>OZ008341.1:4977207-5377672 GCA_963931975.1 Cataclysta lemnata | reverse complement strand
CGCAAAAAGGTAGCTTTTGGTATTATTTACCTTCAAATAAATTGTTGTGTAAGCCCCGGAAAAAGAGATGGAAAAAGATTCTGTCTTATGACATGGGCTTATTGTGGCTTTCCGATATAGTAGGTTTCCTTCTTTGTTTTATTGGGTAAATTTGCAGTGTTTCTTGAGTCATGACCATTCCGATTTAGTAACCCAATATTAAAAATAAACTGTATTTTGTTATTTAATGTAGGTCCATTTAATAGTTAATTAAATCGTTTTATGCCCCTACTACTAGGGCACAGGTATTCGTATAGGAAAAATAATTATATAAGCCACCACGCCGACCCAGAGCGGATTGGTAGTGAATTTAATATTTGGTTTTATTATTATAAATATTTTTATTATTATAAAAAAAAATTACAAATGACATGTCGTTTGTCGGCAGGGTGAACGGTAGCCCCCGGCATGAGGTCGGGGGAGGCCGGCGAGGGCTCGGAGCTGGCGGAGTTCGGCGCGCGCTGGCCGCCGCCGTACGCGCAGGGCTACGGCTGGGCGCGCTCCGCCACGCCGCAGCACCCGCCCGCGCACCACCTCGCGCGGCACTCGCGCTCGCAGCAGGTACCTAAAGCAACATATTGTTTACTACGCTTAACTTGAAACTGTTAGAGCGGTTACGCACTACTCCGATCCGAAGCCGTGGAAATATGGTCCGTGGTAGCCGTAGAACTATTTCTATAGTAAGAGTCGGTTTTAGCCGTAAAACTATTTCTATGGTAACTCACGTTTAATCCCATCTCTGTCCGAGTTTTCTGGACCAATATTTTTTTCTCGGATACGGATCGAATGTAGTGCGTAAGTGCTGTAAGCGCTCTAACTTACATACTAGATCTGATATCCGCCATCCGATTTTTTTCCGTCACATCAAGTATTCCAAGTATTCCATATTTTCTCGG
Source organism: Cataclysta lemnata (assembly GCA_963931975.1). Classification (NCBI taxonomy): domain Eukaryota; kingdom Metazoa; phylum Arthropoda; class Insecta; order Lepidoptera; family Crambidae; genus Cataclysta; species Cataclysta lemnata. The sequence continues at coordinate 5,376,737 of OZ008341.1, read as the reverse complement.
ATTCGCATTGGATTCGGATCTTGGAATACTTGATTTAACGTTTACTTGAGAGAAATAGGATGACGGATATCGGATCTAGTGTGTAAGTTACTATACAAGTAGTTCTACGGCTACCAAGGACCATATTTTCACGGATTCGGATCGGATTGAAAAACTTATTTGGCTATCTTTAAATAGGAAATTACCATTCACCCAGTAGGTATGCAAATTCAGCCATGCACCAAGACTTTATTTATCAAAAAAATCTGATCCTTTGTCCTTTCAATAATGTCTGTCAAATAAAACCTATACCCTCGATTTAGCCGACTGCAAAACACAATACGCACCCAAAAAGTTTTCAATGGTGCGTCTCAAAGCTTTATTTATTTTACTCCGCGCTACGACGTAGCACAAACTTTGGGCGCGTAAGCTTCTTTGTTGGTTATCGATTGTTTGTTGTTTTTATGTCAGATCGTATCGTAAGACGCTTCTTTTTGCAACTTCATACATACATACATACATAAATCACACCTATATCCCCGAAGGGGTAGGCAGAGGTGAACTAGCTTTTTGCAACTAGATTGTTATATAACTGCTTACAAATAGATTGTTATGTATCACATTTTGAATAGTAGCAAATAAAAAACAATTTCTTTCAAAAATTTGTTTCAAAAATTTTTAATACACAAATTTTACATAATATATTTTTGAGTTATGTCGTTTTTTGATTAAGCGGGGATATCATTCTTGCGACAATCTAAAGTGAAATTAGTATGTAAGCCAAAAATAATTGCTTGGATTTATTATTAAAAATAAATTGTCAGCTTTCGCGATACGGCGTACCTAATAATATAGAATAATATAAACATCATTTACTGTTTAAAAGCTTACATACCTATAGCTTAGCAGTAATTGTCAGTAAATTGTTGACGTCTTAAAAACACTAGGTAAAATATAATCACTTCAAAACGCCGGTAAAGCCCGCTAGTTATTAAAAAGTCGCATTTAACGAGCATTCCAAATGATGTCGGGGCACGTAAAAGCTTTGGGCGGCCACGTTGAATTTTGTTTCTTATGAATTATTCATTTTGTTTGATTATTTTCTTGTTTTAGGCGGTTCACTGTGTTTGCATTTTTTTTTCAAATCGCCACCTGAATAGGCCAGATAACACAGGTTGATTTTTTTAACGAACATTTGCATTTTACCGCTGGTTTATTTATAATGAAAAAATGCTTAAATGCTACTTTGGGCAAGAGATGATAGGTTCCGAAAAAAGATGGCGGAATTTGAGTGTTGAAACATCTCTGCCTACTCCTTAGGGGAGAAAGTTGTGATTTATGGATGTATGTATATTTATAGATAATGCCTGCCCCACCCGTCCATTAAAGGGCTGGTGACGATGAGTCCATAGTAGATTTAAGGTGGACGCACATCTATCCGAGACGAACGCGCTGAAATCAACGAGGCTACGGACGGAGTAAGGATGATTCGACACGGACAAAGATTTTTTTAAATTTGTTGACTTCGGCGCGTTCGGCTGCGATACATGTGCGTCCACCTTTGGATGATTAAAGTAGAAAGTTGAAAGGTTATGTTCGATGTGTCCAGTGGTTGCAGGACAGCCGCACGAGCTACGAGGCGGAGGACGCGCGGGCGAGAGCGCGGGGCGGGGTGTACTACTCGCCGCCGGGCACCTCGTACACGATAGTGGAGCGGCCCGCCTCGTCGCACGGCCACCACGCCTCGTACTCGCAGCACCACTACTCGGGCAAGCTCTCGCGGACGCCCTATCTCGGCTCCACGACTATCACGAACAGTGCAGGTAAGACTGACCGCGTATAACTATTTTTTTTATGAGCCTGATATTTCCCACTTCTGGGCAATGGCCTCTATAATCTATAACTACACAATGAATATGAAATATACAGAATTAGTATGGGAAGGTGGTCCAAAACGGATATACTACCTAAAGCGGGCGCGGTGTGTAAAATTATTTTCATAAGCCCAAATGGACATTTTTCCTCTAGCAAGCAGGCAATCAGGCTGACAGCAATTTTTAAAATGAGTTCATTCACAATCACTCCCGTTTTACGCAGTATACTCGCTGCTAGGCTTACCGAAAAGAAAAGACGACCTAGACAAGTGTCCAAATTTGAACGCATAAAATAAAAATGTATGAAACTGACGTATTACAGAGAAAACAACATGGCGGCCGTCGTGTCAAATGTAAGAGAAGCTGTCAAAAAGTGGCAATGCGTTCGAATAGATTGGCCCGGTCTGGCAGAGCTGTTGTCCAAGATAGGGATGACTTATTGCCATATATAAAAGAAGTAGAAGAATAGATTGGTCACTTTACTAGCCAAGTGGCTTATCTATTCGAACGATATCGATAGAAAACAAAAGTATGAAACTGACGTTTTGTTTTCCCTGTAATACGTCAGTTGCATACATTCTATGCGTTCGATAGATCAGCGACTTGGCTAGGGGGGCAGGGCGGAAAGACGATTATCAATTACATTTCACTATATAACACTTATCTTTTACCAGCCGGAGCGACAAGCTTACGGAATAGCACAAACCACTTGAGCACCGCGAATGGGAAGAAGCGGCCCATATCGCCGGAACAGGTGCTGAGGCTGTTCGGGCAGGGCGGCGCCGCAGCGCTGGGGAAGGCTCTCCCTCCTTCGCACCCGCCAGCGCCGCTCGCTGCACCCCTGCCCGCCAGGAGACATTCACCTGCTAGCAGCCCTAGCAGTACGACTCATCATGTAAGTATAAAGTATTATGAGTTTAGGGCCTGTTTCACAATCCACTGGTAAGTTCTGGATAGCTTTCTTGGCAGATCATTTGACAGTTGTAATATGAAAATTTCAACTGAACTGCCAAGTAAGTTACTCGTGGATTGTAAATCAGGCCCTAAGAGTTTTTTTGCTTAAGAAAATAAAGTACGGAATTATGATATTTGCATAAATTATGACCCTACATTTTAAGAAATTATGTGTTGTTTTGGAGACGAATAGAAAGTTTTTCAGTTTATTTAACTACACAGGGGCGCAATTTAAAGGGTAATTATTATTTAGTTGTTGTTTAAACATTATTGTATAAATGTTAAATGTTGTTAAATGAACAAATATTATGAAGCAAAATAGACCCGATTATTATGAAGTGTTCTTTAATTGTTTGAACACTTACATGTCGGACTAACTTTGACGAACTCTATACATGACGTCACGATGTCCTTATTTATGCAGTTCTATTAGACGAATTCAAGAAAGAAAAGAAAGAAATTACAGATTATTCAAAAATATGAAACTGTTGCCGCTTAAATGTTCCACGCTTAAATACCCAACGGTTAATAACGAGTCACATGAAATGAGGGCTTAGCAACATTTATTCTCGGTTTAAAGTGCGAATGGTTATGTCCAGTTTGCCCCCGCTAAGCGGCCAGAGCTGTCGTCATGAATAACGTAGAGGTATCGACTGTACGCTAGCCCCACGAGGAATTATTTACACGTGCGACAATAGGTCGCTTGGTACAAGCTATTTCTGGAGCTTTTTTTTATGCTAGACAGGGAAGCTCTTGTCCTTCATCTCACCCGATGGTAAGTGACGATAAGGGCCGTAGATAGAATCGAGCTTCACCTGGAACCTTCAACCACAGAGGGTCTGGCTATCTTATCACACATTATCGGAACACAATAATGCTGTTAATATTATTATTATGGCGAAAGATTTAAATAAGACGGTGGTAGCTAGCCAGTCGGACTTGAAAGAAGTCCTACCATCAACCAAAAGCTTGTAAACCCCAAGTATTGTCCTCGTAGCTCAAATCGATTTTGACGTTACTAGCAATGATGGTAATTGCATTCTTGGCCGTCATCACTGACCTAGTTCTCTTTCTGTCTCACAATTATTAAGGTTAACATAACTATTTCGTTATTTTAGCATTTAAATACTGTTTTTAGTTTTAATGTTGCTGTTATGTGGTTAAGAATCAATGCTTGTAAGAGACTAAGATAAATTCCTGTCTTGGTAATCAATTATTTAAGAGCATCTTCTATTATACCTACTAACCATTTTATTACAAATATGGAAAATATACACTGGGCTGTAAAAACGAATCAGAAAAATACTATCAATAACGAATGTTACAAACTCTATTTATTTTATTTATTTAATTTGATACAATCATCGAAAACAATTCTACAAAGATCTTAATATATATTAGTGATTAACTAAATTTTATTTAATCTTTTGTTTCGTAGCTACGTCATTTTAGACGACATGAGGTTTTTGGTATTATAATAACCGTATAATAACGAAAGATAAAATACGTCAGAAAAATTTCAAATAATTGTCTTTATTAATAATAAAATTAACATTTAATAATGAAAAGCATCGCGACGTCATGTAAAGAGTACGTCAAAGTTAGTCCGGCATGTATGTGGTTTATTAATGAAATTGTGAAGGCGTGTCCATAACAGCCGTGGCAGGCCATGGTCAGCGTACGTCACCCCGACGGCAGTCGTAGACAAGTGATGATACGACTTACTCACCTTGTCGATCAATCTGAGCCGTACTGCACAACTAGCAGTAGAAACGAGTGCCAATTAAAACCCGACATACTTCTGTTCGAGGAATTTCAAATATTCTATAAGCTATTCAATTTTCATGGCAGATTGCAGTGTTTGATTTCCAGAACTAAAATTTCTGGAAATCACTCAGGTGCTCAATTTCTCATGGAAAGAAAATTGGTGACTTTCACTTGCTTATAGATGTTATAATATTGCAATCGACTATTTTGGGACTCTCTTATTGATTTTATATAGTCAAACCTGGTGCGTGAAGCGAAGTGAACTCAGTTATGAATGTTTAAAGTGCGTGATGTGCACGTGTTTCCGTCTATTCAGTAACATTCAGTGCCAAGCATCGGATTCAAATTGGATTCAATCGAAAATTATGAGGTACGTTCATATTATATACTCGACATATAAAGGTCAATCATAAAGGTCAAAGTATCGCTTAGTTACCGAGATGTCAACGATACGGGAAGTTGGCTGATTGTATGCAACGGTTTTAAAAACTCCAAAAATAATAAAATCAACTTAATAAATATTAGTATTTTATTGTCCCCTAAATATTTTAGTTAAACTTTAAATTAAGTACCTAATTATTATTTTGGATTTTTAAATAAAAAACGTACTAAAACACCGTTATGTATGGATCGGAATGATGGGATGTGAAAACATGATACAACTGAACTGCACTTTTGGGGCCCCTGGACCTGCCCCACAGGCCTTCCCTATAGATGGAAGAATATAGGAAGAATGGGCCATAACCCCATAACCACGCTGGCCCAGTGCTGGTTGGTGGGTATTAAGGACTGCAGATGCAGCCGGGACCAACGGCTTAACGTGCCTTCCGAAGCACGGAGGAACTCGAGATAATAAATTTTTGGTCACCCACCCAATAACCAGCATTAGCAAACATTGCTTAGTTTACGCGATCGCAGACCAAGCGCGCTATGCCACTGCACTACAGAGCCCCTCAAAATTATTTATTTTCCAAGAATGAGGTTAACGTACGTAATATGTTAAATGCTTTCAAACTAACCAACAAATTTTGCGCCACGTAAAACTTGAACAAGTCGATGTTTCAAGTTTCTATTAGCTCCGACTTTGAGTGGAAGTGGTTAATCATTTGAAGAGTATCTAAGTACTTGCTAGAAAGTTAGTACCCAGCTGTCAGCTGAGCCATCAGGGACTAACTTGTGAGTGAGACACACTTGTTGATAGAAGATTGTACAACTTCTCCATGAGAATCTCACGAAGAAACATCAACACGGCTGTTCATATAGACATGCCTAGTAAGCTTTCTGGGTAGTTTGAAGTATTAGCGTCTAATTTTGTTTAAATGTTCTTGATATGCGTTAGGGTTTATTGTGTAAATGACGGATCAGACGCATAGGCGCAAAATTTAATGGGCTTTAAAAACATTTCTTGATACTGCCAAAACTGTTCAGAAAGAATGGAATGGACCAATTAAGACGATTGGTCCATTCCATTCAATTATTATCAATTACACATTAATTGTTTTGTAATTGACGAGTTGCTACAATATTGAATAGGTTTGAACTAGTATTATTGTAATAAAACCACAATGGACTGTAAATAAGTATATATTTCAATTACGTACACTTTGCTTAAGGAAAACGACAAAACCAAACGATAGCGCGATGTAAACTACACCTAACGCCATCTATTGGCAATAATTTGAACTAAGTTATAACCAGTGAAGCGAACATTCCGCCCACCAAGGACGTTTATGTCCTTCTCAACCGCCCACCATTACGTCACAAACAAAACAAAAAATATAGAACAGATAACAAGGCAAAAACATTAATTATTAACAGGTAAAATACAAATTTTGGAAGTAGGTCGTTTTATGGCAGCATTCTTACATTTTAACAAAACAACTCTAGTTATTCCATCGTTTCCGGGATATTTCTCCATAATTCTACCGAACAACCACCTACTTGGAGGCAAATCATCCTCTCTCACTAAAACAATATCCCCGACTGCAGGCTCTGGAATTTTATACGCCCATTTATATCTATGCATAAGATTTGTTAAGTATTCACGGGACCACCGTCGCCAAAAGCTCTGAAGCATCGCCTGTGTTACCTGCCACCGTCTCAACGAATTCAACTGTGACTGTTCATAATTAACTTCAGGCACTGTTAGTAAGGGTTCTCCTATTAAGAAATGACCAGGAGTGATAGGAAGAGGTTCTTCTGGGCTATTATTTATCATATATAAAGGCCGAGAGTTTAGACACGCCTCTATTTGTGCCAAAACTGTTGACATCTCTTCGTAGGTCAACGTCGATTCTCCGATCACACGTCTAATGTGGTACTTCGTCGATTTTATACCCCCTTCCCATAACCCACCAAAATTGGGTGCCCTAGGTGGTATAAAATGCCAGTTTGTTCCTTGCAAAGCCAGAGCATCAACAACTTCTTGGACCATACTTGACCTTTCAACATTAAAAAGCTCTTGCAATTCCTTTGATGCGCCGACAAAGTTTGTGCCATTGTCACTGTGCAAATTAGCACAATGACCGCGCCTTGCCACGAAACGTTTGAACGCTTCTAAAAACCCTCTTGATGTAAGATCACTTACAACTTCTATGTGCACAGCTTTCGTGACCATGCACACAAACAAGCAAATATAACCTTTATAGGCCTTGTGTCCTCTACCCTTTGATGTTCTTAGCATTATAGGACCGGCATAGTCAACACCGCTGTTGATAAAAGCCCTAGCTGGGGTGACCCTAACTGAAGGCAAAGATCCCATAATCTGACTTTGTACTTTAGCTTTGTAACGAAAGCATGTGACACATTTGCGGATATGTTGTTTGACTAAATTTTTACATGCTACAATCCAATATCCTGATCTTATGTAATTCGTTACTAACCGTATATCGCCATGCAAGGTTTTCAGGTGAGCATCAGCTACAATCAATTTTGACAAAGCTGATTGATGTGGCAGTATAATTGGATGTCTTATCGATTCAGTTTCTTGAGATTGTGAAATTCTGCCCCCTACTCGAAGTAACCCCTTGTCATCCAAAAAGGGCGTAAGCGACAGAATTTTACTTTCTTTTGTCCTGATTTGTCCAAACCCCTTTAATTCTTTTATGTCTTGTGCGTATTCGGCAGACTGAGCCAATTTTATACAAGCATTTAACGCTTCTTCCAACTCCGATACACTAAGACTCTTGATGTTTTGCGAAATTATGTACTTTCGAGTAATAAGCCGTCTACAACGTGCGACAACTCGAATCAACCTTGTGAGTGAAGAATATCTTTCTAAAATGGATTGATCTACTGTCGCTATATGATGAACCTTTAAAGATATTTCTTCTTGAGTGTCATTGTTTTTTAACTTCAGGTAGGTGATATTTGGTTCCATCAAAAACCTTGGACCATATTTCCATATGTCTAGTCGAGACAGATCAGCAGGGCTAACACCCCGGGATGCCCAATCTGCCGGATTGTCCTTAGAAGACACGTGAGCCCATTGAGAGGATTCTAAAGTTGTATGAATCTCTGCAACTCTATTGGCGACAAATGTCTTCCAAGTGCTAGCATGTTTACTCAACCAGGCGAGTACTACGGTAGAGTCCGTCCAAGCTCTAATACGATCCTTTGGAATGTTTAATACCTCTGAAATTTCCACCAACAACTTAGCTACCAAAACCGCCCCACATAACTCCAAACGTGGTATACTTACTTGTTTCACAGGCGCGACCCTGGTTTTGGCACTAACTAGTGTAACATGAATCTCACCCGATGCATCGATTACGCGTAAATAAACTGCAGCTGCGTAAGCAACATTGGATGCATCCGAGAAACCATGCAATTCCACTACAACATCGTCGGATCTAGTGCATAACCATCTTTGGATACGAAATTCAACTAAGTGTGCTGCCTCGCTGCGGTAAGTAATCCAGTCATCTATTATATCCTGCGGAGGTTCTTCATCCCATCCCGTTCCTGCTATCCACAATCTCTGTATAAATATCTTCGCCCTTATAATGCAAGGTGCTATCCACCCTAAAGGGTCGAAGAGACGCGCTACATCTGATATAATTTTTCTTTTAGTTACAGGTGCAGATAGCGGCGGCAGCGTCACCGAGTACTGAAATTCGTCATTGATCCTGTTCCACGTAAGTCCTAATATTTGCATTACATCATTTATTTTCAATTCCAAATTACTGTTCTCTTTCCCTTCATTGTCCTTTTCCATGTTTCCCTTTTTTTCTGTTTTCTTTTGATTTAACACACTTAGTATCTCTTCTTTGTTGCTTGACCATTTATGTAGTATAAATCCGCCTTCCTTTAAAAGTGCATTCATTTCCTTAATAAGCTCCTTACCCTCTTCTATTGTTTGGCATCCGCTCATTAGATCATCCATGTAATATTCCTTTGCTACTCTCTCTGCTGCTCTTGGATATTTGCCCTTGTAATCGATTGCAACTTGATTAAGTACCTTTACGGCTAGATATGGCGCTGCTGCTGTTCCGAAAGTGACTGTGAGTAATTTATAATCACGTATTTCATCTTCTGGATTACATCTCCAAACTATACGTTGATAATCACAATCTTCTTCAGCTACTCTAACCATGCGATACATTTTGATGATATCTGCTACGACACAAATAGGATACTTCCTCCAATTCATGATTAGATGTCGTAAGTCTGGTTGCAACGTTGGCCCAACTAGTAAAGTATCATTTAATGAAACTCCGTTTTTGTTTTTGCAGGACGCATCAAACACCACTCGCACCTTCGTCGTAGTTTTGTCCTCTCTTATTACAGGATGATGTGGTAAGTATACTGCACCTTCCTTGGTTTTATCAAGTTCCTGTATTAATCTCATGTGATTTTGCAGTAAGTATTCATTAATCACCTCCGTATACCTTTCTTTTAGCGTTGCATCTGCAGCAAATCTTTTTTCTAAGCTCTTTAATCTTCTAACCGCTATTTCACGTGATTCTCCATGTTTACAGGAAGGCACCTCTTCGCGGAATGGCAGTTTAACAACGTATCTACCATCTGCATTGCGACGAGTTGTTGATGCGAAGATTTCTTCACATCTTTGTTCTTCTGGTGTTAACTTTTTTGTAGCAAATAAAGGTTCAGTTTCTAACTCCCAAAAGCGTTTTAAATCAAACTCCTCTACACAAGTATGAAGTACTGTTATACGATTTTCGTCTGCTGCTGTATTTACTGGCCCTGATAGTATCCATCCAAGTGTGGTGCACTGTGCTAATGGTGAACCCATCGGTCCACGCAACACACCTTCCTTTAATATTTGGCTGTATACTTCTGCTCCAAGAAGGATATCAATTTTGTTCGGTACATCAAATTGAGGATCCGCTAAGTACACTTGAGATAATTCATTCCAACCATTTAACGATACTCGCTGCCCTGGTAAGTATGAAGTGATGTTACTAAGAACAAACGCCTTCACCTCGATCTCGAAACTTGGGTCTGCTTTAGACTTTAGTGATAGCAAAACCATAGATCTAGATACCACAGGAGTTTTTTCACCACCCAGGCCTGAAATCATATTTGTCACAGTGATTTTCTTTAATCCCAAACCCTGAATTGTACTTTCGGTCACAAACGATGCTTGAGAGCCTTGGTCTAATAAAGCCCTAAAAACCTGATATTGACCTGTTCTAGCCTTAACCTCAACCAGCGCTGTTGCCAACAATACATGACTGGTCTTACCTTTAAAACTACACGCCATATGATTTGTAGTCTCGATTGGTCGCAAGTCTTGTTGTAAACCTTTGACCTTCCCCGATACTTCATTAACTGCTTGACCTACAAAACCTGAACCTGCAGTCGAAGCTGGGATATCCCTTGGGTGAAGCAAAGAGTGATGGCGCCTTTTACATATTCTGCAATTAGTGGGTGTTCGGCAAAACTGTACACCATGATTGCTACCTAGGCAGTTAAAGCATATTCTATTTTTCGTTACAAATTCACGTTTGTTTTCATATTCCATATTGGCGAACTTTTTACAAAAACATAATTTATGTTCCTCACCACAGCATTCACAAGAGAGTTTTTGAATATTAGTTGTATGTAAAACCTTAGCATGACTAGTGTTCTGACTGTTACGTACATTTGAGACCGATTGCTTACTGACATGCTTAGGCTCAATACATTCCAAAGCACGAAATCTATCATACAAAAAATCTTTCATTTCACTATATGAAGGCAAATCATCTGTAGCTACAACTTTTGCAATGTGTAGCTCCCACTCCTTACGTGTCTCGGGGTCTAGTTTTAAACTCAACAAATGTATTATAATAATGTCCCACGTAGACACATCTATCCCTAAATTCGTTAACGCACTTAAACATTCTGACGTAGTATCAATAAATTCTTTTATAACGTTCGCTGACACAATAGTAGCATTTTTTTGACTTAAAAACCGTCTTAAAATATTATGGGCTAGATACTTTTTATTACTATATCTTTGCTCTAGAAGTTTCCAGCAATGTTCGTAATTAGCCTCAGATACAGGTGTATATCTAATAAGTTGTTCGGCCTCTCCCGTTAAATAACCCTTTAAATATTGCAAACGTTGAACGTTATCGAGAGATTGATTTTTGTGTATCATAGAAACAAAGAGATCCCTGAATGTAATCCATTCTGTATAATTGCCTCCAAATTTTGGTATATGGATTTCCGGTAGCTTTGGTTGTGATTGGGGCGAATGACTTGACTTACAACATTCGACAACTGTATCATTTGGCATATTAGACATACATTTATTTAATTCACCTTTATATTCCGAAACCAATTCTTCCGTTGTATAGTACACATCTTTAACCACATAACTTTCTTTATTTAACAATTTAGCATCTGATTGCTGTAATAATTCTTTATGTCCCTTCTTAAAATCTGACCATATTTCATTCAAAGCCTCTAATCTGCCCAGTATGTAATCCTTGGTTAAACGCTCTTTGGGCGACTTTTTAAAATTATTCCTAGCTTTAGATATTCTAGATGATAAATCATCTTGATAATTAATCAAAGATTCCATAATCGGCATATTGTACAAATGGTCAGACAACACAAAAAAGGAAGTCAAAGTTAAATAACAAAAATTACTTTGAAATTATAAGTGAGAAGATTTCCTTCTCGAAATTTTACAAGTGTTTAACCATTCTAGAGAAAATCGGGCATGGATTCCCCGTACCTCCGTTTTTTCGCTTAAAATTCTAAGTCCCTAATTAAATTACTAAAATTATTCTAAGTGCCAACTAAATACAATGAAATTATTCTAAGTTGTAAAATTAACCGATGAAATTTTTCTAAGTCCTAAACTTCACTTTAAATGTTCGACTTGCTTGAGAAATATTAAAGTTATAAAGTCCATTGAAATAGGGTTGAAATTCGCGTGTATTATAAATATCAAAGTACTCACGGTTTGCACTTCACTCACACACACAGGTTGCACAAATATCCTCTTGATCTCCAGTGACCTCACGCCTAGAGGTACCGTTGTCCATCACCAGCTCCAAGCTCCACCAGTAATCTCCAACCAGTCAAGCCAACTCGTATCTCACGAGCGGCTCAGCTTCTTCCTACCTCTCGTACTCGGTTTGTTGCAGCGATCCACTGCGAGTACGGGGTTCAGTGATATTTCACCACTGTGCACTTACAAAATAATACTTTGTTAAATCCGGCTCCGAGGGACCAAATGAATAGGTTTGAACTAGTATTATTGTAATAAAACCACAATGGACTGTAAATAAGTTTATATTTCAATTACGTACACTTTGCTTAAGGAAAACGACAAAACCAAACGATAGCGCGATGTAAACTACACCTAACGCCATCTATTGGCAATAATTTGAACTAAGTTATAACCAGTGAAGCGAACAATATCCAATACTTATTTTTTACAAGCTTGACGAAAGTGATTAGGCAACGAACTAAATTGTATGTATCGTCCATTTTTCCGATCATGATAGCAAGAATAACAGTTGGGCAATGTTATTTGTTGACCGTTTTTTGGTAGAAATATTAAATAGCATTGTTATAGTGCGCGAGTGCTCAGATTGTTGGGTATTGGCCAAGAGGTCCCGGGTTCGAATCCTGATAGGGGCAAACTTTGTGATGACCACAAATGTTTATTTCCGAGTCATGGTTTTGTATATGTGTAGGTAGTATATTTTCAACATTTATATACATAATTATATTTAAAATATGTCCGTCATCTAGTATCCATAACACAAGTGCTTAGGCTACTTACTTTGGGCTAGATGATAGGTGTGAGTGTAAAAAATATTTATTATTATTTTAATAAAAAAAAAAAAATTGATTAAAAAAATTCAGTCCGTATTAACAAATGGTACTATTAACACTTTTTTCCCTAATAAGCCATGCACCTACTCAACGTTCTTCTTTATTACGCAATGAACCCCGAGGAGCAAGATTTGCTAATTAGTTGTATTTCTTTTTAATTAAACAAATCAACAACAATAGTAGTCTTGTTAAACAACAGCACGGTAACATTTTATGTTTTCCTTTTAATTAGAGGTTTAAAATCATTGAGTTCTTTTACTTTTTATACCGATATGAAATAGAATGTACGTCCAACATCTTGCCAGGTGGTCAAAATCGACTTTGTGTTTTAGGTCAAACAAGTAAAGGTTGACTGCAGAACTGAATTTGATTGAATCGGAGAGGGAGATTTAAAAGTTTTATCTTGTGTGATGTTGAATATGCGCATGGAAGGTGGAGGAAGTCGGTATTGCCAAGCGGGCATTCTGGTGTGTAATATTATTTCCATATAACCACATGGACACGTAGGCCCTTAAATTTCGACCAATGATCTCTTGAGACCAGACAATCAGGCTGCCTGCAAATTATTTATGCTTAGAATTAATTTATTCTCGAACGTAACTATATGATTCTAAAAAAAGCTTACAGGGTAAAAGTGCGAAAAATATACCAACTTTGAGTACTTTACGACCGCGGGCTACAATAAAATATGGAAACCAAGGCCAATGTCCTCTGAGACTACTTATTTTATATCTAAAAATATAACGTCTAAAAGTCGTCATGAGAGAGCCCGATTTGTCTTTAAATTATGGCACCAGTTCATTATACTGGATATAAGATTCAGAAAGCATAGCACCTCAATGAGAAAACGCAAACAAAAAATGCTAATTAAGTCGCGCTGAGACGCAGACTGCCTGAATCTATAGGTATATAAGAAGTGAAGGAAGTGGTCCAACCTGTAATATCAGAGACTTGCAGCACAGCGTCGAAGGAAGGGTGGGGTGAGGAGGCGTTCTTTGAGATGCTAAACGGCCGCCCGAGGAACAATGTTCGCTCAATGGAGGGCCTCTTGTTTTATTGCTTATGAACGCAGCGTCGAGAGCAATATCGGGGAAAACAATTCTTTACACTTTGGAATCCCAATTGCTTTTCCTAAAATTTCCATGTACCTTTTTTGGTTTTGCCGAGGCAGCCTGCAAGAATTATCGTCGGTATAAATTCCCTTAGGTACTATGTTCAACGGGGCGCGGTGATGGGAAAAATCGATTTATTGCGACAATGATTGAGCAGTTTATAATGCCTCCCTCTCCTACAATGTGTCTTTTGTGCAGCGAATGATAAATTGGTATGACTTTAGTGATTTTAATATTATCATGTGTATTTTGTTCGGTACTTGCGTTGTTTTTGCAAAAGTAGGCCATAGCGTTATTTGCAATATTATTTTTGAACATATTATTTAGTTCACATTGGAGAACTCTATAAACAGACTTTCATCAGTGTTGTTTGCTCATTGGTTTTACTAAAATATATTTGAACATAAAAAATAATGGTTTTATTTCTTTATTTTTGTAGAAAATTGTCAATAATCTTTATTTAATCATTATTTTTCTTATTATTTGGTTTTTATTTAGAAAAATTATTACAAAGAAAAGGACGTTAGATCAATTTAATATTTTTTCGAATAAAACTATTTCTCTATTTCTCTTTAAGCATAAGATTTCTTGCAGGCTATATACCGTGGCGGGGAAAGGGAGAGGCCGTACTCCTCGGGTGGTGCACCCCCACCGCCTGCGGAGCCAGCCACCAGAACTGTCACCATGAGCCGGGATCCGGCCGACTCTCATGGGTTCGGCATTTGTGTCAAGGGTGGTAAGGAAGCAGGTGAACTGTCAAATTGTACCTATGATCAATTCTTTAAAAAAAGACAATCGTGTGGTGATGGCAGAGTAGAATACAATTGCCTCATCATACAACCCCATCTCTCCCTTGGTTGTGGGTACTACAAGGCGGCTAAGGGTAATGACAGCGATGAGTAATGGGCAGCAGGGCAGGTCTTAGAACTCTTAGGACACCTTTCCCAACTTTATGAGTGATGACAACGTTCTTGTTTCCGTACATTCACGGAAACAAGAACGTTGCTGCCCATTCTTTATGAATGTTATAACTTTTAGTCACCTTGTACGACCCACGGAAGAGATTGGGGGCGTTGACAATTGTAGTCTGCTCCGCCGCCACCTCACGGATACTGTTTACGGCAATCAATGAAGTCCCTTCCAACTTTATTTTAATTTTTAGGATGAACAGGGCAAATTGCCCTGTTTAACACACTCAATTCCAGTGACGCAATATTGCAATGATTTACCTATGGCGCCATGCAATATTGCGTCACAGGCACGCAACGTGTTAATATGCAATATTGTTGTTGATTATATTTATTGGTTTTGCTTAGGGGTTGGAGTGTATATATCGAGGGTTGAAGAGGGGTCGGTAGCGGAGCGCGCAGGCCTGCGGCCTGGCGACTCCATCCTGCAAGTAAATGGCACGCCCTTCTCGGGGATCTCGCACGAAGATGCTCTCAAGGTGAGTCAGGTTGGGACCAGATAACAAATAGCAATCTTATTTTATTTTATATTATCAGATTTGAGATCGGAGATACAATCCTAGCTGCTGCTGGACAATAGTTTTAATGATGATAGCCTGCCAACGTTTAGAAGAAACTCTCAAGGAAATAGACATTACGGCCGATAAGAATATATTAGTTTTGAGACTGTATTTTATACACGAGAGTACAGCCAGGATGTCCGTTTTGGGTAACATGTATTTAGTTAGTTTAGAAATAAGCCTTACAATACTTAAATGAAATGAATAAATGAAATCAGTCGGACTCATCGATCCTTTCAGTCTCTTTTGATTATATCATCCATATAACCGGAAAGGTGATAGCGATGAATTAATGTATAGAAAAGTGACGAAAAGGACCATGTTGAGAGATTGATGAACGGAGAGAGCAATTTGGTTGACCCTATTCTAATGGATATTGTTGAAGTTTTTGGCTTAAGTTTTACGGTCGACCTATCTGCCTCCAATCCTGTTTGGGTATACTGTTATTGGTGGTTAGCCCTACACCATTCGGGTGTCTCAAAGTGCTTATTTATATACAGCGGGCAAATGATAAAACTGTTTATTTTACAATAATGACTGAAACAGTGTGGTGATGCAGGCTAATTATTATGTTCACGAGCGGCAGCCCTAGCCAACCTGTTGCCTTTGGCAACCCTCGGCGACATCTACGCCAAATGGCTTCAATACGGAAGCCAAACTGCCTATATGCCATGTCTTAACCAATCTACTGCGGTGACGGATGCTCATATTTAATTTTACAGTTTAAAAGTTTATAAAAGTACCTAGGGTTGTCACCAAAACTCAAAACAATAAGTTTCTTGCTTTTTGTTTTTGATCGCCACGTATGTCATCGTTAACGTTTTAGGTTTGTAAAGTGCATTGTACTCACATTTCTTAGGTATACACACATACGAAAGAAATTTAGTACGAAGTAAAACCTCATGCCACTTCTAAAGCGAATGTGATTAAAAATTGTCAGGAAGTACTCATTCTCAGTTATTCATTTTAGGAATGTGACATTGTGCACCCTATCACTTTCGGTTGATGTCAAATACTCTAATAAAAACAAACAACATAAAGTGAAACTAAATACCCCTATTATATTACAAGAATAGAACGCTGAGCTCAACTCCTATGGAAAATGTGTGAGTGGCACGGAACCTTTCTCGTAATCCAGTGACATTGAGCATTAAAGGCTGTGTCACATCACGTGTTGGACTGTTGGCCTGGAATCGACGGTCGGACGCGAAAGAGCGACGTTTTCTATTTCCGACAACCTACATACGTTTGCCGCCGCTATCGATCGGGTTACACAAAGGAATTGTTCAAGCTGGTTTTGGTTTTACACGTTGTAAATTACACGACAATCTTTGTGTGTGGAAGGCTATTTAATAATAATCGGGGCGTGGTCAAGTTATTTCTCAACCATTATTTATTTCTAAGAATAATAGATCGAATAAACTTGATCAGATGCGGGTCACGAACGCGGAAGAGATCGTAGGGTTTATTTTTTATTTTATTTGTTCGGTACATAGAGCATAAATCGAAGGGTTAACTTCCGTAGTCCTTTACAGTCTGTTTGTCGGGCACACTATTAATACTATATACTATTAAATGGAACAGAGGGTATCATATTTGCTATTGACAACACCAAACTGACGGCGTTGCTCTTGTTGGACTTGAGCAGTGCATTTAACTCATTTAACATGACATTCTACTGGGTATGCTGAGAGCAATAAATATCTCGCCATCGGCTATTGCTTGGTTTAGTCAGGTCATATTTGCTTAGTCGTCACCAGTGTGTCAGGCTTGAAAATACTTCCCCAAACTAGCGTCACCTAGAAGTGGGAGTACCTCAGGGCGGAGTTCTGTTCCCTGTACAGTTCTCGGTTTCAATTAGCAGAATAACAAATATTTAATCTTCTCATTTCTACTTGTGATTTACGATTCGAATTAATAGGGAGTCGATGGCTTGATGGTGTCTGAACGATAAGAATTAAAGAGGAACTGAGATTATTCCAGATAAACTGGGAACAAGGCAGAAAGAAAATGATGCTTGCCGAATATTAGTATTAATAATTAATTAATTACTAAAATACAACTTGGTAAAAACTGCCCTATATTTCGTGACAGCTGCAATGTTCTCCTCACGTGAGGCTTAAATAGAAACTGTATACGAGAGTGTAGTAACTGGTACTGAAATCATTTGATTTTCCACATTTAACGGCTAATGCGAGGCACGTATTCCGTGATGGCGCTCCGTGCCCGCCATCGCGTCGGTCGCCGCCCTTCCGTTTCATGTTTGTAAGCTTAACGACAGGTTTGGTTCAGCCAATTATGCAAATTTGGATGTATTTCAGATTGCTCTTGCAAAATTCTCAATCTTAATTCCTTTTGCTGATAAAAGCATTGTTTCTAATGTGTCTGACTGTCTTCGATTGCGTCGACGAACCTCTATGTTATTGAACCAAAATGTTTCTTAATTCTCAGTTAAAATTGTAAAACTGATCTGTTGATAATGTTTTTTGAAATACAAGCGGGAAAATTAAATTTTAAGCACTTTTTATTGCTACTTTTTTTTAGACTTTAAATATTTATCAACCGATACCCTCCTATAAACCTATCATATCTTATCGACCATGTCGCTAGTAAGAAAAATTGTTTTATCTCGCTCGGAAAACTGTTATGTGAAAAATTTTAAGTGGTTTAAAGTGAACTTTTATCACGTTTCTGAATACATTAGGAGCGAGCGACGTAACTGAATTATAAATTTATTGCGAGTCCTCGTACGAGTTCTTCATACTAAATGTAATTTAGTCTTTTGCAGTATGTCCAGCTACATATGTAATTTACTCACACGTTTTAATAAAAATACGAAGAATATTGTTATGATTACTTACTTGATATATTAATAGTTTATATAATTAACTTGAACATTTGTCAAAATCGAGGTTTTTTTCATGAAAGTTTTATTATTTAGAGAGTTTTAATTTGAGTTGTGATTTTTTAACGAATTAAGGTGTCTTGAGAAGCAATGCATTTGGTCCCGGCTGCATCTGCAGTAAATTCAATTCGATTTATTTATCTCAGCCATAAGCCTTATACATAGTCAATAAATAATAATACCCCTTAGTCCGCACCGGGAAAGCTACCTATCGTGGTGGGCTTGACTTATTCTTCATCTGCAAGGAAGGCATGTCCTTAGCAGCGAGGACATTAAAGGCTGCACAAAAATTGTACATCCATAAAACAACCCTCTTTAATAATAATATAAGTGCCGTAATGCCTCCAGTAGGCCTATTTGATGACTATTTACTGATCCATTACTACTTTACTATAACGCTATTGTGACACTTGTCCTGTGAAAACAGTAATGGATAAGTAAATAGTTCGGTAATCATCACTTTCAACTGTCAAAAAAAGTAAGCGAATAGCCCCACATATAATAATTATAGTTTTGCCGTTGTCAACAATGCATCTTTTCATTATTCCATTCTTTCCTATACCTCGTCATCTTCTCATTCACTACCCTTAACTTTCATGATATTCCTCTCACAATTCATCCATCTCTTCCTCTTACCCTCGTCGCTTGTCCGTGGCACTGTCACAAGTGTCACTTATAATACGTCCGAAAGCCACCCGTATAGGTAGTCATTTATTAGAGGTACTTAGTAGTTAGATAGGGGAACGGCGGGCAAAATAGACACAGTAGGCAAGCCGCAAGACTGATATTTTACATTGAATATATTAACACTTACTTTTTACTACGATTGCAAATTAATAAAATTATCAAATACACAAATATTCAATATAAGAATATAACAAGCAGTAATAAGTCGAGGTTTTGTTCATGATTATTTTATTGTTAACTTTTGCCTTTCTGTAGCGTTAATAATACACAAAAAAACAACTATTTCTCGGAGAGGAGGAGAGGAATATGCAATTTAAACTCGCATTGGTACGCCACACTGGCAAACTTTTTGAACAAGACATGTGAAAAGTTATGTTGCAGCGAAATTGCGATATATCTACTACTATTGAAATATTCTAGCAAGTACCTATCCGTTTCGCTTGCTGTTCCATTTTGCCCGCGTCCCCCTACGTAGGTATCACTGTGTAGGGGGGCGGTGGGTCAGCTATAATTTACTAGGGTAGGTACTGTTTTCGCATCGGTCTCGGGCGCTTCCTTTCTCATTCAGCGATACCGCAAGATTTACGGCTACACGCCGACATTCAATGGAAACTTTTTGCAAATGTTGCATGTGACGTTAATAGTTATGACGTCACAAAAAGAGCCCTTATGTGAGTGAACAGTTGAAAATTGTAACAGGTCAAGGACCCCTATGGTCTTGCGAGCTCTTTAACAAAGCCCTTTCTTTGAGCCTAAACGTACGTGGCAGGCAACGGAAGCAAATTAGTTTATAATCGTTGCTGATGGAACTTTTCGCGTTTGGCCTGCGATTGCTTAAACTAAGCAACGGTCGCAAGGGCCGGTCATTGGATGGGTGATCAAAATATATTGTCTCGAGTTCATCCGTCCTTCAGAAGTTACGTTAAACCATTGGTCGTGGCTATCCTGGTATGTGCTGTCTCTAATAGCCACCAATATGCACTGGGTCAGCGTGGTGGGTCATTCTGACCCATTCTTGCCCTATCTATACTAATATTAAAGCTGAAGAGTTTGTTTCCATTCATTAAACGAGGAAGGCTATAGGCTATATAATAATCTGCGAGCGAAGCCGCGGGCGACCACTATACGCATTTTCCCTATATTCCCTATATTATTGGCAGAGAGGGTAATCAGGAACAGCAGATGGGTAGGTTTACGGGACCCTTCATAACATATCAACGCGCACACACACTCATTGTCTATACTAATATTTTGAAGCTGAAGAGTTTGTTTGTTTGGTTGAACGCGCTAATCTCAGGAACTACTGAATCAAATTGAAAAATTCTTTTTGTGTTGGATAGTCTATATAATAACCGACATTAACGCGAGCGAAGCCGCGGGCGACCACTAGTAATGCATAAAGTTACTTATTTATTACTATTCGATTTTCATTTCAACATTATATAAATGTTAAAAAAATTAGTACAAACATTTTAGTGCAGGCAGATGCACCTGCCCGGATAGCAGCGGACGCGGGTTCGATTCCCGCATCAGGACCATAATTTTTCGAAATTCTTTTTCTAACCACCAACATCTTTGAAATTATTTATTTATCTATTTATCCATTATAGTTATCCAGGATTTTTGTTGTCCAGATGCTAAAGTCGTGTCGCCAGTTGACGATGACGGTGCGCACAGCGGGAGCGCTTGTTAGTCGCGCCTCGTGTTCCTGGATGGACCGATACGGCCGGCCTGCGTCCCCTCCGCCGCTGAAGCCACCGCGGTCTGCGAGCAAAGATCGATCTGTTAGAAGGGTAAGTTGCTTTAATAAAGGTCATTGTGAATAGACAACATTTCAAAAATGATAAACAATACGGTGTGGTTATTTTCCAATCCTGTCTTCAAAAATTTTTATTTCCATTTTATTATTAGGTACATAATTACAGGAAAAAAAAGTTAAAAACATGCGATGCCACGTCACCACTACATGTTTTTTTGTATGAAAATGACGGAATTAAACGGTGTCATCGGACTTATTTCATATAATAACATCATAATAAAAGTATGTTGAAAAAATGAACAATTGCGACACCATGATTGTTTCGTCAGGAATTCCTTGTTTGCTGCAGCTTCAGTGTAGGCTGGTCGCCCCACTTTCTGCTATAAAAGGGTCTTATGTTGTCTTATGTTGCCACACCAAAGGTATTTTTTAAATACACTGATAAGAACGAATGTGGTGTATCTCACGGAACAGAGAATAAGCTTGTCAACTGGCCGCTAGGCGAGACTGGAAAAAACCGATTTACGTTGCACGGCCAGTTGACAAGCTTTTACTCTGTTCTGTTTATTTACTCATGTATACCATGTGAGTAAATAAACAGAACAGAGTATGCTGGTCCCCGCTTCGATTCATCGCCCAGATAGACTATCTCTCAGGATGCCTACCGTAGACAAACCTTACAGGGAGTGCTCGAGATTTTCGCCGTCCCCACAAAACCCGGACGCTATAATGGAACCCTCGGCTTACAGCCTAGGTCCATAGAAAAAAGCTAATACTGAAGCTTGCCGAACTGGGAACCGGATGTTCCGCATTTCTCCATATCTCGGATGAGCATAGGACTAAATAGTTATTTGTTGTACGTGAGTGGAAAGTTGTTTTTTAACCGCGTGCTCAATTTTGATGACCGAGCTAGACGCACTTTCAGAGCATGAGAAGTGAAAAATAAATTACCGTTAGTACAATCGACCGAGGTCTATTACGGCGTTTTCGATGAATTTCGAAAAGCGCGAAAGCTTCTTTCTCTGTCTCCTGAGTTCGTCAATTAGGGAGTTTTCATATACAGACGTAAATTCATGTATTTACGACAGCTGTTTACTGTCGACGCTCCAATGTTCTTAATGAGTTCTTGTCACCCTTTTTTACGTCTTCACTTCCCTCCGTAAATATTTCAAGGCACATTAAGCGATATCAAAGACCCTTTCACTCGAGTAGTTCTCGGCTCGGAGTGTTCGTAAATAAAATGACACGAATCTCAACAGATTCGTGTTATTTTATTACAAACCAAAATCCCACGATCTTGGTTTGTAATAAAATAACACGAAGCTGTTTTTTGTAGTTAGCAATGCAGTTACAGTGTATCGTTATGCTTGCTAGCTTTATGCTCCAATACTTTAGTTGTTAATTACGATTTTCAAAACACGTGTATGAATGGAGCATACTTCTGGTCTTATGAATGCTTGAATGAGGAAAATGTCGTAGCGATTTTAATGTTCAATAAAACTGATCCTGATGAATGGGGAATAAATAGGGATGATGACGCTAGCAAAGAATCACTGCTATAATTATTGATAATTATAATCTAGGATAAGGAGATTCGTTAAGAGTCACTTGTTATCAGATTATACATGTGATTGATATTTATTTTATCAATATAAAAGTACAAAACTTAGCAATCCGCCATATTTGCTAAAACGCCGCGTGACGTCATTATTTAGTTATCTCCATTTTGACATTTTATTTGCCAATCAAAATCACTAGTTTATGAAACTGGCCTTTTTACGGAATAGTGACGTCACACTGACGCCATTGCTATTTTGGCGTTATGGCGAAAATTTTAAATTGCATTATTCAAAACATGTTTTTTCTATCAAAATCGAAAGTTTTTACAACAATATTATTTATTTTGGGTAAAGTAGACACGTAAGAAAAACATGGTGTAGTGTAGTCTTTCAAAATTAGTCATCATGCCTATTGTTGTGACTTTGATTGAAGTATCGCATTCGATTGTTTTAAACGGCTGTGTGTGTAGAAAGGATTGCATAAGATAGAATCAAATAGAATGAAATAGAATCAATTCAATTAATACAAACCCAATCATATGATGAGAACTTTGTTCCGCATGTATATCGAATAAAATTACAAATGGTCATTCTTATGGTTTTACATTTGGTGTTTTCCGTTTTACTAACAATAGATGTGCCAAAAAGTCATATAAGTATTCACACACCTTTGTTGATTGTTACGTACTAGTATTAATTGTAGCAGAGTTAGGCCCTCGTACTAGAAACAAGTGATAATAATTTAAAAGGGGCTGTATTTAATTGACTCAAAGTCCAAGTCAAGTCAAAGTCGAGACTATCAAATTAACCTAACCAACAAAAAAAACCTAAAAAGCCAATTAAAAATACTTTTATTTTCACTTTTAAACTTTCGCGTTGCATGATCAATATAGGTTTAGAACGTTATACATAATCGCGTTAAATCCCGTCCTAACCTATATCGAAAATACTATTTGCTCAGCAAATCGCTGCTTATATGAACATTTTGTGATAATCAGCTGTGCATATAGTTTATTTTTATAAGCATGCCATTAAAAAGAACCAGGCTTTATTTTTCTCTAGTAAAGAAATGGTCCGAACACAGTTATTTATGTAACAAGGTGCTGGCAACCCTGAATGGTCTGGTATGCTAATCGCTCCCCGCTGACCACTAAAGTGCGTCGTTAGTGGTTGTAATGAGTCTGCCGGCCACCATCATCGATTATGACGTCATATCCGAATTCACAATTTTCATTGTAAATTGATCACACCATTTAATTTTACATGAATGGGTTTTTAATATTCGTTTTGAAATAACGCATTTTTAAAATATATTTTGGGTATAAATGTCTTTACGAATAATTGTAAAAGAGAGAAAGAGTTGGAGAGATCTTGCAACTAATGTTAGTAGACTAGTCAAATAAAATTTACATTATTATTGTAAATTTGGTCCTCATTAGTTATTCTTTCGCTTCATCCAATCTCATTCTCTCTTTATGCATTTTCGGTTACTCTTGATCTGGCCTTTTTTTAATAGACTTTCAATTTGTTTATGGAAGATCCGCTTAGGCCCTTCCCCTTCCCATTACTCCATTCACTTACGCCATATAAATCCTTTTTGTCATTCTCCTGTCATTAATTCTTTCGACGTGACCACACCATGCGAACATCCCTTTCTCAATACTTATAATTAGGTACATCTTCTATATAATGTTTTATTTTGCCTAGGTGGATCTTTGCATAGAGCCTGGGCAGTCCTTGGGTCTGATGATAAGAGGCGGACTGGAGTACAACCTGGGCATATACATCACGGGCGTCGACAAAGATTCCGTCGCAGACAGGGCAGGCCTAATGGTAAGTCTAATATTAGTTACATAAATCACGCCTATAACCCCGAAGGGGTAAGCAGAGGTGAATTAACAAGTCCGTAATCGCAGGCCGAGTGCTCTAAGCCACACTTTTTAATAAATATGACTTAATATAGGTAGTTGTAAAATGATCAAAATGTCATAATATCGAAATACTTTTTGTTTCACAACACTGATCGATAAATAAAGGTAAAAACCAGTAAAAAGACGCGTGAAAGTGCCCAGTTTGGAAAGTATTTCAGTTGGCAGCTCTTAGCACTATTGCCGTTGGCACGTGCACATTGCAGTCACAATAAAGCCTATTGGGCAAAGTTAGTCCAAACAAATTAATACTCTATTGGCTCCTAACTAAAGCTCTTTATATTAGCCCCGCAGCATCTATAGACGCGCCCAATTGAAATATTAGCCTCGGTGTAATGTTCTGGAAACGTAAAAATTGGCTACAAAAGTTTATGTTTACGAACGACCTTTGGGATAGCTCCCCTTTTACGCTGACGCACTGAAGTGTTACGGGATGTATAAGTAGGCAAGGAAGGTTTTCCCTTGAGTCAAAGAACTCATTAGGTATTTGCAAAATTTCGCGAGTTCGCTAGCGCAGTGGCCTAGCACAATTCGGCTGCGATTGCGTAAACTAAGCAATGTCGTTAAGGCCAGTCATTGGATGGGTGACCAAAAATATATTATCTCGAGTTCCTCCGTGCTTCGGAAGGCACGTTAAGCCGTTGGTCTCGGATGCATCTGCAGTCGTTAATACCCACCGACCAGCACTGGGCCATGGTGGTGGGTTATGGCCCAATTTCCCAATTAAAAGGGCTGGTGATGATGATGATGAATTTTTCGCTTTTGCTGCGTTATCGACAAGTGAGAGCTGGTAGTGTGGCATGTATGTCTTACAGTACAAGCTGCTTAAGGTCTACTTTATCATTACCAGCACTTTCATCGCGCCCTACTGCTGTGGCATAGACCTTTCCTATGGATGGAAAAACCCACCACGCTGGCCCAGTAAAGATTGGTGGTTATTAACGGCTCCAGATACCTGCGGAACTGGCTTAACATGCCTTCCGAAACACGGAGGAGTTCGAAATAATATATTTTGGCTATCCGTCCAATGACCGGCCGTAGCGCACTTTGCTTCGTTTATGCAAACGAAGTCTGAGCACCCTAGTCATTGCTTTATTGAAATCCACTTCGTATCAGTTCTAAGGATTAGCATTGCTCCTGGTTTCTTTTTCTGCAACATATATGCTCGGCATCCGGCACGGAAAAAACCTATGGGCCACTCGGGCAAAAGCCTAGATTCGACAGAATATTAATATCACGCCTCATTTTTATTTTGTGACTGTGTCGTTACTAACGGAGTTTCTAGTTCCACAGCCATATTATTATTCGGATATTTCTGTACGAATTCAATCTTATATCTATATAGGCCAATATTTGTGCCAACATAACAAATGCGGTACTGTGGCAGGGAACGTGGGGAATATTTACTATCTTGAGTTAAGAGTCGATATCCGTTACCAAAGAGATTTCCACTGATATTCTGTTGACTACTTCCTCAGAATAAACGCCATTGTTGGGGATATTGAGTACGAGATCGTCCTACGCTATAAAATAGATTTTATGTATCATAATTTCGAAACCCGTCGATTCGTTTTCTCTTAGAAAGAACATATTTATGCGTTTTTGTCTACGAATGAATACAAATATTGATAATACATATATGGAGTAGATGAAAGAGAAATAATAAGTCAACAAAAGAAATTTCAAATAATTATTAGTAAAAAAAAATATGACGTTGCAAACAGTGAAGAAACTAATTCTTATGGTCACATTAGTAGTTATGAAATTATTTATTACGTTGGATGGTAAAAAACCAGGCGGACGTGAATATTTTTTATAGTTATAGTTAACAGACTTTTTCATGGACTCAGAAATAAATAATTATCAATCCAAAAAAATCAAGACTAAAAACGAAGAACCCACATGGATGCAGCCTGAAGACAATAAATTATATAAAAAGTACAATTTGAATGCGGGCTGTAAGAATTTAAATATTGAGAATGTTATATGGGGCACTACAAACTTGTCCATACAGTTGAATACAGTGTTATCCACCATCCGGTATAAAGTAGGATAAGAACGTGAATCTAACACGGAAACGGTCCTAGGACTACAGATAAAGTTCGTTTGGACACGCGCCAGCCGTCTTCGTGGCACTGCCTTAATGTAATGCGCGATTCAGCTGTGTATGTACGTCTTTATGTTAGCGTAATTAATAGACATGTAGATTAAAAAAAAGGCACAAGGTCGCCGAAAGGCTACGGAAGCATTCTCTGCGCAATCTAAAATGAAGATACCGCGCGGAACCCAAATCTTTTCTTGTCTGACGGAAAATACATTCATATGGCATTAAAAAGTAAGATTTAATAAAACTAGACTCTGTTATAACATTTACTGTAACATTAAACAGTAATAAGTTGCAAATTACATCTCCGTGAAGTCAAGAACCTTGTCGTCGGTTTCAAGATTATCAACGATGCATTTAGTAAGCTTGTTTGCTCTTTAAACTTCCTAGGTCAACAGTTAACCTACTAAACTTATACGTATTGTAATTGAAGTGCGCTTTTACCGCATTCACTAAAATGTAAATGAAAAATACTTTAATGCCAGAACACATAAAAATGCATTTCTTGTGAGATCCACTTTAGGCAAGACTGTACCCGGGGACCGCGAGTTCCAGAATATAAACGGCGGTTCTAAGTATCTATAAAACAAATTTAGTTTTAAACTTAAAAGTTTTTATTTTATTTTAATAATATATGTTATCTATGATATGAATATGTTATTAAGTTATCATATAGTAAAATTATTCAATAGTCAATATGTTGACCACAGTAATGAAATGAAAATAAACTAAAACTAAATCGTTTAACTTATATCTATCACTACAAAAAATACTTTAGAAGTTATGAATTTCACATTCTAATGATTTAATCAAACAAATCAAATTTAGCAAGCACCTTCTGCGTCTTGCAGACATCTAGGTCTGTTTCTATTTAATCTATGCCTAGGGGGAGCTTTGCCTGAAAAGTGACATTGTGTTAGACTGATGGTGATGATAATGTATAGAACATTAGCTTACCATGAATGTTAGTTCCAGTCACAGTGATTACCAGCACTCGACCAACCTAAAATTGCTGCCGTAATTTGCCAAGATCCCACATAAAAGTTGTTATCGTCAGTGCCTTTCCAATCAAAGGGAGTACTCCAAATCGTATTTCATGGGGAGCTGTGCTCGCGGCGAGGTGTGTTGGAAAATTTATAGTGTTTGAGTTCTAGACTTGCCCCGCCCACCGCACGCCACATCCGAAACTCATAACTCACATTGAAAACTTTCACCACCAAAACAATGGTTCAACAATTTTCATCAGACAAGCCCCAATAAGGACTTTTGAGACGTTTCTTTGTGAATTTTCCGGTTGTGATTCACTTTCATAGGTAGGCTTGTAGTTTAGGTTGTTCTTGCTCTAACTTGTTTACTCTATCGAGTTCTAATATCAAACTTGAAGTTGGACCTCAGTGTACCTAGCGCGCTTGGTTTGCGCTTTAATAAGCGATGTTCGCTTAGGCCGGTCAATTGATGGCTAACAAAAAATATTTTTCATCCCACCATCTCGGAAAAGGCGTTTTTGCTCTTCGATATCTGAGTGCAAAAGCCGTTTTTATCCTCTAGAGGTTAAAGTAAATTTGAATTTAGAACATCGTGTGCAATGAGTTTGTGAATTCAAAACATCATTATACATATTTATTTCTACCTCCATGGTGCCGAAATTGTCATGCAACCTATTTTAATTTGTTAAAAACTCAGACTCGGAACCTTCTTGGTGTACTTTTTTTGTAATTTGCTTTGCGCGCGCCATTTTCTTTTCACGTCATAAATTTGTTAAAACCTAGGAGTTCCGTGACGGTCAATCAGGTTGGCGTCAATCTTGCTTTAAACATTTTGATCATCTACAACGCTTGCTTGATGCTTGAGTCAAGCATTTAAAAGCTTTTTAGGTCTGTTTGATTTGTTTACGCTACCAACGGAACAAAAACATACAGAAAATCAACGTGCTTGACTCAAGATTCCGTCTCGGAGTAGTTTTTATTAGGTACTTACAGGTGTGTCTGGATGAATGTTGCGGGTGTGGCTGGGTGGATGGGTGGCTGTTGGAGGTGTGTCTGAGTGAATGGGTGTTTTGAGGGTGTGTCTAGGTGAATGGGTATTTTGTGGGTGTGTCTGGGTGAATGGGTTTTTGTGGGTGTGTCTGAATGGATGGGTGAGAATTGTGGGTGTTTCTGGGTGATTGAGTGTTTTTTGGGTGTGATTGGGTGTTTTGTAGGTGTTTCTCGGTGAATGGGTGTTTTGTGGGTGTTTCTGTGTGAATGGGTGTTTTGTGGGTGTTTCCGAGTGAATGGGTGTTTCTGGGTGAATGGATGTTTAGTGTGTGTTTCTGGTTGAATGGGTGTTTTTTGGGTGTTTCTGGGTAAATGGGTGTTTTGTGGGTTTTTCTGGGTGAATGGGTGTTTCTGGGTGAATGGGTGTTTTGTGAGAGTTTCTGGGTGAATGGGTGTTTTGTGGGTGTTTCTGAGTGAATGGGTGTTTCTGGGTGAATGGATGTTTAGTGTGTGTTTCTGGGTGAATGGGTGTTTTTTGGGTGTTTCTGGGTAAATGGGTGTTTCTGGGTGGATGGGTGTTTTGAGGGTTTTTCTGGGTGAATGGGTGTTTTGTGGGTGTTTCTGGGTGAATGGGTGTTTTTTGGGTGTGTCTGAATGGATGGGTGTGTATTGCGGGTGTGAATGTTGTGGGTGTTTCTGGGTGGGTGTTGAGAGTGTGTTTGGGTTAATGGGAGGGTGTTGTGGAAGTTTCTGGGTGAAAACAGAAACTGTTGTGATTGTATTTTTTTTTGTATTTTGCAATTTCCTCGTTGGGGGGGATGAAAAGTTATGTGTTGCACTCGAGTGCAAAGATTTTTCACCTTGTGCTCTTTTGATTCCCTCGCTATCGCTCAGGATTCTAATTTTTGAATCACTCGCTACGCTCGTGATTCAATTTTAGAATCCTTCGCTAGCTCGGTCATCAAAATTGAGCACGCGGTTAAAAAACCACTTTGCACTCACGTACAACAAATAACTATTTCATCCCACCATTTCGGAAAAAGCGTTTTTGCTCTTCGATATCTGAGTGGAAAAGCCGTTTTTATCCTCTAGAGGTTAAAGTAAATTTGAATTAAGAACATCGTGTGCAATGAGTTTGTGAATTCAAAACATCATTATACCTTTTTATTTCTACTATTTTAATTTGTTAAAAACTCAGACTCGGAACCATCTTGGTGTACTTTTTTTGTAATTTGCTTTGCGCGCGCCATTTTCTTTTCACGTCATAAATTTCTTAAAACCTTGGAGTTCCGTGACGGTCAATCAGCTTGGCGTCACACTTGCTTTAAACATTTTGATCGTCTACAATGCTTGCTTGATGCTTGAGTCAAGCATTTAAAAGCTTTTTAGGTTTGTTTGATTTGTTTACGCTAGCAACGGAACAAAAACATACAGAAAATCAACGTGCTTGACTCAAGCTGATTGACCGTCTCGGAACTCCATTAGGGACGGTAATTTTGATTGGGTACTTACAGGTGTGTCTGGATGAATTTTGCGGGTGTGGCTGGGTGGGTGTTGGAGGGGTGTCTGGGTGAATGGGTGTGTCTGGGTGAATGGGTGTTTTGTGGGTGTGACTGGGTGGAAGTTGTGGGTGTCTGAATGGATGTTGTGGGTGTGTCTGGGTGATTAGATATTTTGTGGGTGTTTCTGGGTGAATGGGCGTTTTGTGGGTGTTTCTGGGTGATTGGGTGTTTTGTGGGTGTTTCTGGGTGAATTGGTGTTTTGTGGGTGTTTCTGAGTGAATAGGTGTTTTGTGGGTGTTTCTGGGTGAATGGGTGTTTTGTGGGTGTTTCTGAGTGAATAGGTGTTTTGTGGGTGTTTCTGGGTGAATGGGTTTTTTGTGGGTGTTTCTGGGTGAATGGGTGTTTTGTGGGTGTTTCTGGGTGAATGGGTGTTTTTTGGGTGTGTCTGAGTGGATGGGTGTGTATTGCGGGTGTGAATGTTGTGGGTGTTTCTGGGTGGGTATTAAGAGTGTGTTTGGGTTAATGGGAGGGTGTTGTGGAAGTTTCTAGGTGAAAACAGAAACTGTTGTGATTGTATTTTTTTTTGTATTTTGCAATTTCTTCGTTGGGGGTATGAAAAGTTACGTGTTGCACTCGGGTGCAAAGATTTTTCACCTTGTGCTCTTTAGATTCCCTCGCTATCGCTCAGGATTCTAATTATTGAATCTTAGAATCCTTCGCTAGCTCGGTCATCAAAATTGAGCACGCGGTTAAAAAACAACTTTGCACTCACGTACAACAAATAACTATTATCTCAAGTGTCTTCCAAAAGAATTTTTTTTACCCTGACTGTATCTACAGTTTGCATATCAAGTTCTTAAAAATCATAAAGGTCAATAAGCCAAAATTGAGCTAACAATACCAGAACATTCCAGAAAAATCTTCATAGCGGTCTACTGTAAAATTTAAAAAATGACATTGAACTAGATGTGCATGTTATTTATACCCACCAACTCCCATGTTTTATAATACATAATATGGAAGGCTGCCACAGCTACCGCAGTAGCGGGGACATTGATAGGCCTAATGATGAAGCATTTCCAGTGATTCACAGAAACTATATATGATACACAGAAACTATTTCATCAATATAAATTCATACGGAAATATACTTTTGCTGGTACAGCCAACAGTACATCGGGTTACTACAACCCGATGTACTGTTTGTAGTAACCTGATGTGCTGTTGACTGTACCAAAAGCAATTGACAATGTAGAAATAGAATAAATTGATAATAATGTTAAGTAGGTACGCTACACACTGGAGGAGTTCGCTAACGCAGTGGCATAGGGCGCTTGGCATGCGATTGTGTCAACTAAGCAATGATCGCTAAGGCCGGTCATTGAATGGGTGGCCAAAAATTTATTATCTCGTGTTCCTCCGTGCTTCAGAAGGAGCGTTAGGCCGGTGGTCCTGGCTGCATCTGCAGTCGTTAATACCCACCAACCCACACTGGGCCAGCGTGGTGGGTCATGGCCCAATCTCCATATATTCTTCCATCCATAGGGAAGGCCCGTGCCCCAGCAGCGAGGACATTAAAGGGCTGGTGATGATGTTGAGGTACGCTACAAATACCATAAACTCTACTTTTTTTCTAAGACTTCCGATTGTCATTCAGGTTGGGGATCAGATCCTGGAAGTGAACGGCCAGTCCTTCGTGGATGTGACCCACGACGAAGCGGTTGCGCAGCTCAAGTACCACAAGAGGATGTCGTTGCTGGTCAGGGACGTCGGCAAGGTGCCCCATGCTTGCACAGCTTACGGGGAGAGAGATGCCGCTCCAAGGTGTGTGAACTGCGGGCCTAGGACGGGGTCGTGGACAAGTCTCTCTCCACCACTTGACAGTGTTTTGTCTCGGAATTTAGTGGGAGGAGCGAGAGGAAAAGATTTTCTGTACTCCGAAAGAGATGTGTCCACGTCCAGTGCCACGGGGGCTGAGGGCCTCTAGCCAAGTGGCATATCTATTCGACTGCACAGAAAACAAAAGTGTGAAAGTGACGTGTTGTTTTCTCTGTAACACGCCAGTTTCATATATTTTGTATTCTATGCGTTCGATAGATTGGTCACTTGGCCAGATTGTATGTTCTTAAAACGATATTAGATAATATTATTACGGACTTTAAATTAATATACAATTGAAATTGAATTATTGCCAGTTTCAATTAAATATTCTTAAGACCAAGATAAGCCTACTACCCATATATATATATTTCTATATTTCTTGACTTTCCTGATCCATTTAAAGAAAAAATTGGTTAGCGGCTTTGAAAAAATGGGTATTATTAATACGTTTTATTTTTGTATTATAAATTAAAAGACACTTAGACCTGTTAACATTTTGTCTCTCTGTGAACTATCGGTGAATATTGGGTGAAAATGAAAATATTAGCATCCTCCTACAGAATAAGCGGCTGGGGCAGAAGAAGGGGGGCAGCGGCTGTAGCAGTGGAGCAGAAGGCGCGTTCTTTGCTGCCACAGAGCGACCTGCCAGCCATGGCGTACTACATGGAGGAGTATGCCGGAAGAAGACTCACGCCCGACGCCTTTCTAACAGTCCTGAGGGATTTGTTGGATACCCCGCAAAAGGTAAATACTTAAAACACGCCAATTATGTTAGGTCCCTTAAATAGGAGGCCAGCCTATTGCCATCTATCGGACACATAAATCGCAGATTATCGCTTGGTGGTATACGAAGAACGTTCATGTCAATTCCTCGTCAAGTTCTAACTTCTATCTAACACCTGATCGCCTTATTACAAGCGGGACAGATTGGTGGTTATGACAATAATTGTATTCTGCTTTACCGTCACCACACGCCACAAACACGCACCATCATTCATCTTGTAATGAATGAAATAATACGTGTTAATGGATACGTGCGAGTGTAAGAACTATTTTTTTATTTATTATTTATCATAAAAACAAATTGACAATCTGATTATAACGCTTCTTAAATGCTATAGAGATACAATTAAAAAAAGCATTTCTGCTCTTATTGGCATAAATTGAAAAAGAATACTATGATGTTTTTCAGTTTCTTTTGAGTTGCGTCTCTCTTAATACCGAATACAGTGAACGGAAAGTAGGATATTTCAGTGGGAAGCCATTTTGGATAGTGCCTCGATGAACGTTAAGATTGTCACGACACTTGGCACTATTTCAGAATTAGATATTTGGTAACTATGTAGGTAATATACTTCCACATTTTTTTATTCTACTGGCGCAAGATAGAATGTCGACTTATAATTAATCTTTCTTTGCTATATATTTGTCCTAATAAAATAGAAAATACTGATGTTCTAACTATTTGCAAAGTTTAATATTGGAAATATTTGACATAATATTTCGATAACCTAGGGGCCTACCGCCTCACTCGATTGCCGATGATTGCTTTAAAGCAATGCATTGCTCATTCGTTCAAAGGTATCGCCGATAGTTCAGGTACATTTGGTACGAAATTACAGCATGACGTCATAAACTATAGCTTTTGCTTTAGAAATCGAGTTAGGCGGTAGGCCTGCTGAAGGGATGTGGTTGTAAAAAATATGGAAAAGAAATACTGGCTGTATTAACTGTAGGATATACAGAGCTTACTGTTTAATAAACTGATGAATTTTCTTCTTTTTTTTGCTTTATATAATTGAGTCTAAAAAGTTCCAGTGTTAAAAATAATAAATAAAAATTTTAGTACAATAATTGAACAACCTCCAGATAAGACGTTTAAGGGTATTACAACACCAATCGATCGATTTTCGATACACGTCATCTATCAACAAATAATTGTAATAGTCGACCGATATTCCGAGCCGTACCAATCGACCGACATCAGTCGACGTCGATTAAAAGCATCTACTGATGGTCGATCGATTGAACGTTATACATAGATTCATTATTTTGTACGAGTACCTAAACTTAGTTGTCTTGTTTTAGTACACACTGCTCACGGAAATCCGAGAGTTTTTGCTCCCGGAGGACAGGCCGAGGTTTGATGAGCTGGTGTACAGGAGAGGAGACGAACCCGTCGACCACCATATGAAGGTAGACCATTATGTATTATTAACTGCATTCTTTCTTTACACACATAAAAAGCACAGAAATCTCTTCAAACTCCGACATTTACGGTGTTACTACAAAGTGTTTTGGTTAAGAAGTGATTAAATCAGATGCCGTCTCTGTCACAAACTATTGACCAAGAAGTGACAACATCAGATTTAAACACCTCTTATACAATACACGTCTTGTAGTAGCACCGTTAGAATTGAAGCTTCTTAAAATTCTACAGCAAGATCAGGCTTATTTAGATTGTGTTTTGGATGGGAATGAAAATGAGAAACGCCGTAAAGAGCTCGGTGCTATAGTGGTGGACGTGTTAGAAATTGTGCGCGCAAAACTCTTCCAAGCTTTGAATAGTGTATTCAGCCGAAGGTCACGTCTAATGCAGAGAGAAAAAAATGAATCAGATGGCCTGATAAATATAGCACCAAATATTCCTTCTATGTCTTAAAGTCAAATTACAGATAAATAAGCAAATGTTTAAACAATATTCAATGCAATTGGAAACTTATACGCAATTCATGCTGTATTTGATTAATTAATATCGTTACTGATAAAATTATTCACCAGATATTCACTAATCCGTGAATTATTGAACACTAATTACTTACTCATTGCTTTTGGAGCTGAATAATGAAGTGAACTGAAGTCACAATCCCGATAAGGTTGAATTAGTAGTTCAGTTCACTTCCATTCTGAACCTGTAAAGGTATTGCTCATAAATCACTCAAGTTGAAAAGTCTTTGATGTGTACAGAGTAATTTGATAGATACAGCTTTTGCAGTTCCATTTGCAGACAAACTTAAACAGAAACTAGTGAAGTTTAGACTAGAATAAATTAAGTTAGGTACTTACAAAGCCTTGTCGAGTACACATAGCTGTAGCTTGCAATTTGATTGTAGCGCGGGGGAGAAAGGCACATGCTGCCGTCTTCCACGATGCATGAGTTGCACGATCCGGTAAGTGCACATACCATATCCTATCATATCGTTGTGGCATGATTCGATGTTAGACTGGACACTTCATTTATTCGCTTTCGGTGGTAGCAGCTTCTGTAAACGGACTATTACAGTTTATGTCTTCTAGATAGTTAGATAGTTAATGAGGTATCATGTCTAAGACGTTACAAAGTACTCACTTGTATTCTACCAACTACTAACAAATCACCCGAATCTACCTAAGACTACGACTAAATACAGACTTCTTGATATACCGACGTTTTCGACACATTTAACAAAACATTTTATAATTGGTATTGGCTCGAGTACTACATGGATCTGTATCTATCAAGTTTTCCTCGCAAGTGTACCGATGTAGTTGCCAGTAATTAATTGATTGATGTACATAGCTCCTAGAGTTTCCTGCGGGGTAAATCAATAATTAATGTAGGTGAATACGCGGAGTTCGGGTGAGGTAGAGGGTTACTGTTGTAGGAGGGGCCGGCGGAGGCGCCCCTCGCGGCCGAGCACCGCTCACCCTCGGAGGACTCCGGGCTGGGCCTGCCGCCACACGACCACGCCTACAGGTGACCACACCACCCTTCACTGGTACCCAAGCTCACTTTGAAGGCATTAGCACTTCCCGGAAGCCAGCAGCTGTTCTCTGTGACGATGCCGGTGCATCCAGCAAAAGTACGCGTCATCAGACAGCTTAAGTCTGCGAGGCTCTAATGAGCGAGGCGTAAATCCGTCGACGCCGCGGTCCCTCTTGTGAATGCGCTTAAACGCCAAAGTGCCCTTAAGACTGTGAAAGGAAAAGCTAAGTCCTCGACGGGCGTTCGCTTTCGTCCGCTCTTTTACATCTCGCAGTAAAAATAACCCACCGCTTTCTACGAGCCCCTTGTTTCTGTGTTCGCTCAAACGGGGCATCTCATTGGCCGCCGGCCAATACTTACACTTTTATTTGATATCGAAATCGATTGTTTTACTGCGACTTAAACGCTCGTATTCTTCGCCAACCAAATACTACGTAACCTTAGGATGGTTGTTTTATATATCCGTTAACCGTAAATTATTGTTCTAGACAGAAAAGTCTTAGTTCTCTCTCAGTGTGAGTATGCGCGTAATATCTCCATGACTTTATTCCTGAAATAAAAAATATAATCCGTAGTAGTAACTGAAAAGTACACTATCAGGTTTTAAATAAAAAAAAATATATATTTAGAGACGTAAATTGTTTAGAAATGTAAGAAGCAACGGTGAATGCCCAATGCAGCAAAACCATTACAGGCAGTGCAATATGTTTGTAGTCAATGTTTGGAGGAGTAAACAATAAAACAGTAGTGTCAATGTATTGTGTGCGTACTTGAGGAATTATTGTTTGAAGTGTTGAGCCTGTTGATAGTGACGTTGGTGTTGTGGGCAGGAGCGGGCGCGCGTGGCGGGCGGCCGACGCGCCGCCACCTGACGACGACCTGGACCCACCGCACGAGGTGATTTTGCCAGAGTTACCTTCTACACTGAAATCTATCGACCACAATCACTTCTCTGCGTCTTACAACGGTGTCCTGGGTGTCACTCACGAATGACTTCAGACACACCTCTTTCAGAGTATCAACGATAAAGGCTCTAGTTGTCAACAGCTGTATACGAAGCTGGATACACCTGTAGTTGGTTAGCTTTTGAATTTCCGAAGCGATAGCGCACGCGAAAGGCTGTGTCGCTTCTCTGTGCTCGATAAGACGTGCTCTCCCGTGTTTACGCGGGCTGTGATCTAGCTTCTAGTTGGAGTGGCACCTCAGCACGACCACAGAGTACGTATCGCACAGTTGTTGCATGTCGATAACGGCTAGCCAGTAGAACTAACACCACTTACAACTTATGGCCGTTATTTCCTGTAAATAATACTCGAGGGGTAAATCTGGCAAAATTCAACGTTCCGTTAACGTCTCGATAAGTGGTCCGCGGGGATTATTGGCATTATAGTTGCAATCGTTAACGATACATCGGTAATAGCGGCCAGCAGGAGTGTTCTCTTCTATCTTTTAGTTTAGAATAGACAAGTAGTGTGCTCTACTATCCAACACTTTTACATAAAGTACAAATTCCTTCCAGCTTCAGAATTTATCTTGTTTTCTATTGTTCTTTTGTTCATTGATAAGCTTTACTTGGTTATAATTTGTATATTACAGCATTTTGTTTTAGTTTGTTCAAATAAATAAAATTTAAATTGTCAATGCTGATATCTTATTTTTAGAATGTTTAATTGTGACGTCATATAACGTCAATAACGTACCGACTGGCGCGATAATTCAGTTCGTTATTTTAGCATACATCGTCACCGGCTCGTTGGTCTAGGGGTATGATTTTCGCTTCGGGTGCGAGAGGTCCCGGGTTCAAATCCCGGACGAGCCCAGATAATATATCTTTTTGTAAACAGTACTGATATTATGCCACAATATTATTATTAAAATTAAGAGATTTTACTAAAATAATTATCTTTTGGAAACTAACCTTTTAAATTATCGGTTATTGCTGTAAAAATATACTAAAAGATTATATTAATACAAAATACACACTTCATTAATGCGTATTTGTCACAATTATATCCCTTGTTTATTCGCAATAGCCTGGATTGGATTATTATGATTTCTCGAGAGGACAAAATATGGAATTCAGTGAAAAAGTATGCGACAAGGGGACAACATTTATATTTTATAGTCATTATAAAATAAAATACAAATAGTGTACTACAACTTTTTATTAGGCTTTTTAATCAACGACAGGCGACACATTACAGAGGGGGACGGGGGGGGGGGCGGTGGGGGGGGACAAGTGAAACCGTTAAAGAGCAGGGAGACTGAGCAAACTATCTTACCTGACTTATCCCCCAGGGAGGCATGTCAAAATACACCCCGGTTAATACGTAAAACATTTCACTGAGAATTTTATAGGTAGGTACTGACATTTAACTAACGTGGAGTATTCATCTTCCAGTTAGTTTATAAAACAAGAATTGCAAACTCTTGAGTGAAACTAATAACAAACCGGTAATTAATTACTTATCTTCCCGCGGAGTTGGTTAGTTTACGAAACTTTAATACCGACACCGATATGAAAATTTTTGTTCGAGGTTCGTCCTTTAGTAAATTGTTCAAAAAGTAAATCATTGAATAAAAAAAAATTTCTAACTATTAGATATAATAGATAGACGAATATAATAGATAGATTGTTCCAATTAATTTATATTTAATCTTAAGTTTGATTAGGAACATATCTTCTCTACAGTCTGATTTTTAATGGAACAGAACAGACTATATTAATTTCATTATAATCCTCAAAGTCATCCACAAATGCCCTAAATTGAGCTATATCATGAAAAATACTCCCGCATAAAGTGGCCATTAAAAACGTTTTAGATTGCGATAAAATACACGGCTGGCCATTTTTTTCATTATTATCCACATTATTCTTTAAATGGAGCAAATGAATGTTAAAAAGACTTTCCGTCCTATTCATGACGTCGACAATCCAGATGGCATTCAACGGAGTTGTCATAAAGATACCATTTCAGTCGCTAACATACTTCATACAAATTCGCAGTATATTAAGAAGAAATTCACATTATTTATATCACACTGAACATCGCATAAGTACTCATTATTGCAATAATACCAAACTGCCTAAAGATAATTTCTTACTGCCGCACTCTGAGACGTCAAATAACGTGAATGAGTACTTAACGTCAAAAAATGACAATTCAACACTTATCGCTATTCTTGTCGCGTCTATGGTCTAGATTAGAATGAAATTTTTTGACGTTATGTACTCATTAACGTTATTTGACGTCTCTGAGTGCGGCTGTTAGTTTCTTAATTCTGTTTTATATAATTAGTGAGACAAGGCAGGTACTATAATATTGATCTACTTTTGAGACGCATTGTGCTATGTTTGCAATGAAACGTAGACAATGACATCCGAGGTTACTGCAAAATGGTGATTTATGTAGATCCCGCTGACACCTCATCTGTGCCTGTCAGCAGAAATGCTAGTCGCTGAGTAAGAATCTCCTTTATAAATACACATGCAATACGATCGATAGAAGTAAAAGTGAATTCAATAAAGTTTTTTTATTAAGCACAGTTTTTGAATGATAGAAACATGTTGGAAAAGATGAAAAATAAAAGATTTATTGATTTTTTGTTAAATTTTCATTACCTTTAGCCGGAATTCGTTAACCGGAACTCGAATAACAGATAAAATCTTATTACATAAAACATTAACCTTTAGTTTAATTAAAAAAAATCTATAAACTCAATTAAAAAATGTGTTCTAATACTTCATCAGTGAAAAATGTGAAAAATCTATTCTAATTGCATATATTTTATTATACGCGTTAACAGATTTTTACATATTCATAATTATTTCAATAGTTTTAATAAAAAATATATTGACACAGTTGATAAGAATTAGTGTGTTAACATCCTTTCGGTTCTGTTTAGAGAAAAGGTCTATTCACGGATATTTAATTTCATCCCTTTTACAAATTACCTTCACAAAACTCGTTAAAAGACCCATAAAAATTTAAATTGGCTTAATGAATGTTTGTCCTGGAACTTTATGAAACTTAAGTTGGATTCAATTTAATTTCTTTGTATATTAATATTGCGTTCCGTCACGGTTAACAGTGTCAGAAAAATTAATTTTACTGAAGGCTTGTAGACAACACAACTGCGAAATGGCGGTATGCGAATTTACACCGCAGAAAAATACAACATACATTGCTACGAGGCGATTTGGGGCGGCAACGCCGAGAAACTATCTTACCTGACTTATCCCCCACAAACAAAGAAGAATCAAATTAAAGGAATGCGCGATCCGAATCAATTCGCAAGTTCTTGCGATGCGTCGTGGAAGCTCGTAGATTTTTACGATGCGACTTCGCTTCGCAGTTTTGTGTACAAGCCCTAAGTCTGTTCGTAATAAAATAATAAAGTGTGTTCGTATGAAAATATGTGAAAACATTATAAATATAAGATTAATAAAATTTACAAGCCAAGCCACTACAGTAAACCTAGGATTTTTTACGGGATTGAGTAGATAGTTACTATCTTACACTATGTTTCTTGTTTATGTCTTATACACAAGAAACGGGCGGTCAAGATGGATAATTCCAAAAATGTCCTTTGTGCGGGGTAAAAATAGAATACTACCGTCTCGGCGCTATTACAGCTAAAATCACGTCAAAAGAAAAAAAATACTGAAAATCACAAAGTAGGTGAAAACAATTGAAAATATATATTTTCTCATTTTTATCTTATATTATGTACCTTTTGTCTGTACCTATATTATAGTGTTACTAGACCTTAGAATAATGCGGTAGCTATAAATTATGTATACTTACTTAATTGAACTTCAACTTAAAGTATAAGATACAAATGAGGAATTTAAAACGCAATGCTACGAGATGAGCTCGTAACTAAATGAAACCGGATTTCGTAGCTATTTTTGCTACGAACATGGCTGTAATGAAGAATTACTCGTGAGACTTAAGCAAAAGTGTCTGTATGTAGATAAGCATAAAAGCGATTTTCGGTTAAATCGCTTAAACTTATTTTCGTGACTCGCTTGTACGTATTTGGGTATGTAATTCGTCATTACCTAGGAAAGCTCTAGGTCAATTCGCGATAGAAACATTACGGGTACTACATCACACGTTTTAATTAGTCGTAGTCGAAAATGAGCTCTTGGTAATAAACTTACTTAGAGCGTAAAATTAGACCTAAATATTATTATTGAAAGTTTAATGGCGTCTTATTAAAATACTAAATATGTGAAATATCTGACTTTAACTTAATCAAATGATATTTAATTTTGCATCAATGACATAGAAAAATTAAATTTACCTTAGCTCTGTATAGTTTTTTTGCAAATACGTACTTCATTTAATATACTTAATAATAGGTTGGGGAAAAAGTTTCTTCACATTTTTTAAGAAAATTCAAAACATTTTTTAATATAGTTTATTTACATTTAACTAAAGTATGTAGGTACCATTTTGTTCGATAACTTTTTGCCATCTTGTAGGTAGGGACATGATCCCATTGCTATAGAAATTTTTGGGACTTCTGGTCAAAATACCGCGACAAGTGGTTTTGGCAGTCCTCTCGTGATGTTAACCTGACACTGCCTAAAGAATTCTGAAGAGACCGAAACAGGTGGAAATCTGAAGGTGCAAGGTCAGGACTATACGGCGGATGCATTAACACCTCCCAGCCAAACTCTCTTAATTTTTGCTGAGTGGCTAAAGATGTGTGAGGTCTAGCGTTATCATGATGAAAAACCACACCCCTTCTGTTGATTAATTCCGGGCGCTTTCTCTCAACTTCTTGCTTTAATCTCATCAGTTGTTCGCAGTAGAGTTCAGAATCGATGGTCCTGCCTGGTGGTAACAGCTCATAATGAATAATGCCCTTCCAATCCCACCACACACTCAGCATCACCTTGTTGCGAGTTAACCCGGGTTTCGCACACAGTCTGTGAAGCCTGACCGGCCTTTGACCACGACCTTTTTCGCACGTTCTTGTCGTACGTGATCCACTTTTCATCACCAGTTATCAGCTTCTTCAAAAATGGTTCGGTTTCATTACGTCGTAATAAAGAATCACAAATGAGTACACGGTTCATTAGGTTTCTTTCAGTGAGCTCGTGAGGTACCCAAATGTCGAGCTTCTTTGTGTACCCAGTTTTTTTCAAATGCGCCAAAACTGTTTTGTGGTCAATTCCCAGTTCTTCAGCTACGTCGTAACTACTGACATGCTGATCTTGCTCCACTTTTTCAAAAATGGCATCCATTTCATTTGTAATAGGGCGACCAGAGCGACGTGCATCTTTGACATCAAAATTTCCGGATTGAAAACGCTTAAACCAAATTTGTGCTACTCTCACAGACACTGCACTAGGTCCATAAATATCGCAATTTTTTTTCGCGGCTTGCGTTGCATTTTTACCTTTTTTGTAGTAAAATTTTAAAATGTATCGAATTTCTTCATTAGATTCACTCATCTTGGCGGTACGAAAAACAAATGAAAATCACACATTTTCCTAATTTGATTTTGGAATTATGTTCTTTAAAATTTAAACTTTCAATGATACCAAAACCAGCCAGATACAAAAAAAAG
Organism: Cataclysta lemnata; assembly: GCA_963931975.1. Lineage (NCBI taxonomy): Eukaryota > Metazoa > Arthropoda > Insecta > Lepidoptera > Crambidae > Cataclysta > Cataclysta lemnata. The sequence goes on along the minus strand of OZ008341.1, from coordinate 5,334,591 downwards.
ACTTTTTCCCCAACCTAATACATCAATTTATTTAATAAGTGTATTTATTCAGTTTATATTAATTTACACATTTAACAGACTATGAAATTATGCAAAATATTTAGCTAATTATGTTATTAAATAAGTGTATTCATTCAACATTATTAACTAACAACTCATTTCAAACTTAAAAGTCAATGAATCTCTTTGTACGATTAAGGCCCGTGTTCACTAGCACGTAAAACAAGCGATTAAACGACAACCGTCAGTTTTTGACAGTTCTTCCATAAGGTAAAATGTCAAAAAACGACAGTTAAACAATAATCGCCTGATTTAGTGTGCCTGATTAACTCCAGCCTAAGGGTTAAAAATAATTTTAATTAAATTAAAAACAGTTGAATTTGAAACTATGAAATAGCGTCAGAAAACCGTCATACGTTGTTATTTCACCGCCGCGTGGAGCGTCAACAAGGGTACGACGCGATCGGTGCGTCAGTGATCGCCGGGCGCGCGACCCTCGGCGACATGTCGCGGCGGCGGCGGCGCGTCGCCTTCCGCGACTACATACCAATGGACGTAATTGCGATGGCTAAGGTAACTAGTTCTCATACCTTACTTAGGTACTATTTTGGTAGAAAAAATACCGTTCAAGTTCGTATCGTATTACCCTTTGTGCGAATCTTTTTAGTTTTTTTACGCATACTAACTCGTACTACCTACAAAATCACTTTAAAAGTTTTCTACCGTGTTAGGGCCTGTTTCACAATCGACAAGTAAGTTCGAAGTAGCTTACTTTGCAGTTCAATTGACATATATTTCATATTACAACTGTCAAATGATCTGCGAAGTAAGCAACTAAGAACTTACTTGTCGATTGTGAAACAGGCCCTTAGTGTTTTAACTTTGTGATTAGTAAATAAAAATTTAATTGAAATTCTCCCGATTTTGGTGTCCCAATAAGGTTTTTACTTCTAAATAACATGATGAAAGAGCGGTTATTAAGAAGATAAACAAAACCTAAATTTAAGTTAGTTTGGTGAATTGAATATGAGTATTTTTACATGGTGGATTATTTGTCTTTGAATGAAAATAATTGCGAACACATTTAATTTATATATTTGATATAATGATAATACATTTTTTTTATTGTACTGCAAATAAATAATTTTATCAAGTATAGTTATCTATGTTCAGGGGTAATAATTTTTAGCTACACTAATATATGTTTCAACTGTTAGGATATAAATTTTAAACAGTATTTATTAACCAATATATAACTAAAATTATATCCATTGTAACAATACTTAATCAAATAGGTATAAATGTAAGAATAATAATATGTAAGAAATAAAATGTGCATTAGGTAGGTAATAATATGTAAGAAATAAAATGTGCATTAGGTATCGATACATTCAAATACAATTTACCAACTTTCTAACACCAAAATTGGTTAAGCAAATTTATGATACTTAGCTGAAAACAAAAATTACGTCTGGGTACATTTCCATAAATTTTGAATCATTCTTTTTGCACGGATTAAAAATTTTTTGAAATGTGTCTAGTCCGTACATTCCGAGTGAACGATGATCGGTAACCGAACAATACAACAGGCTGCAATCAACCCCAGCTGCTATCGACATGGCAATTTCTCAGTAGAGAAATTTGGCTCTCCACAAATATTAAGGAAATGGTCGGTTTGTGTGATTGTTATAAGATATACTTAATATTATTGTGATTAAGGTTACACGCTACCTTAAACGTTTGCAAGGCTAGTTATCGAATGAGTGATCAAAAAGTACTATCTGGAAATTCTTGATTATTCATAAGGCTGTGAAGTGCCTTATGAATAATCAAGACCTTATAAAAGGCATCTATCCGACCATAATTTTTGCCACTACCAGGACTCGAACCATTAATCTCTTGGCCGATAGCCAACGCATCCGACTTAACCGGCCGTCAAAATCAATTTCAATTTAAATTACATCCCGTTCCAGGTTTTATTCAACAATTAATTAATTTGAATTTTAGTAATTAGAAACTGACATTTGAAACCCGTTCATGTCAAATAGATGTCTCGTGACCACGGATCGTGAAGAGGGTGGCGGGTTCTATCGGGACTATAATAAAAAGACGGGTTAATACATTGACAAAGAGCTTTTGGACAAATTGAACATATCGAGATGTGCCGAGTTTTCTTGCAGTTCGGCCTACTCTAAAAATAGGCTTGTGTCGTTCCACTTACCTTTATAATACTTTCTTTAAAAGGGCATTACGTAGGTTTGATAGTGCCTTAGTATATTTATATGAATATATTCTTAGATCGATCATAAATGATCGAAGAACATGCCACACAATTTCATGTAGACTTAAACAATTTCATGTTTAATATTGGCGTTTCATGATAATGTGTGATGATGAGTAGATAGTTAATTCATTAAAGGCACACGTTAATAAACTTAATTGAATAGTTAAAGTATAGGAAATATCAAGACGCATTGTTAACTATAGTTAATTTAATAGAGTATCGCGTTTGTTAAAAATAACACCTAGTTAATGGTTAGCCAACATGCGAACTAAATAAGAATTTAAAGTTCACTTAATACTAGTGTACACGAAGGTATAACGTCATTAATTTTTAAAGCCTTGATTCTATATTTTAAAGAGTATTATAATTTACTGTTAATAATTCAAAACATCAGTAAATAATGGTTTCTAATTAGTCAGTGGTAATCACTCATGATTTTTTTTTTCTTAATGGCATATCCTATGGCAGCATTTGTCCATTTACAGATAGAGGTTACAAAAATGAAATAAAAAAGAGAAAAGTAGATACTTATATTATTTTTTTTTACAAGTAATTAACAGTTTTTATTTAAATTATGTCCTTAATTTTAATTCCTATACCCCATGGAACTTTTTACACGTTAATTAAATTAACATTTATAAGGATATTAATTCATATTTTGCTGCCTTAAATTCCAAAACGAGCCAGAATGGAAGCCCAAAACAAGCCGAGCAGTATGGACAATATCTTAGTATGTTGTCATCCTAATCCCTTTCCGTTCAGCGGTTCCTCGATGTGGCCCTTTCTATCACTTTTCTATATTTGTCCATCACCTTTCCGGTGTGGTGGATGCTATGAATTAAAGAACAATCTGAATGGAAGAGGAAACATACAGCGCCGACCCCAGTTTATCTAGAAAGAGATCGTGAAAATGATGATAATTCTGCTACAATATTTAGGTTCGCAAGTTGGTGATTTTTATTTTAGTTTGGTATATGAAAATTGTTAAAATTATAATGGAGAAAAGTATGTTTAATGTTTTTTTACTAAGGTTAAGTTTATGATTAGGACATAGCTAGTCGAAGTTTTAATGATATGGATTATTTTGCTTGATGCTATATTTATTTCAAATATAATATATTATGAACTGAAATTTTTAAATATATATAAGGTATGACAAATGCACTATTAAACTACCAAAAAAGAGCCAAGAAATATTGTACACGACATGGTCCTTCGGAATAAAAACAATAAATGCATATTTGGTTAACCAAAGATCTCGAGGCCGGCAATATGTTAATTATATTTATGTAACGGTTTTATTTTCTTTGCACACAAATGCAAGTTCACTTGGAATAATATTAAAATACTTATTTAACAGGTCAACGTGCAAGTAGCATAATGCGGTTTTTTTATCTTATTAGCTACTAGGAATCTTTTTCTCCCTGCCCTGTTCCCAATCTATCTGGGGTCGTCGCTGTATGTTTCTTCTTCCATTCATATCGGTCAGACGTCATTAAGCCATCCACTCCCTTTTGATTCATATCATCCATCACACCGTAAAGGTGCTAGTGATGAATGAATGTATAGACAAGAGACGGAACGGACCATGTCGAGAGACCGATGAACGGATAGACTTATTGGAATGACAACATTCCAATCCATATTACTGCTCAAGGTTTTCGCTTAGGTTTTACAGCCGGCCGCCTGCCTGACAACAACCCTCTTTGGGTATGCTGTTGTTGGTGGTTTGTCCTCCACCATTTGGGTGCCCCAAGGTGCTTATTGGTCAACACCGACTTTTACGACACCCATTGGATTAGTCGCGGCTGGCCTATTCTACGTTATTTCTTCGCTCCCAGGCCAGCATAGAAGGCTTTAGCTCCTATGAATTTAGAGCCAGCTTAAATTATTTTTACGTAAGTCACAACTGTATGTCCACGAAACCATAACTATTTCAAGTTCCAATGAGACCTCCGGCCATTGACCGGCCTTATTAAAATAGAGTATCTATACTTAATAGCCCCCAGTCTGCTTTTACAATAGGATAATGGCGGGTTTAATTTTTAGGTGGGGCCATGTGGTGACGGCAGAGTAGAATACAATTGTCACCACCCCAAATCTCTCCCGTGGGTGTCGTACAAGGCGACTAAGGATAAATCAATGATGAAGAATGGGCAGCAGCGTTCCTCTTATAACACCTAGCAATAGCAATGTACTGCGACTTTTGTGCCCGATAAATGGCAATAGGCTCGCCACCTATTACATGGGACCTAACATAATTGGCGAAACGTGGGTGCTAGTTCACCTCTGCCTACCCCTTCGGGGATATAGGCGTGATTTATGTATGTATGTATGTAATTTTTAGGTTTGAGTGTGTTTTTAGGTATCTATTATTTACGAGTTCATAACTTTTTACTGAAACCTTAGTGAAAAATTACTGAATTAATCATAACTTATGCAAGATAAATTCACATATTCGCTGTTTTATGTGAGCTGTAGAATAGGAGTATTTTGGTTATTATTACAACTAGTAATTATAATTAATGCAACTAAAATGAAATTACGATTCTTAAAATATATTACGGAAATAATAAATATAATATTCATTAATAACAGTTTTCGTCTCATCAATTAATTTTTATTTTAAAGAATTCGTTACAAGTGGTTTAAAATTTTAAGAGTTTTCAGTATTTTTTCGTCTAATATCAAAATTGACAGTTTTAAATTATTCTTATTACTTTTGGATTTGATTCATTTGTTATAAAAAATATATGTAATATAATATATGTATGTGCAAAGTGCTAAACAGGGTTTACGTTTGATTGGCGTGTCGTGAATTTGTTGCCCTTTCATACTCGGTGGCATGAGTCAGATATTTTTAGCTGAATCGAATGGTACCTATGAGAAAAACCACGCTAGCTCCAACGCGCTAAAGCATAATGTGACCGTATGTGGTTAATTAAAAATATTTTTGCCATAAAAACAATGGAAAATCCAATTGTTTGTTCGTGGTTTTGTGGGCGTAATTTTCCACTGTAGTCCAGCCATTGTAAAGATATAAGAAAAGTAAACAATTTTGATATTTTTCAATACCTACAAACCATATTTCTTTAGCTAAATAAAAATAAGAAAGATTTTAGTCTCAATAACATTATCCATTTTAGAAAATCAAAGTGATTAATTACTTATAAAAATAGTATACACGTTTTATTTTTTATTTATATAAAAAAAAATGTCTTGTTATAATGGCTGCAGTATATAGTGTCGAATATTATGTACCTATGTTAGTACATAGGTACATAATATTAGTAGTACCTAGTGGGAGTCCCTTTTGTTTGTATTATTATTATTATAGTCTTCATAAAGTCCGTCATGGTCTGTATATTTGAGACAAGCAATTTTGTGTGTGCCTCGCTATCACATACACCGGGCCTTATATTGAATTTACTCGACTAATATCGGCAGACAGTAGATTGTGAGTAGCTCTTTGTCTTTTTTCTACTTCGTCTTTGTTGTTGTCAAACGTAGGGTTTAGAATTTATTGAAACACGGCATATGACCTAACTTTTATAACTCATAAACTCATACTATTATAGTCACATGTAATAAAATATTACTACCCGTCCTTACTAGGTATTATAAAATTGAATACAGAAATAAAATCACCTGGTATTTTGGTATATAGTATATCGTATTTTAGACACAATATAGGTACAACTGTAAGTAGAGACGTGTAAACGGCAGGTAGGTGCTAGGAAAAAAACCTCAGGGTAGTTTCTAAATTAATGAAATTCAATAAAAAATGTATGATAAACATGTAACATGTCAATTTTTTAAAATATTTTTGTACATTTATTTTGTCATTGAGTGAGAAAACAATACAAATCAATAACTCTAAAATGGACATCATTTAATTTAGGCCTTAATACTTTCTAGCTTTAATTGTAAAGTTTTCAAAGAGATTTGAATAATATATCTACCCCCTCGGCACTTAAGCTAAGAGCGTCGGCCAGCTATCTTCGAATCTGTGCCAACAGCAACATGCAAAAATAACGTGAAAAATCAATTGCATCGCCGCGGCTTCTAGCGGCTCTAGCAGTCTGATTGCGAACCCTCGGTGTTTAACACCCTCGCGATAGCTCACCTTGTAAGTCTTTATGTTTTATTGCCTACGCTATTGCTGTCAACGCGATATATTTGCGGACTAACCTACGAAGACAGTAAGCCTAAATTAAATTATTAAACAATTTAAGTTGTTCTTTAAGAAGTATATAATAGCCAATATAAACAGTGGAGTGAACTATAGTGGGAAACTATAACTAACTATGTATAACTAACTGTGTATGTTTCGCTGTAGGTTGTTGAAAAGTTATACACCGGTAGAGTTTTCAAGTGGCCAACTTTATTTAAATATTTATTTGCTAGTTATATAAAGTTTTACTTGTCCCGCATGAATAGTATGCTGTGGTTGTGTGATGCATATTTATCTTTTCTGAACAGACACTGACTGGTGTCATGAATTTTTCATGAAACAACTTCGCTACGAGATTATAATCTTATTTATCAGACTATCCATACGTAATGCGGGAAATGGGATTGGGATCTACGAGAATTAGTTGGTTGATAGAGTAGGAAATACATATTGCAAAGACTTTGATATAATTCCTAGTTATAGTTCTTTTTGGGAATTATACTTAGTTATAGTTCGTTTTATGTTCCACAGTTTAATCATGATTGGCGTGCATTTAAACTGTAGCTAAAACTGTTTTACATATTAATATTACTAAGTGGCTTTAGTCTATCAACCTCATGACCTTTCCCACGTAATTTACATATTTTTTTTCTTCATACCCAAGTTAATTTATTAAGATTTTTGAATTAAATTGTACAGTTTCTTAACACGAAACTATTCAGAAATAGCTTAGGTCCCGTCACATAATTTCTATTTCTACTATAACTTGACCTTGTGGTAAGCTGTGATTAAATATATTGAGAAATTCAAATTAAACAAGGACTGTCTAGTAATAAATCTTATATTTAAGGCTTGTCGTGAGTGTTATTGTTAAAAAATTAAGCCTGTTTAATAGCCAGGTAATTATGTCCACTAAAGTAAACTTTAATTTTCGTGTGGTCACCAATCTAGAATGATGGATGGTTTTCAATTTGACCGCGGTAGGTACACAGTAGGTATGCTGTTACCATGGCAACAATTGCTCCCCGCACCTTTTTACTGCCAGTCTGTGTTTTATTTGCTGATTTAGTGCGCGTGTTTTTGATTCATTGCTTATTTAATGTGATTGTTACTATCTCGTGTCTGTTGTTTCTGTGTAGTGAAGACTTGGGATGCTTCGAAAACTGGATTACTCTTGAAGCTAAAGTGCACGGTTTGGCAGTGGAGCGACTAAAAATAGAACTACTAAATTACATATTGCGGATACGATTGGAAAAAAACTCAAACTAAATTTAGTCATAATAATATATTGGTCACTTTCATCTTTACATTGTGATAAGCCGGAATTTAAACCACGTACCTGGATTTTGTAATTTCCGATTATATTATATTTCCGCATGTAACTGTGCCGAAATATCGGAAATATAACAAAATCCAGGTTAGTGGTATAAATCCCGGCTAATAAAGACTAAATTTAGTCGTTCGGCTGTTTTCTCTGTACCATCTTTATTATTAATATTTTTATTTGACTGTTGGGAAGTGTGGTTTAAGTGTTCGTTGCGTATGCGCAGGAGTACGAGGAGGAGGGTCGGCGGTCGCGACGGCACTCCTCACCCTGCAACTCCAGAGAGGGCAGCACTACTGCACTCCACACGCAACACTACGACGATTCCGTAAGTCTCCTTTCCTACATTATAATACTTTTAAATAAAGGTTTCATTGTTAAATTAATAGGTTTCGTCAATGTTTGATTTTGTTATCTAAGTCTCAAATCCTGTTGAATAAAAGATCTAGTGGCAATTAGAACCGCACTACAACCAAAAAAACCGTGACACTTACAAAAAAAACTATTAAAACATGAGATAAGATGCTCATCAAAACATTGTTTTTATATCAATAGACTAAGCTGAATAAACTAAGATAATAGTTGTAGCTGACATATTTTGAAACAACTGGGGAGCTTTGATGTTTTTTTCAATATAATATATATCTTTGAGGTAGCCGATAACTATTACTATCTTACGCTTAAAGCATGTCTGCGAGATATCGGCTTATAGTAAGCGACAGACATCGTCGATAGATTACTACTATATTAGCACTGTCGAATACACTTTCACTAGACAACTTATGATCTGGAATAACGAGCTAAATCATTTAATGTACTTCTCTGGATATGTACAATTGAAAGTAGGTATAATCTAAATAATAAATAAATATTTCTTACACTCACACCTATCATCTAGCCCAAAGTAAGTAGCCTAAGCACTTGTGTTATGGATACTAGATGACGGACATATTTTTAATATAATTATGTATAATTATGTATGTTGAAAATATACTACATAAACATATACACAACCATGACTCGGGAACAAACATTTGTTGTCATCACAAAGTTTGCCCCTACCAGGATTCGAACCTGGGACCTCTTGGCCAATACACAGCAATCTAAGCATTCGACCAAGGCGGCCGTCGTAATCTATTTATGCAATATAATTAGGTACATTAGTAACAATTATTCGTATATACCTAGATTTTTATAATGATCAGTCTTATAATGTCCCCACTGATGGCTCACACACAAGCTACCTATGAATGGAAGATGAGTAGTATAGGGATAATGAGAGCCATTTGATGGGTGTTATGATAGATGATGTGGCCGAGATCGCTTAATGTTCCTTTCAAAGCAGGAAGGAGTCTTAGATAATATTTTATTAAATTAAAATTTAAAATCATTACTTATCTTACTCAATCGCAAGCAGAGCGCGCTCTCAACCTGTCAATGATCCATCTCTAAAATTACGCTGATCTAAAAATACGCTATTATTATAGACTAGCGGTCGCCCGCAACTTTGCTCGCGTTAATTTCGGTTATTATATAGCCTATATATAGCCTTCCTCGATAAATGGACTATCCAACAGAAAAAGAAATTTTCAATTTGGGACATTAGTTTCTGAGATTAGCGCGTTGGTTGAACCAACCAACCAAACTCTTCAGCTTTATAATATTAGAATAGATTAACGAATAAGTATAATGACTAGTATCTACATACATTACATTAAGCATTTGTATATAAATAAATAAATAAATATTTTTACACTCACACCTATCATCTAGCCCAAAGTATGTAGCCTAAGCACTTGTGTTATGGATGCTAGATGACGGACATATTTTTAATATAATTATGTATATAAATTTTGAAAATATACTACATAAACATATACACAACCATGACTCGGGAACAAACATTTGTAGTCATCACAAAGTTTGCCCCTACCAGGATTCGAACCCGGGACCTCTTGGCCAATACCCAGCGATCTGAGCATTCGACCAAGGCAAATGAATAACCAATACTATTGTTTACTTTTTTATGTCCGTAGTGTAAATGATTAAGTTCGTAACTACAAGTCTTTTATCCATTTACATTCGAAAGGTATAGGTATACATATATTGCACTACCGTTTCAGCCGTGTGGTGACGGCAGAGTAGAATACAATTGTCACCACCCCAAATCTCTCCCGTGGGTGTCGTACAAGGCGACTAAGGATAAATCAATGATTAGGAATGGGCAGCAGCTTTCCTATTATACCACGTTGGCTAGCAATGTACTGCGAGTTTTGTGCCCGATAAATGGCAATAGGCTCGCCACCTATTACAAAGGACTTGACATAGTTGGCCAAGACGTTTTGACCGCCCCCGTGGTCTAGTGGTTCGCCCACCGGAATGAAGATCCAGAGGTCCCGGGTTCGATCCCCAGGGGGGTACAGATTTGTGCTCGGTTTGGTTGGTGGTAGGACTTCTTTGATGTCCGCCTGGCTAGCTACCACCATCTTATCAAAATCTGTCGCCATAATAATAATGTTAACAGTATTATTGTGTTCCGACAATGTGTGATAAGATAGCCAGCCCCTCTGTGGTTGAGGGTTCCAGGTGTAGCTCGATTCCATCTTCAGTCCTTACCGTCATTTACCATCAGGTGAAATGAAGGGCAAGAGCTTCCCTGTCCAACATAAAAAAAATACCCAAGAACAAAAGTGACCTAACTCAAAAATGACATCTCAAAGAAATTATCTTAATAAATGGTAGGAAATGAAAATAGCGCTAACATTGGTATTGCCTGATTCAAGTTTAATTTCAGTCGCGCCAACCGCGACCGAAATTAAACGAAATTTTGACCGCGTTCTTAAATAAGTCAATTCTGCTGCAAGTGTGCGATATTAACTATATTAAAAGGACTAACCCCCGAATACAGAAACGCTACTCAAATTTAGGGGACTGCTTAAAAAGTTAAGTGGACACTACCTGTCAGAAATTGTATGGAAAAACGTCAATTTTGACAATACTTAAATGTTAAGCGGGACTCAAACTTTGAATAGCGTTTCTGTATTCGGGGGTAAGCCTAGAACTGTACAAGTAACATAGTGAGGCTTCAGTGTTTCGTATTCATATCACGCTGCTCAACTTTTTCATTCGCATTCTTCCTAATGAAAACAAGAGCCTTTGCCTACCAATTCATCAGGCTTAGCCACAGCCATATTCCGTGATTGTTTCCCCATGGTGCCGTCACCATTTTGCGCCGACGCTCGTTTGTAACTGAAGATTTGGCTAGCTGCCAATACCTCACACAAGCCTCGCATCTTACCGCTCCATCTAATGGTGAACGCACACTTACCCGAGCCGATCGCGCCGAAGTCAACGAGGCCTCGCACGCCTATCCGCGCCGAAGGAATCGAAAATAGTACTACTGTATTCACAGATTCGTTTAATAATATGATTCAGTATAAAAATTTCTTTAAATTCGTATACTTCGGCCCGTTCGTCTCGGATAAGTGTGCGTTCACCTTAAGCGGTACACGAAATATTGGTACTCACTCCCGTTTAAAACGACTAGCGGAATATCTGAACGGGGAATCTTCTGAGTCAACCAATCTGATTCAACGGACTTACACGCACTGCGTTTATGGAACACGATTTGATTTAATCTTCCGAACAGTGCATATAACATGTTGTCTTGTTACTTTATACAGGTTTTTTGTGAGATAAGCCTTAAAATATAAATGGTAAATTAAGTTATATTAGTCGGTTTTTATAAAAAATATATTCGTACCTTACATCAGAAACAAAAAGTGACAACGAATATTATTAATAAGAATTTCATAGGTTGCTCTTCGGCTTACAATTTTGTCATACAAACAAATGAACACTCATCTATAATCAATATATTTATGTGCTTATCTTCTACTGTATAAGTATAAAGCAGAGAGCTTTTACGTCAGAGTTCCTATATATTGCGAAATAATCAACAAAATATTTAAGCTTTTTCAATATTGATGAAATAAAACTAGCCTGGTTTATCGGTGTAAATCTTTTTATTCGTCCTTAACGACTTTCCCCTCGTAACATAAAACTATACATTATATCAGTCTAAAATAAACTATATTAAAAAGTAATTTATATCCATTAAATAATTACGGTAAACATAATTTAAATTATGTTAGTGTATTTGTAATACTGATATGAAATGTAACAAATGATTATCAATTTGTTTAACAAACAATACCAATTTTCTAAGTCAATGGCAAATTTTTATTGAGATTAATTATAATATATTGAAATAATGCATTTTCACGTTAATTAAATCCAGGGTTAATAATTCTTTGTAACATGTATATAAGTACCTATTAATAATCCTAATACATTGTCCGATTACCACTAGCCTAAAAATAACCTACATTATTTTTACAATATTAAAATTTGTCATCAGGTTTATCTATAGTAAAGATTTAAATATGTTAAAAACGTAAAATTTGTCTAGCACATACTTTATGCCTTTACTAGGGTTATACTCTCGCGTTATTTATAACTACCAATATTTTTTTCCGACGGCGAGAGCGAACTGTAACAATCAGCAAATTGCTCAATCAATCGCTATGCAACCACGAAGCTATCGTGGATCGCATCTGATGTGTTTATTAAATTACGTACACTTGTTTCATTTAGTTTCTGTGAAATCGTTTACGTAGTCGCAAAATCGGGCGACAAGATGTTTTTCACTACAGGCAAGTTAAAGCTAAATAGAGCCTAATGTTCTAGTAGAAAGGTCATAGTTTCTCTTGCAGGGTCCGCCGCAATTCCTCGGTAGCTTTAGCGATGTCTTTGTTGTCGTGACGGCGCGGCTTACCCCCCAGATCACCGCAGTCTTCAAGGTAGTCTTTAGGTGGTTCGACGGGATATTTGCTTCCGAACTTCGGCCTGGGAATGCGTACACGCTTAACATCGTCCAGCCAAGACTCCATTTTTGTGGAATGGATGTCGAAATAAACCTCCGAAGTCAATTTATCGTAGCAGCGATCTGGAAATGGAAAAAAGAGCATGTTAGCACGTTTGTTTACATGAATTCGTTGGTCCGATTGATTTTCCGCTGTATTGCACCTTTGAGGAAGCAATTAACCTATTGTAGTATCTTATATGAAGGAAGAAACCAGGCAACACGCACTGCCTTAGCGTTGGTCAACAATTGTGCAAGCCATGACGATGGATGGTATGGTGAAACATGGTTGCTGTACTACATGTATAGTTACATAGTTTTTGGTCATTTTTTACTAGCATATCTTAGGAAATTGTTCCTTACAACTGTGAGGTTAATGCCTTGAAATAAATTGTTCTTATTATTATGTTGATTTAATTGATTGATTTAATGTAGTTCTGTTTAATGAGGTGTTTAATTCACCTCTGCCTACCCTTTTACAGCCTCGGGGATATAGGTGTGATTTATGTATGTATATAGTTCTGTTTCGACCGGGGGCCTACCGCCTAACTCGATTGCTGATGATAGCTATATTGCAATGCACTGCTTACGGCTATAGAAGCCATCCTGAATTTTTAGGCGGCACGGATTTTATGCCAAATTCATACAAAATCAGTCGTCAATCATCAAACTATTGGCGATAGCTTTGAACGAATGATCACCAATAGTTTAGGTACATTTAGTGCGAAATGACAGCATGACGTCATAAACTATAGCTTTTGCTTTAGCAATCGAGGTAGGCGGTAGGCCCCATGGTAAACCAAGAGACTGGGTGTAGAGGCAGTATTTGGCTTAAAAGGAAGACCGCAAAACGCACAAGTTGTCACATTAATGTAGGACAAAGTAATTATGACTGAATTAGTTTCCGCTTAATAAGCATGGAACTACTTTGTGATTTTGACTTGGAACTGAAACTCTGTAGTAGTAGATATGTAATGTTTAATATAACAGAACACCATGATTGTCTAATCATCTAAACGAAAGAGGAAAAAATTTAAGGTTGCCGACTTAAAAACGGTACCCTGGTTTTTTTTTTAAACTCAGATTTTGAGTGCTTAATACGTTATTGGATGGATGGATGGGAGGAGCTCGCCAGCGCAGTGGCACAGCGAGCCTGGCCTGCGATTGCGTAAACTAAGTAATTTCGGTAAGGCCGGTCATTGGATGGGTGACCAAAAATTATCTCGAGTTCCTCCGCGCTTCGGAAGGCACGTTAAGCAGTTGGTCCCGGCTTCATCTGCAGTCGTTAGCACCCACCAACCCGCACTGGGCCAGCGTGGGGGGTTATGGCCCAATCTCCCTATATTCTACCATCCATAGGGAAGCCCGTGCCCCAGCAGTGGGGACATTAAAGGGCTGGTGATGATGATGATGTAATACGTTATTATTAAATTCCTAATACAGAAATGGCTGCGCTAAGCTATAGTGAAAAGAATAACCTCAAAGTCACATTTTTTTACCGAAAAAGTTATTTCGGTTTAAAAGTTCCTACGAGGTAACGAAAATAATATAGCGTGGGCCAAAGCGGACATTCTTGTGTATAAAATTATTTACCAATACGCAAGGCGGAGGTTTCCTTATTTCAGTTTCAGCCTGCCTCCGGGAGCAGACAACGCGACTGGCAAGATTTTGCAAAATGATTTTTACACGAGTGTCCGTTTTAGACAGAATACCCGTTCTGAGCCACCTTCCCTATGACACAGCGAAAATATTTTGATCCGCCGTCATCAGGAGCGACATCTACAAATTATTTTTAAAAATTTCCATTGACTCTATTATAGTGGTACTATCACAGTATAATCATATTTTAGCATTTACGGCAACTACCATTAGCAAGTCAATAAAACAATAAAGTGGCGTGTAAACCGAGTTGCTAATTATATTGCAGTTTATGCAGATTTCTGTGTTATAAGCTTAGTAAACGTCATTTATAACATTTTTATAAAATCATTCGAGTAAACTAATCACTTTAGAGCCGAGTAAAACTCAATTTATTGCTGGTAAGGACAGAGTGAATACAACGTTATTATTACATAATACTCTGTTGTGTTTGTGTACACAGCGACTAACCTACCTATTTAAAGTCAGTAGCGATCCTTTTAGACATCTGTTAATATTGCGATGGACATTAGACGCTAAATGAAAACTATGATGGATGTTATCACACTCCGCTACCTCCTACTCTCGAATTTATAGGTGCGACTGTCAATTGTATGCAAGTATAACTACTTACATCATTTTATCATATCGCTTACCTATTGTTATATTCTGAGAAGAATTTAGAAAATAATGAAGCATTCAGCACTGTATGATAATTGTTCAGAGTAATCTAGCTCGGTGAATAAATAATTAAGTGATTTATCGCCGTCTCTGCGCCTGCGCATCTCCGATCATAAGACAAAGATTTGTAATGCACGAATGGCTTTCTCCAGTGAAAGTACCTACCCGTATCTAAAAGAAACATTATTTATTCTATTTGACGCTTTCAAATTTCGCGATCTGTCGCTTCCAATGACGAATTAAATAATTTCATTAATATTCTATAATGTAAGGATCTTGTTTATTATTTTTTATTACGCAATTACATGAAGAAATTTACGTTTTTAAATTGAATATTATGTCAGTGTCATAATTGAAACTTCTGACGGAATGAATATATATTATAGATTAATTACATTTCCATAGATATTGTTAATAATAATAAAAATGTAATAAAAAAATAATTGAAGAAAGAAGACGTTTAAAATTATATTTAAATCAAAATGTAACAAATAACGCTGAATGAATAAAACCTAGTACCTACTTATGTATTCTAAGATCTTAACATTTAGAATACAAGCTTCATTTTAACATTTACATTTTTAATATTTAACATTTACATGTTAAATATTAAGCTTTATAATTTTATACATAAACATATGTAAATACTGGCACAGTTCTAATGCAGGTTAAAGAATTGAAATTCTATACATGGTGCGGTAAAATGGTGCCTCGGTGTATCATAGCTCCCACTACTGATCTAATTGCGTGTAAACGCTCGTGTATAGAATAGGAACTCGACGCAGCAATTATAAAATGAAGGTAACGGGGGCATGCTGCGACGTACCTACCACACCTTGCTTACGTCACTCCTTTTATAGTATAATTATTGATTCATGGCAGTCATCTCTTCTTCTTACCTATCTATCCATCGTGCCTATGCTATTCTATCATACTTCTCTGTCACACTGGTCACACATCTTTTTTGCATTCATACCCGATGGCATGAGTGCACAATTCGATAATTGTGTGTCTATTTCCTCCAATTTTTCCTGTATGTTGGTCGTCATCTCTTCATCCAATTCCTTCACATTCATAAGTGATCACACAATCCATCCAATCCAAATCAATCTTTATTGTCCAGATGCAATTCATCCTATCTCATAACACATCACCCCACTTCTAGACCAGAAGCGAAGGTCAATAACCAGAGTACAGATAAAAATTAATAAAATAGACTATATTCTCGGATTTAAAACGTAATAAAATGCCAATACAGCTTTAATCAGTCAAACTAAAATATTATTTATAGCTGCCTACTTTGGTCAAGAGTACTGTGACTCAAACGCGTGGGTGATTCTGTGAAATATAAAGTTGAAGTTTTATAACGCTCGTTGATCAGGTCTGTGAGTCAGATAAGTCTAACTGACCAATCGTCTTTGACTATAATTGTTGCTTAAGTGACCTTGTATCGATAAAAAAAAATAAAAAAAAACGGACAAAGAAAACAGTAGGTACTCTATCGATTACCCGCCATTGGAAAGTGCTTTGTTCATGCTTCGTTGTTATCTTTTTTTATAACCACAGATACTGCCAAGGAGTTCGGCTTGTGGCTTATAAATATGAATGATGATTCAAATCAATTCCTTTACTCTATGCCTACTTACCAGTTGCCTAACATCCTGAGAAGTAAAACTTATTCAAAGCAAATCTAATATTATTGTTATTTGATTTTTATTCCAACATTATATAAATTTTACAAAATTAGTGACCAAAATACTTATGGATTACATAACCAGAGAGTGTATTTAACACACTTATACATAGAAATATTTAATATAATATAACGTTCTACATAATCTATTTCGTTATCTAATAAATAATCTCATATTTAATTGTGATAGCTTGTCATATTATAAGCTACGGTGTCATGTTAATTTCCTAATCATAGCAGTGCTTTAGTATATTCATATTACCCGATACTCGCATATTGATAATTAAAATGCTTCCTCGGCCGAGAGAAGCGGAGATGCGCAGCTACAAGCCCGTTGCTTATTGATGTGTACACAAGTGTATAGCTTCGCATAATCTTTACTTAATTAGTTCAATTGAAGAAATGAATCGTGTAACCTATACCAACATTCTTCACATTATTTCACTTTTAACTTCGTGCTCTTTAGCATTATTTTTATAAAAGTTTTTGAAATATGGTGATTATGACGTAGGTGGTGATTATCACAGTGGACCATAACCGTGCCTTCAGAACAGGGTAATTCGAGATATACTTTTGGTAACCCTATCAAGGACCGGCGATTGCGAATTTTGCTTTTTTTACGCAAACGTTTGCCAAGCGCTAAACCCCTGCGCTGTCGAGCTCTTCTATTTATTTATGTATTGTAGTGAAATACTAGCAATCGATACAAGTCTACCCGAGGGTACCATAAAATAGCCCTATTCTGAATTGGCGCCTATTGCTTCAATAGGATCCCCATACTTACGAGCCCGCACGAAATTGCTTTCCTACGTGACACCATGAGTAGTTAACAATCGCCGCTCGCAATTTACACTACGTACTTTCTCCTTGCACGACTTGCGATCACGACACGAAATTCTTGACCTATCCCTCGCTTTGAGAAGCGTAATCGATACGCTAAATTGTAGAGAAAAAATTTCGTTTCACCGTTACCGGGCTTTATAGATATACATATACATAAATCACCTATTTTTTAATTAACACTTTATATGCCACCGTATTATATTCAAATGGCGTTAGATTATATTAATATAAATAGCAATATGTATATAAACAGTCACAATATTTTTTTTTCATATAAATTTTTCTATGTATAAAAGTTCAAATTAATTGACTTTTCACTGGTTTCTGTACTGACCTAACGTAAACTATCAAAACACGACATGATGCGTTCAATTTTAAGTAGTATGATCAGGATCACAATTTTTCAACTGTTTACAATTTTGCGAGATAGTCCTAACGGTATATGCAATTTTATAAATTATTTAGTTGTAAGGATGTGAATAAGTTTATTTTTATTTTTAACATAAGCATTTATTATGTACCTATTTATTTTTACCAATAACCATTAGTTTTACTGCTATTTTTGACGATGTGTTACATTCCACGGCTTTAAGAACAGCTCAAATTAATTTAATTTCTTCTTCTTCTTAACGTTTTATTAAGTTTTAAATCCGGAAATTATTAATCTATTGTATTATTCTTTTATATTCAAGAAGATATATCAGTTAGCAAAATGAGCGTATAAGCGATGAGAACTAAACATTTGCATAGAGTAGCTTATCTAACATCTTGTGCAGCGGAAGATGCGGTAAGTGGCACAGTTGCTAGCTGGCACGAGGCACTACCATGCCGCCGTTCCCAGGGCCTGTTCCGGGTTTAACGGTGCCACGGACCCGTATCTCAGACCTCACAATTACACGCTTAAAGCTAAACAAATGTCCGAGATACAGGACGAAGTAAGACGACAGTGGAGCGATGCGGAGTCTGGCAAGTTTATCAGTATCGTAAATCTAGCTGGTCTCAGGGCCAAGCCAAGTGGTTTTTCTATTCGAACGCATAGAATACAAAATGTATAAAACTGACGTATTACAGATAAAATAAAACGTCAGTTTAATACTTTTGTTTTCTATGCGTTCGAATAGATACGCCACTTGGCTATGCCCTGTTGGTTGCGGCCTCTAGATAATGGTCGTTGAGTAAATTAAAAACAGATTATTGTTAACAACAACAATAATAAATCCTGCTACATAATAAAAGAGAAAAATATTACGTATATACCTACTCACATTAATTAAAGTGTAAATTTTAATGACCTCTGACTACCCTTTCTGTGATATAGGCGTGATTTTATGACAACATAAGATATTTTAATGGATTAGTTATACTAAATAGAAATTTCGCGTATGGGATTATTATTTTATTAACAATTTAAAGAACTTATTTAAAATAAATTCAGTGCAGAATACCGTTACGGTATTTAAAATAAAATTTGACATCCCTGCCATCCGAGTTACCCATAGGACATCGCAGACGAAATTACAAATTAATTTTTATTATTTTATAGTGAATATAATTTATTATGAAAATGGGACTGAAGTAGCTTATTTGCTCGGAACATTTGCTAGGCGGACTAACCCAAGGGTCTTTGGGGAGAGTTACGAGTACCTTTTTATAGCAAATCTGCCTATTTAAGATTCTCTCTTTATGTCCCTCTGGCAAATATCTCTCGTCCTGATTCATTGAATGGTAATGAAAGTGAAAAAGTTTTTATCGGGTCTTCTCGCTCGGTCGAAGTAGGTCACCTACTATGATATTGATTGGATTCACGGCAACTAGGTATACTTTATATATATACTTATATATTTATACTTTTGGATTGAAGCCAGTTTTGAGAGAATTAATTTAGATTCGTCCCCATTAGAAATACTGGGATAGTCATGCCATGTAAGTTATTTATATGTTGTACTACAGAAACTTGAAATTTAGCACAGGTTTCGTACCCATTTAAACTAAGTATTTAAAAATTGTTTGTATTTTTGTTAAGCATTGTTTAAATCAGATGTTTTCACTGTTACACTTCTTGACCAAAACACGTCTTAAAAACTTTTTTGTAATAACACCGTCATAGTCTTGTTTATCATTATGCGTTGCAAAGGCGAACGCTTAGATACATTTATAAAATGCATCGAGGTCTATCACGGAAGACACACTTGAGCGAACCATTTAGATAACATCTGCATCAATAGACTCAACCTGGTTTGAGGACTGGAACCGCGTGTAGGTAAACAGACAGATACAATGACAAAGAGGAGATCAATATCATATGTGGTCAGTCAATATAATTTATCATAAGCAATTTTGTTGTTGTATGATTAAAATATTAGAAGCATTTGGGATCCAAAGGAAATAGTTTTTGGGATCCAACGACAACAAAATGCAATTTTCTTGCATTTTTTAAATTCGGGAACCAACGGAAATACAAAATAATATTTTGTGGTACCTATCAATCGTCAAAAATATTTTATTGGGATCCAAAAGTGGGATCCAACGAAAATTAATCATAATAACAACCAAGACGGAAGGCGAAATACAAGAACAAAATATTCCGCTTACTAGAGTTCAAACGGTGACTCGTAAGGGGGTTAGGGTGACGAGACGAGGCCGTCACAATCGGAAACCGTTACGGAGAGTGCTAGTCCAGTTTCGTCCTTTATGGCCACGCATCCAGCTATCGTAATTTATCGGTAGTAAGCAATATTTTGTTGTAACACATTAACGAAGTCAGTGCAGTTAATAGATCTCTGCTAACATTAACAATCAACACAAACCTATTTACGATTCCTTATAAGTAGTTAAAATAAAGCCATTAAATTGTGCTTATGATGTTTTAACGTTAAAACTTTCAGATACTTGTAGTATTTATACGATAGATAACATTACAAAAATCCTAATTAATATCCATAACAAAACCAAGACGATTAATAATAACTCCATTAAAACTACATTAATACTACAGGAAAACAAACAAATTTCTAAATCTATCTTTCAATGGATAAAAGTTAAAAAATGATAAGGAAAAATTTACCGTTATAATTACCGGTGGTCGTTAAAGTACGAATCGAAATAAAGTTTTTATTATACCTTAGAGGGCTAGATGAAACATAGCGAGTACCCGTAGTAGTATTTCCTAATTAGGACGTACCTATCAAACTTTCTGCAGCTACGATTTCATTAAGCCAATAACAGTAGTCGAGCGTATTGCCTCATATAACAATATAATCAATTGCTATTGTACACTGCGAACCCAATTAGTGAGGTTCCTAGGTAACATTACTTCCTTAATAGTTATGTAGAAATGTTCAGAAAACAATGAACAGTTAAAAAGTTTTGACGTAGCAAAACATTTCTTCTTCCTTCTCTTGCACCATTGTCAGAAATGAAATACCAACAAAACTGCTTGCAGCGATAAGAGGATTGTGAAGCTGTAAATTTTAGAACAAAAACCGATAACTTTTGCACTCCGTAAACTTGTCTAATTTTAATAATTTTTAGATATGTTGTAAATATAATATAAAACTAGGTTCGTACGTTTATATTTTTACGATAAAAGTTGTAAGTATCGAAATATCTTTGTTTTTTAAATAAATACTTCCTCGAGCATTATAAATTTTTTAATTTACTTAAACTGAAGGAAATGTAGGCATTACTTGCGCCGCGTATAGTCACTTCACAATCCTCTACAAACAATACATCAGTGCCGAAGAATTGTTTATATTATTCTGTATAAATCTTTAGAGTATTAAAAACACGCAGTTCGCAGACCTCTACAATCAGCGATTATTTATCTATATTCTAAGGAGAGAACGTGAAAGCGCCCTGAGATATTACCCAATATTTCCTGTAATTGTTCGTTTCAACGTAGAACTTTCTAGTCCTCCTTAGAAAACTAGGCGCGACAAATAATATTACATTTGCCGTTTATATTATATTGAAAGCGTTGAAATGGCATATGGAGTTCGACGGGAGCCTTCTTATTAATGTCAACTTTATAACAATGTGATTTTAGATCGTTCTTCTATCTATCTATCTCAGTATCATCATCATTTCAACCAAGAGACCCAAACCGATCGGTTCTGCCTGCTGTCTCAATAAACATATTTTTTATAAACATATTCAGAGTACAAGACTACAAATTTATTATGGGACGTCAGATCTATGACAATCCTTACGTTCCTGTTTGGCGAGTTACAAGTTTTCTTCATGTAAATAGTCAGTTGTCATTGCGAAGGCAATAGGAAAATGTTATATAAGCTTCTATAACTAGGCCTAATCAACAGACTGTAACAGAGCCTAAGTAGCCATAACTTGTAATTGCAGGAGTCCAATCATTAGTTTCGAGTATGTTACGTTTCGACAAGACCTTAGGTAACTCGACATGGCGTAGCTATAAGACAAATTTGTTATTTTATTTGTAAACCATTTTGGGTGTCTTTTGCCTCCTATTTTCCGGTTGTTATATATTATTTTTATTATTATTTTAGTCATTTTTACTGCATAAACTCTAACGATAGGTAAATTGCACAATTATCTATGAGAGTATCAATTCTATTATTTGTTTGTTTTCTAATGGTTGTATACCGTTAGATTAGTATTACAAAGAAAAATAGGCGCGAGTCGGGCCACAATAGTTCGACGTATTTTGACTTATGTTACTTTGTGTTTTTAACCAGTTTTGTTTAGTTTTGGGCTGTTATCTTCGCGACTGTTGTATGTTGTTATTGGCAAATTGTATTATATTAATTCAAGAAGTATGGACCATAACCTCCTTATAAAACCCCAGTGCTAAGACACTGCTGGTACATCTAGATCCAACAGATTAACGTGCCTCCGGCGGAAATCGAGGTGAAATATTTCCGGTCACCCATCCAAATCGGCCCTTGCAGGCGTTGCTTAGCATTCTCTATTGCATATCTAGTCCGCTACTGCACCATCCGCCGGTAGCTATTATAGTTCGAATCTTGATTTCTTATATACTTAATTAAATATGAATACGGGTGAACGAACTCGGTTTGGCTAGCGGGACCCACAAGTCACGTGTCACTCTCTAATTGTTGCTAATTGACAACGTCACACTAAAGTCACGATTCTATTAGTTAGACAAAATTTATCTACATTTTTGCTGTGTGTTAGTAAAAACGCCAAGTTGTACCTCTACTTAATACGGAAGTTTATGTGCAAGGTTTAGAGTGTACCTTTTTAATTCAACAAGAAATATCTCTGTACGTCCACATTTTCAATATTTCCCAATAAGTCTCTTAAGCTTCTACCATTTGTATTAATTACAATTATATATATACATTGCAATTATATTAGGGTTATTTTATACAATTTTCGTAAAATATATGGATAAAGGACTTAATCGAATCACGCAAAAATCGATCCTAAAAACAAAAGAAATATTCGAAAGTCAATTATTCAAAAATGAAATAAGATAAGATTTATTGGTTCATCCACGTCGAGTCGTATCGAAATCTTTCTTGTAAGTATAGATCATCTATAGGAACAAATTATGTGCACCATCTATTTTGACATTCTAAAATCTTTAATCCCAAAAATCTTTTCGCAATACCATTCCAAAACAAAGCATCAATACTTTTTATGGTGTTTAATTGTACTTTATTCGCAGTTTACTTGGTATATTACTTGATATATAAATGTTATATGGTTAGCATGTCGGGAGCCTCCCACGTACGCCAACACGAAGACCAACCTCTTTGTCTTGCCGGTACTGTGTCAGCATTTGTCTTCCGGCTATGCATTATCAACCAACCTACGCATCTTCTCTTTGCATTTCTCTTTATACATAAATTCAAGTATGACTATTATACATACATACATAAATCACGCCTATATCCCCGTAGGGGTAGGCAGATGTGAACTAGCACCCACGATTCGCCAATTATGTTAGGTCCCATGTAATAGGTGGCGAGCCTATTGCCATTTATCGGGCACAAAAGTCACAGTACATTGCTAGGTGGTATAAGAGGAACGCTGCTGCCCATGCCTAATCATATTTAGATTGATCCTTAGTCATAATTTATATTATATTATATTTATAAAGATCTGAGGTGGTGACAATTGTATTCTACTCTGCCATCACCACGCAGATACTATACTATTATATACGAAAGCAATTGCAAGTACCTAAGTATTGTTGCCATTTGTTGCTCTGAAATCATAAGGTCGAATTGTATGAAATTGAAAAGCGATGTGATGTCTGCTTACTATCTTAAAAAAGTGAAGATTTTCAGAACGTATATTTAGTACATATGTTGAATTCTTTCTTGACTACAAAATTAAAAGTTTTGAAAACTAAGCTAATTAATATACCCGCACAAGCAGCCAGAGATGTATCAACACATAGATGATGGTGAAAATTATGGTTTTTACTAGGATTTTGCTCCGCTTCCACTATACAGCTATTTCTTTGTTGAATTTGTGACACTAATGACATGCATTTAAGAAGCATACTGTACGTAACTATACTAAACTAGTTATGTTAGGTCCCGTGTAATAGGGGGCAATCAATGTCAAAAGCATTTCCTCGAACACCCGTCTAGAACCAAACCGCCAGAGCTTGCTATAATTTTCCTGTAGTTGCGTGAACGCACAAGCGCTTGGAAAATCACTAAAGATCTATTGGCTATTTACCAGAGCAACAGACTAACAGCCTTACTAAAAAATAAGGTATAAGCATTGATTACTTACTCAGTGTTTTGTCTCTTTTCCTCGCATTCAAAATCATGTTTGTGAGACGAAGACAAAACACTGAGTAACTACACCGTGTTTATTAGTAACGCCGTGAAAATGGGCTAATTGCATCAACCGATTCTTGCCAAGTATTTTATAAATTGAGATAAAGCACGCCTATTTATCCCCGAAGGGGCAGGTAGAGGTCTATTAACACCTATAATTCGCCAACTATACAGGTCCTATTGCTTATTTTACGCAAAAGCAAGTCGAAAGCACAAGGGCCACTAAGCCATCGAGCTCCTAGGAAGGTATGCTAAGCGTCAAAATTGGTAAAAACATTTTCTAATAATAATGTTGACGTTAAGACCCAATCTTTTCGAAATAAATTTTCTACCATACATAAAAAAAGATGACTATCGCATATAGTATATTTAATGTGGGTATTAATACAACTCTGCAATAACTTATTTATTGAGATAAGTCTAATTACGTATACTTATTAAGCTTATATAGGAAAAGAAACAATGTTTTACAGTACGTTTAAAGAAACATTGCAATAAGTCTCGTCTTTTATCTATAAAATTGCCACACAGCTTAGTGCATAGTCATCCTAATAATGATATTATTTCATCGTCAGATATTGCAAAAGTAGCCAGATTGTTACGTAAAGGTCAAGCTATATTTATCATACATTAATGTGAAAATAGTATGTTATATTATAATATAATCAAAACGAAGTTTTGCAATTACCTACTAACAGTAAACTATCGGACAACCAACAATAGATACGTATTAGATAAAATCGGAACCAATGGTAAAAATATAATATCAAGATTTATTTATTCCGAATTTTGGATGATTGTAGTTATATCTATTAGTTCTTTTCGTAACATCATTTTGAAATGTTTAATTACGCATGTCATTATTATGTTTTACAAAGCGTGTCCCAAAGATAAACATAAACAAAACAATTGAGGATTGGAGGCTTAAGTTTCATGTTGTACTTAGCTAATTATAATAAGCGAATGACTCACGAATTTCAATTTATAAGCATGCGAACTAGCTACTTGGCCAGATTAGTTTATGAAAGTCATAGTACTTTTTTAATACATTGAGCACGATTTTGATAAACCCTCAACTCGATTTATTAGGACATAATTATACATCTAGATAAATATCGTACATCTAGATTGGTTTTATCATTTATATATTTGAATAATTTTCATGATTTATGTATGTATGTAATATTTTTCACATTTTAAATGTTTAAATATAGAATTAAACTTATTTTGCTATTTTTTTTTTTATTACAAAACGTTTTTTTTTGCTTTTCAAACTTTCTCCATGTGTACGTCAATATTGTTCTATTAGTGATTACGTTATTTTGTGGGCGTAGTCAGTACTATAGTACAGTAATTACTACTACTGAGTAGTATACTGTAGACACGACTACTTTATCTTGTGAATATCTTCATATTGATTCTCAATTTCTTAACCACTAATCAGGTTATCAACAGACTAATGGCAAATAAAACTGGCTAGAAAGTAAAAATGTATAAACACTCTCCGGTTCCTACTTTAGCACTAATAAACAAGAAGATGAACAACAAAACTACGATCAGATTCGTCTCCCGCTTAATAAAGTCTTCGAGGCAGCGATTTAACTGTCAGATAGCATCAACATAAAGCATAAAGGACAAAAACGTCCACTGGGATCTCGATCGTCTCATATTGGAGTCGCAATAAAATATGACTGGCACAAGAAATATTTTCCCATGGGCCGGGTATAAGTACATACAAAGCAGTTTAACAGAACAGCTTTAGGTTCTCTATTGAACGCACAATCTTGATTTATATTAATCCAAGAGCCAATTTCCTGGTTTCTTGTCAAATGCCTCAATAAGATGGCAATCATGTGTGGCGGCTCAGCCCAATAAACAATATTATTTTACAGCTTTGCAAAGATACATAGGTATTTATTTTAGGGAGATGTTTAACGGTGAAAGATTTACAGCAACGATATAGACAGCGGACATGTAAGAATAACGACCGACAACGAAAATAATAATATTAGAGTACAGTATTCAATTGCAGCAGTAAAACGAGTTGCAGATGCAGTTAATGTGGCAGGTGATTGTCAGTCGTTAGCCAGTGCCGAGACAAGGGCCGTAGACACCAGCCCCTATAAGGAGGAGGTTGGTTGTTCCGTAACATTGGCCTCGTTGCGATCGTGATCAGCGCGTCACTAGACAACAACAGGACGGAAACAAATGAATCTCGGCGCTAGCTGATCCCCGACACAGATACGCCGATAACACTAATAACAGCTCCAACTTCTCAGAAGTGAGTTTACTGGAAATCAGATGGAAATCGGTACCAATTTCAGTGACAGGCGAAACGTAATCTTGGATCAGGATTTTGGGAAATCTTGGGAAATCTTTTCCTTGAAATACTTCAAAGTGCAGTAATACGAAATACGTCTCAGAAAGACAATAAAAGTATTGCAAAATTCATCAGTCTGACAGCGGAACAAGCGATGTGAAATCAGTTGAAATCATGACAATTTGAAAATCTAGTGTCTTAGCCGCGTCGAATATTTCAGTCATATAGTCCAAGATGTAGATAGTTGCTACTTGTATCAACTAGCACGTGTGCTTTGAATCATCAACAGTAGAAAGCGTGTCACGGCGTATAACATGCAGCTCTTGGGCAAAAAACCGCATAATCACAATAGCACAATAGTAAAGATCTCTCGAAGGCCATCCGGCGTGTCCTTGTCGAAGACAGTGCACCGCGCGCAATTAACCACAGCCACTACAGCTATGCTATTCTGTAATCACAAAATAAATTTTCACTGCGGAATCCGCGGTGAAATGTCAAAAGTGGAAATATGTCTTCCATAATAGTAACGCCATGCTAAGGACGCAGAGAAACAGTCCTAATATTATGTCAAAACCTACACATTTCATCACATCTCATCTCACTTCAATTATTCTATAGAATACTAACACTGTACTGTAAATCGGCAATTGAAGTGGTAATGTACTTTTATAAAACATCTGGTAAACATATACATTAAACATTTGCATAACAAAATCCATGATGGGAAAATAGAGGGTACCGAGTCCATATTTTATGTATAATAGGCTAACAGCGATGGGGAGTTTTATGTTATTGTTTACCTTTACAGTGAATATTCGCACCTAAAACGAATAATTGTTGTATTTGAAAGCTTTTGATTTAAACGTTGCATAGTTTTATTAAGCAAAGGAGGTTTTTTAAAAAAAAAGTGTATCCAGCAAGGAACAAAGAGTATCTTTCACTTCATGTACCTACATAATACCAGTAACACAAGGACTATTTTTCTGCCCGTGGCCCAAAAAGAACCGGCTGGCGGCAGCTGCACTTGCTTTGATGTATGTGTGATACGAATCGCTAAGCATCAGTAGGTAGGTACTCTTATATGCATTGACTTCTCAAGTGGTGGTATTGGTTATACGCATATTTGTCAAGAATCGTTCCTCAATGTTTAAAATCTTAAAAGAAAGTCATAATTGAAGTAGAATATATAAAACAATACTAATAAAAGCTCAAGTTGAAAATATAAATAATAGACATAAAATAAAATATCCTATTAGTGAATTCGAAACAGCATAAAAAAATTACGCAAACCATGTTTCACCACAATAAGTTTGTGCACATTATTTGACCCAAAACAAAAGCGGCCACCGTGGTATTGTTTACGTCTCCGCACACTGGAGCGTCTAAATCGGACGCTTCAACCGCATTCGAAACACTGACCTCAATTTAAGAATAAGCTTACCTGTCACGGTTATCCTGTTGTCGGCAAGAAGCACTGTTTTCGATTTGTAAACAAGTTGGAAGTGATCAAGCTGAGAAACACGTGCAGTTGCGTCGGCGCATGGAGCGAGACTGGCGTGGTCGAACCTCCCGCTCTTGTACCGTGCGAATCCACTCGCCACTCAATACTGGCTTCGTCGAGATACTTAGTAGCGGCACCTTGACCACCCATGCAGGTGTGTTAAAGCAGCGTAAAATTTCTCCCATAGGATTACTTTCAACATCTGTTTAACGGTTCTAATTCGATAATTCCGCACCGTGAAGCAACACCAAGCAAACCCTATAGGTACAAACTAAACAATGACATAATTTTGATTGTAAGTTTAGGATACAACAGTAGTGATCGAACTGAAACCAGGAAATTCAAACAAAGGGCATTCTCTGTCTGGGTAAGTGGTACGCGAGGTTGACAAAATGGGTGGGCGATATGCTCACGTTACAGAACGTGAAAGCAGACGTTATGTAAACACCGTGCGCGGTCACAGAGGTCAGGATTAGTAACACACGTCTATTTAATTGAAAGTTAAGCGTAATGTTGATAAATGACAAAATCGAGCAGCGTTGCGCAAACTTCAGCTACACTGAAGCACGTTTCAAAGGGAATGGCCACAATCTAAATGTCTACTTTACGTAACTTTGTGAACGAAAAGACTAGATTAAACAATTTTGATATAGATTATGACTTTCAGAATTTCTCTTCTATTTAGTTGTGTCATAGTGATGAATGCTTAATTAGTTTGTACAGCAGATGCAGCACCCGAGTCCGTTCAACCGTTGGCAACCATTACTATAGTTCGTAAAATTTAGCTTAATCGCTGTGACAGCAAGCAACAAATATCAAACTGCTTTATGTGCGAAATGTAATGCTTGACTCAAGCATTAAGCAGGCGTTGTAGATGATCAAAATGCTTAAAGCCAAGATGATAAAAAAAGCTTAAAGCCATGATTTACCACCTCGGAACTCCAAGGTTTTAACTTAGTAGCATGAAAAGAAAATGGCGCGCACAAAGCAAAAGCAAATTCCAAAAAAGTACACCAAGAAGGTTCAGAGTCTGAGTTATTAACAAATTAAAAAAGGTTGCATGATAAATTCGCCACTATGGAGGTAGAATTAAATAGGTTTAATGATGTTTTGAATTCACAAACTTTGTGCACACGATAATCTAAATTCAAATTTACTTTAACCGCTAGCGGATAGAAAGGACTTTTGCACTCAGATACCGAAGAGCAAAAATACACTTTCGGGGGGATGAAATAGTAGTTTTTCCATCAAGTGCACAAAACGAATCATCAAAATGAAAATGGTTTTGTGGACGAGTTAGAAACTCTACTTTTCACTTCGATTGCGAGGAAAGAAAACAGAAGTTTAACATAATATTTCATAAAATTCAAACTTAAATTAGTACTTGAATACTGAAGGAAATTGTTTTTCCCATTGATATTAGACTTGGGCTGCAGACCTATACAACCTAGTATTAAATTAATTTTGTAATAAAATTTTTCTTAAATTAATTTAATAACCTACCGTACTTAAATTAAAATTTTAATATATTTTATGTCATAAAAACACATTAGGCAATTAAATTAAAGTAAATATTATAAAATAACAAATTCTGTCTCTAAACTTCTTATTGTGTTTGGCTGCATGGCTTATTTTCTTTGTCTTAATATAGATCCATTTATGAGTAGATACGTTAATGCTCTTGAGCACAAAATTCGATTTTGTACAGCCTATATCCAGCACAATAAGCACTTTCAGTGCATGAGAAGTAAAAATAATATTTATATACTGCAATTGAGATATTACAAAAATAACTAAACCGACGTAAATGTGATGCATTGAAATTAAATTGCAAACTTATAATGAAATCGAAACGTTAATTACATTTCTTAAGACATGCATTGGGCATCAAAATGTGCTATTGATAACTCAAATCTCAGAGGGATTCGAGTTCTGTGCACTAACGGCCACACCGTTAGTTCCCACGCCTCGGACATCTGTCCGAAACTTGATTAACCGGAAATCATAATACTAAAAACCACCTGAGCTCTCTGTGCGCGAGCTCCCTTTGTAATTACGATTGCTTACCACGAAATTCAGAGGTGTTATTTTGCAACTTCTCGACTTTGTTTTAATCGTACCTAATTAATAAATTGCTTAAAATACTTATGTTGAAATTTAAGTCAACCAACATTGAGTCTTCCATCAAAAAAGTTAAAGTTGACGCTAAAGTTAATGTGTCGTGTGCTTTATTTATCAGATCTTAGAAGACACCCATTTACTATTGTCACTTTTCCAACAACAGTGTACGTGTGGTGGGATATTTAAAATTAATAAAGCACGTCTTTGATGTCAATTTATAATGTAAAGTCTGTCTAACGTTTATGCAGTTTTTCAGCCAGAAAAAAACCCTCTCAACTTCGTTGTATCTAAATAAATGATTAGGTAACTACCTAAATAGAATCTAACAATCAACTTTTACTTAAGTTCCGTATTATTATCATCTTTTATTACAGCCAACGCAATAAAGTTATATCGAAATAAAGCGCGTATAAATCTACTTTCACTGCAAAAACAGATTAAACGAAACTGATATTGAAACAATTAAGTGCAATTTCATTTAAATTATCACTCCACGGTCGCATCAATGTGTATCATATTCTCGGCAGAAAGCCGGTAATTTAATCAGGTACTCTTATAACGTTTAGTGAAGCGTGCTTGGCAGTGATTGTAAAAGTGAAAATCCCATTGTCAATAGAACCTTATTGGATTAAATCGGATTTCTTTGTAACCACCTACCACACTTTATCCTCGGAGCTTTCTCGAGAACTTAAGATGTAAACGAAATTAAGTGTGAAAACCACTGAGCAATATGCTGTACAAAAGCAAATAGGTTCGTACTTATACAACATATTTGAATGCGCTAATTCGTTTGAGTGCGTCGTAAAAGCAACAAGCATAAATGGGATACGTGCTCGTAGCTGAAAAGCGAATGGAAAATATAAAGGTTAATATAATTGCAAGCTGCACCCTTGGGACAATGATCGTAACGTAAAAGTTTAATTTGCTTGTTTTAAAGAGGTCTAAACCAAAAACGCAACCTTATGTTGAAACCGTTGCAATATTGACTTTCTGAGGGCAACAACTTTTAATTAAAGCTATACAATCAAATTACATATACAAATTACTCTTTAAACTTTAATATTATTTCGATTGACAGAGATCAGTTCAAAATGGATATTATCAATAAGCATTAATAAGTAAAAACTTGTATTATAAATTAATGTATCAATAAAAAGGGTGCACAAAAGCGAATATTAAAGAACAATTTTAATGAAATTTGTATACCCGTGAACAGTTGTAATGAAATTGCATAATTTTTATTTGCAATAACATTACATTACATATATTGTACATTTATACATATCAATTGGCCTTGAACTAACTGATAAGATTTCAAAACCAATGTTCAATGGATATGTCAGAATATGTAATATATTTATATAAATTAACAAAAGCCTTTATAATATTGGTTAGGTTTAATACCGGTAACAAATTGTGGGTTTCAGAAAGCCCGTAACTCATTTCTGCCAGTAACCTCAAGTCTAAGATTAAGTGGAGATAAATAATCGTGATGTTGTATAAAAATTACCAATCGCATTAACAAAGCGGGTCATTGTGTTATTATTATCCCAGAACAATCGATCGTTCAACTTCTACAAGTAATTATAGTATAGAGGTAAACTTTACTAAAACATTGATTTATTTGATAATAATCTGAAATTACAACACGCTTTGACAAGCACTCTATTGAAACTGACAATTATTTTATGAATTTACTCAAACTTAATATCAAATTAGATAAAAATGTGACCTTTTCTTGAACTAATCAATAGACTTATTTTGCCATAAGGTTTATTACAATGTGTAAAATAGTGATGAACAATTATTATTGTTCATTTAACATTCGACACTGTTGGTAGATTTATTATTTTAAAAAAATTCTCAATTGACTTTGTCTTTTACGCCTAGCATTTTAATGGAATTTACCTGAATTACGTTTGAATTTTAATTCATAGACTTATTAATGAAAAAAATATTTTATTTATTTATTTATTTAAACACAAACATACACCAAACTTTACAGGTTTAGTACCTAAAGCGAGTGTGTAGTTAAAGATAAATATACTTATTCATAAATATGTTGTACAGTCAACCGCACGTCATATTTTATATAATCCTCATTAACATGGCCTAAAATGACCATACGAACCCATGTTAGTCTTCCGTGTTCCGCCCGCCTGTTTATTCGATGACGTTTGTAATAAAAATATATTTTCTTCCTTTATGTAATGTAAAAAACATATTTATTCAACCGGCGTGTACAATTTTAGCGTATTTTAATCATAACGGCTTCAATAACAAGATGTATTGTCGATAAAAAAGATAGTCAACGCTTCTAATTGACTGCGCATTGTACTTGAAAAGAGCATTACTCGACAATTTTATGAGTTGCTGCCAGCTTGAGATTAAATTTTAAATTTATATAACTTAACGGTTTTATAACTTGTCCGGTGGGCCATTGTTGTTTTCCCACACCGTACAATCGCTCATAACGTTTTTCCATTAATTGCGTTCGTGGTACAATCATGTCAGATGTAATATGGGAGTGCCTATGCAATATCTGAACCAAAAGTGCCGTAAGCGTCACGTCCCAAAAACCGTAGTAGTCGTGTGCGCAGAAGTAATTTTTGTAACGGACTGTTAAGTTTGTTATCAGCAAATTTTTAATTTACACCAAAGAAAGAAAAAGGTATGGGGCCAAGGAAGTCAATCATCAATTTCATTAATTTATGTAAAGGTACAACGTGTTACAAAAATACACAAAAGAGATTATGTCACAAGGGAATAAAGCAGTGTCTTATACAAGGTGTAGACTTGTATCCCGAGCGCAATGAAGGACTCTATGGATAAAATGAATTAATAATAGACTGAATGGAGCGAGGGATTCAAGCGCACCCAAGATATAAGACTGCTTTTTCCCGAGGAATATACTCTGCTTTTCGTACCAACTGCGAGGAAATAAAAACAATTTTCATAAAATTTAATTATTTATTCAATATTTGTTAAATCAAAAGTATAGGTTTACATTGGAACATACATTGGAAACTGTAAACAAACAAAATGGCGGGTGGCGGCACTAATTTTGTTTGTTATTTTGTTACATTTTAGTGTTTACACGGATTTTGAACATAATGTTGTCGATTCAAAATCATTATTTTTTTTCGCTTAACAATTTAAGACAGGTTTCAATCAATATTTGTGTTATGTTGGTGTTCCAAATTCAAATTACTTTATTTCCTTAGGGAAATAATGAAATTGGTTACAAGATTACATCCCTGTTTTATACGGGCCTAAAATGACTAACTTTAATTTGAGGTTACCTGACCAAGAATACGTCATTTTTGAGCTGATGGTATGAAAAAGAAATTATTGACCCCAAAATTATGTGTAACCTAGTAAGCTTCATGTCACAGTCAATCTCAATTATTGACGTCGAATATAACAAAAGAGAAGTAGGTAGCTACTACGTACTCCTACTTCAGTAGTTTTGTCTTGTATGATTCTTGTTATTTTGTCAGGGAATAGTAGGTAAGAATGTAAAAAGACTTTCAAGAGTGTTGTTGAATAGGATACTTAAATAGGATTATGTTTTGTAAAACTTTGTAAAAACTTTTTTTCATTTGTATTATTGAAAAATTCCTAAAAATACGGACTAAATGTAAACAATTGAAATAAAAAATCTGAATAATATAAAATTAGCTAGCATTCATAAGATCTATGTTATCTGTTATACGAAAGACAAAAGACGAGCAAAAGGTCAAGCAAAGGCCTAGAACAAATCTTTGTAGATTGCTAATTCGTCAAACAACAAATTAATTAGAAAGTCTAAAACCTTAACATTTTCACGTTTAGTTCAATATATTTAAGCATAAAAATAAAAGTCAAGTGCCTCTCTTCATTTCTTCAAATTAAATACGGGTCTGTAATTTGGCTGGTGAGATAGGGTCAGTGACCATATCACTGAGGCCACGAATATAACATTAGAGTTTACACACACAGCTAAAAGTTAGTCAGCGATCACACCAGCACTTCATAGCATTATAAATTTTATTCAGCGTATCTTTACTAAAACAACAACGTCAAACTTACGTTAATTAGGTTTTTTATCCACAAAGAGTATCTAGATTAACATTACTAACGTATAATTTCAGAGGAAAAATCAGTTATCACTTATTTTTGCGAGTTAAAAAAAATATAAAATATAGGTCCTTTTAGTACCACATGAAATATTAACTTTTTCTAACCACAAAGAATTGTGGTTAGAAAAAGTTAGAAAAATCATTCTGCTGCACTCAGAGACGTCAATTAACTTTAATGAGTATTTAATGTCAAAAATAGCGACTAGTTTTGAATTGTCATTTTTTTGACTTGATGCGGGAACTATAATTTTTTGAACGTTTTTTAACCAAAATATTTTTTGTAGTACTAATTTTTCTAACATTCAAATTAAAATTAAAATAGTAATGATATAAAGATTTTGGTGTTTAGAAAAAGAATTTCGAAAAATTATGATCTTGAGGCGGGAACATAATTTTTCGAATTTTTTTTCTAACCACCAAAATCTTTGTACTAATTTTTCTAACATTTATATAATGTTAAAATTAAAATCGAATAGTTAGTAATGATATGACAATTTAAACTGCTTATCCCATAAGGTATATTCTCAAATTTCGCCAGTCTATGTTATGTCCCATATCATAGGGGTTGAGCCTATGGCCATTCCCCGGGCACTAATCTCAATTCTGGTAGATTGGCATTGGGAATGCTGCTACCGATTCGTCGACAAGTTTATTATCCTTAGTCGCCTCGTATGACACCTCAGGGAGGTGGGGGTGAGAGGTAGTAAGTAGGGTGCCAATTTTAACATGTGGTGACTACTTTTATTCTACTCTGCCGTCACCACACGATTCGAGCGTGGCTTTAATTACCCTTTTCAAAAAACATAAGCCCTTTTAAACGTTCATATGCCTCTGAAAAAGCTACCTGCTCTCGCGTTTTTCGCGAATTGAGAAGAATTTTAGAGAATAATTTTATTTTTTGGAAAAAAGCAATTAATTTCAGACGGGAAGAGTGAAATGAGTTCAAATGAAAAGAAAACATACACCGTTCAAAGGGAACGCGCGTGTCCGCAGACAGTGCCGATGTTATCACATTATTTATCGGAGCCACTAACGAGATTCACAATGTCACAGCCGTCCCAAGATCACCTGGTAGATAAACACTAGCACTTGGAAAATAATATTGTCATGGTACTGCAGGTTAGGCGATTATACCAGAAGTTGTTATTATATTACTTACAAATAAAAATTCTGTTTAGAAAACAATTCGAAAAATTATAGTCTTCGTGCAGAACCTATAATTTTTCGAACTTTTCCTAACCAGAATTTTCTTTGTAATAATTTTTCTTGGCCTGTTTCGCAATCGACGGGTAAGTTCTGGATTTGACTTGGCAGTTCAATTGACATATATTTTATATAACAACTGTCAAATGATCTGCCAAGTTAGCTATCCAGAACATACCCGTCGATTGTGAAACAGGTCCTGTTGAAATAAAATTTTTGGAGACTACTTTTCTTTATAGAATAGTAGTATTTTCTTTTAAAAAAAGTCGTTGTATTAGATATTTGGTATGGCAGTGTTAAATATGAAAACACCAAAAAAAAAGCGAGGAACAATGTATTTCAAATTAAATTACATACGTCATAGTTTTCAAATTTTCGCTGCGATTCGTACTGGAAAAACCCGATAGGATCTTCAAAAAATAGGTACATATTCGTATTCAAGGGATAACTACTTTTTCTGGCATTATTTTAGGTAGTAGTCACTAGATCACTCGCTCAAATGTAAAAAAAAGAATAAACATTAAGGCATCGCGGAATTATCCGATCTGTTGACACAATCCAGACGTCACAATTGGTCGAAAGTGGCAGTGACGAAAACACAAACAATACGAATACAATGGCACAAAATTGTCGCATAACTTGAAAGTTTCTTCGTTCGTTTTTCAAAGAATACATGCGATTTGTGAATTATCCCGTACTTGTGTGTAGAAAAATGATTGCGCGAACATTGTTTACAACAGCAACTTATTTTTTGTTCCATGCTTTTCACACCGCTGTCCTCTCCAGGACCAGGTATGTATGTATGTGTGTTCAACACTGACGTCATTAACAAAATCTTGTCTAACTTTCCTTTATATTTAAGCATTTTAATCGCGTTTTGCAATAACAGTTACAGTCATGTCAAACAATAAAACGGTTAGTAAGTAAATAGTACTTTTGGCTTTGCCTCAACTTGCCTCTGGTAACATACTGTTTTGTAGAGCTAGATCAGACCATAGTTCGCTATTTACAAACTTACTATGAAATTTTGACGACTATCGTTCGGAATGGTTATTTCTGTCTAAACGTCAACGACCTGAAGGACAATGTTTGTTACTTGAACCCATTTCAGTAGCTAGACACCCCGTTGGACGATCTAAACAATGTAGGCATTGAGCTAGTCTCTATAATAGATGCTTGAACAATCACTGTAACATAACAATGAACACAATTCGTAACCGCGGAGGCGCGGGTGCGAGGCTGGGTGCGCTGCAGCTAACAGGGGCCTTACCACCAACTCCAAACGCGACTCAATTCCCACTGTTAAAGTGAGACGCTATAAGCCGATTAGAGTGGCGGCGTCCCGTTTTGTCACCCGCGTTTGGATCGCACTAATACTGCATGGTACGGCCACAGGGTGGGATTTCGCGTCGCGTAAGGTTCTGGTCCTGAGTGCGTGTGATGTTTCAGTGCGGCTATCTCGAGGGGCTGCGCTCATCACTCGGTGGCTGGACGCAGAAAGTAAAATCATGGTACTGGGGAAGACCTTTAGTAAGTGGCTCGCCCTTTCGCCGGCGGATCGATCAGCGAAACGTCCTAGCACATTGACGATTCTTACATTTGCACGATATAATTATTTTTTACCAGAGATTTTTTTTACAAATCATTGGAATTTCTCGCTTCTAAAATTGAACAGTCCGCTTGGTGTTAGAAATTAATTTACATATTGTATGTTATCACTTCTCCGTCGTGCACTCATTCGGTGTTGATTTGACACATTGAATATTTGGTTATTATTATATAGTTTTATTTTCTTGTAGTTGAGCACATCTCAGTAAATTTAAATTGAACGTATCATTCCGGAAATCATTAGCCTGTAGATTGAATGAATCGAGCTGACGTGCTGCATGGACTATTTAGTTACCTACGTCTAAATTTTGAGATTTATTAAAAGTGTAGCAATTTCCATTTGGATGTTAGAAAGATTTCTTCCCCTAAATCACTGAAATTCGTGAAGGGTCTCCAAATTGTATTTGCAGGTGCATGGTGGCGTAAATGCACTATTTTGAGTTTCAAAACTAACATTCATTTTGTTCTAAGCTTATTATAAATATGCATTTCGGTACATTTTCTATATTTTTGCTTATTTGTTGTAATTTTTCTTAGCCTTTTTATTTATATAAACATTGACATTGAAAACCGGGATAGCGACTCTCCATGAATACATGTTTACACTCGTAAGATTTACCCACTTTGAACCACGCCACCGAGTGATCGAAACGCATGATTCTGAGCCTCCAGCACACATCTCACTAACAGCTTCTCGATACATTCGACGTAAAACAAATATTCACTTTACATTGCTGTAACTGAGAGGCACACGGTCGTAAGCGAACGTTGCATCTTCCAGCGAAGTGCCTGGGCGTGACGTGGCGTAGTATGTTACTACCCTTTGCCACCCAGATACACCAGAGATACTTTGAGCACAACCTACATTTAGAGGCTGATTTGATATTGCTGTGTTAGCAATGTAGCGTATCAGTTAGAGTGGATGTGGTATTAGAGAACTTAGGACTTGTCTCATTGAGTAAATAGCGCCGTCTCGTGTACATACCACTCAGCCTTGATTAGGTAAAATGGTTTTTAGTTGTTAAGTGTTAAGTTGACTAACGCTTGCAGGAACTGGCACATAAGTTGTCGAGGAGCTTCGACATGAAGGAAGAAGGGGGTGCTTTGTTGGAGGAGCGAGGGGGCATTCGTCGGCACCAGTCGATGCAGCGATTGGGACACGGGGAAGGCCAGATGGATGACGGTCGCGCCGCCAGGGTCGTGTCCGACCACCACGGCAACCTCCACATCACCGTCAAGAAGACAAAGCCTATACTAGGCATCGCGATTGAGGGAGGTGCTAACACTAAGCATCCGCTGCCTAGGATAATCAATATTCACGTGAGTATTGATTCGGTTTTCAAATATTGATCTCCATTATCAGCCTTTTAATGGATTGAGGAATACAGAAGAAGGGATCATTATTGACCACACTGACTACGTGTGGATTGAGTTGGGACCAACGGGTTAACGTGCCCTCCGAAGCACGGAAGAGGTTGAGATAATACTAATATATTTTTGGGCACCCATACAAAGACCGGCCTTAGAAAACATTGCTGGTTAGTTTGCGCAGTTTGAGCGCGCTAAGCCACTTGGCTTTCGAGCTCCTACTCTTCTTTTGAATTACTGATCCCACTAAAATATTGGCTCGGTTTTACATTATCTACTTTGATTATCCAGAGTGTATCTATAAAAAAAAGTATAGTCGGTAGATAGATAGATACGCCTGTTTGTATAGACCGACCATATTTGAGATTTCATATAACGCGTACGTCACCACGCAACCTATGAGGTTGTAACTATAGCTATAGTGTAAGAAATGCGAAAAGAATTGCAACTATTATCTGACTTGAACAAAACTATACCATTGGAACATACCATCGCACAACTGGTGGATGTATTTTATGCAAATTGCACAATTTGGCATTAAGTATTTTGTCATTCGGTCATTAAGGCCGTGAGAGCGTTTTTGACCAATGCATTTTGTTTATTTTGACAAAAAGCAATTT
Source organism: Cataclysta lemnata (assembly GCA_963931975.1). NCBI lineage: Eukaryota > Metazoa > Arthropoda > Insecta > Lepidoptera > Crambidae > Cataclysta > Cataclysta lemnata. The sequence continues at coordinate 5,295,374 of OZ008341.1, read as the reverse complement.
AGCCCTAGTACAGTCATAGTCATAAATGTGTTCAGCAAATTGTATACATACATACATATGTATATCTTAAAAGATTAAATAATAATACAACATAGTGAATTTTTAGTTTAAAAAGGATATTCATAATCAAAATTATCGTTGTACCTACTAATATTACAGATATAGATTAGTAGCTAGTTTTCGATAGCGAAAATCTCTCGTACTGTGCTCAAATTACAGTCATTTATGTATCTGTTATCATCGTTTTGGTGTATATCAGTATATCTCTATTTTTAAATTTTGATTTATATATTTTATAAACATTATCTACACTCACTCCTATCATCTATCCCACAACCACAACCCGTATATCCGCTTATTATAAAATATATTTCGCAGGTAGATTGTCAAATTCGCCATATCTTGGAACGGAGACATTTTCAATACCACGAAAATCATTTTCTTTTAAATGGCTTACATTTGTTTTCAACAAAAGTAAAATAAACATTTTTCAACAAGACGTAATGCTAATTTCGTCGTACTGTCTGTGTCGGTTAGACGGCGGAAGAATATGAATAATTTATATCTTTTCAATATTCTTACTCTACATCAACATAATTATGCACATGTCTTCGCCTATTCACCCCAGCTAAGCTTGAGAGTTCCAGCGCTCAAAATGTAGAAGATGACGTAAGAATCGCGTCTCAGATATGTTTCAGTAGAATAATACATAGTTACATACATACATAAATCACGCCTATATCCCCGAAAGGGTAGGCAGAGGTGAATAAGCACCCACATTTCGCCAATTATGTTAGGTACCATGTAATAGGTGGCGAGCCTATTGCCATTTATCGGGCACAAAAGTCGCAGTACATTGCAAGGTGATATAAGAGGAACGCTGCTGCCCACTCCCACGACTGATTTATCCTTATTCGCCTTGTACAACACCCACGGGAGAGATTTGGGGTGGTGACAATTGTATTCTACTCAGCCGTCACCACACGGCATTACAAATGCATAGTCATAGCAATGACAAATGACTCTTCGACAAATATATTTGTAAACCGGCCCTGAATACAAAAACACTACTCAAAGTTTGAGTAGGTACCTACTTGTCATTTAAGTATTTGAAAAAATTAACGTTTTTCCATACAAATTCTTACAATTTATTGTCATAATTGTCCACTTAACTTTATAAGCAGTGCTCAAAATTTGAGTAGCGTTTCTGTATTCGCGGGTCACCACGGCGCTGCCTTGAACATTCGATTTGAATATGCGTTCCGACAGTTCTCAATACTGGTTACAGGAACACGGAGCAGCTTACGAGGCAGGTGGTCTGGAGGTAGGCCAGCTCATTCTGGCGGTGGACGGCCACCGAGTGGAGGGTATGCAGCACCAGGACGTCGCACGGCTCATAGCTGAGTCCTTCGCACAGAGGGACAAGCCTGTAAGAGTCTTTACAACACTGCCGAGCTTATGAAAAACGCTTTATCTATTCCTTCTGAGAAAAATCGCGTTTAAAGTTTTTTCTGTTACTATACTTGTATGTTCGGAACGCACTATGGGAAAGTTGTAGAGCTTGTTTTCCTGACTTCAAATATGTATAAAACTCAATTCCGCTAAAAAATCGTAAATAATGCGTTCTTCGGCAGAACACTACAGCCACAGACAAGTGGCCAAACTATTCTATTTTATTTCATAAAAAACAATTGTATGAAACAGACATATTAAAGAAAAACAACTTGGCGACCGTCGTGTCAAATGTAAGAGAAGCTGTCAAATGTTGACATTTGTATTCTATTCGTTCGAATAGATGGGCAACTAGGCAAGGCCCTCTGTTGTTGTTTCATAATGAAATTTAAAGTCTATTATAACAGGCCGATAATTTAAAACCCTTTTTCTCCAAAGTGATTATTACACTTTTACATACATTCATACATAAATCACGCCTATATCCCTGAAGGGGTAGGCAGAGGTGAACTAGCACCCACGTTTCGCCAATTATGTTAGGTACAATGTAATAGGTGGCGAGCCTATTGCCATTTATCGGGCACAAAAGTCGCAGTACATTGCTAGGTGGTATATAAGAGGACGCTGCTGCCCATTCCTCATCACTGATTTATCCTTAGTCGCCTTGTACGACACCCACGGGAGAGATTTGGGGAGGTGACAATTGTATTCGTCACCACACGACCGCTTATTACACTTTTTAACAGCAATAAATCGATTGATTAGCAACTTAAGTTGGTAAATTTTTCACGATATATAATCATGCAGACGGTGACATACCAAATCCGACGATTTACTACCGACATAAACAATTAAACAAATTAAATGTGCAGAAATACTGTTTATTTAAAAATTCCCAACTGCTCATGTCGTGTAATGTGGAAATAGAAATTATTATTTATCGTCAACGATTTGATACCAGTTTTAAGATTGTGCGTTTTATTTATATACTGGTGAAAGTACTAGATGACAGGAATGGTATAGCGAGCGAATTGCTATTAAGTGGAGTGCAAAATTTCCGCTCAATCTCACTTTGGAAAGCTTTCTTGTATGCTGGAAACAATACAATTCGTAGGTATCCTACGTAAAATATTAGAATCTGACTAACTTTTAATGCATTCAATATAATTAAGTGTAATTTATGTCGGAATGAATTGAGCTAGAAACGGACCGGCTGCAATGAACATACATACATACATACATAAATCACGCCTATATCCCCGAAGGGGTAGGCAGAGGTGAACAAGCACCCGCGTTTCGCCAATTATGTTAGGTCCCATGTAATAGGTGGCGAGCCTATTGCCATTTATCGGGCACAAAAGTCGCAGTACTTTGCTAGGTGGGGTAGGTATAAGAGGAACGCTGCTGCCCATTCCTCATCACTGATTTATCCTTTGTCGCCTTGTACGACACCCACGGGAGAGATTTGGGGTGGTGACAATTGTAATTATTATAGTAATTATTATAGCGTTAAAATCTATGTTCGAGCCTCGGTTACTACAACCTAAAAGAGCCTATATGGGTATTACCGACACTAGTTACACCGGGACCAACGGCTCAGCGTGCATCTGAAGCACGGAGAAACTCTACACAATTCACCTCGTTCGACATCCAAGGGAGAAGGCGGGGTGTGAAGTGTATTCTGATCTTACGTCATTCTGTACAGTGATCTATCGACCGAAAATATTCGTATAATACCTACAGCGGTTGTTAACTCTGTGCCGTTGCCTTCATATGTTTCCTACCGTGCAAGCGAGACAAAGGAACCAAATTATTCGAGGTCGTTGCTGTATTTTTATTGTCACACTGCTCAAATACTAGCCCTGAGACCATCCCTTTTCTCTCTAGGGCACCCGACAGAATACTTACCACACCGTGCGATGTATCCTGTATTATGCACAGGTTCAGAAAACTAATAGACGCTTCTTGCTACACACACATTATGTCAAAACAATAGTGAAAACATGATGGTAATCTCAATACTAATACTGATCATGATCTAATACTAATACTGATCATGATATAATACTAATACTGATCATGATATAATAGTGACCCGTTTATTCGTACAGGATATCGAGTTTCTAGTCGTGGAAGCGAAGAAATCGAATCTGGAGCCGAAGCCGACAGCGTTAATTTTCCTGGAGGCCTAACATCTACTGTCCCTCCCCGCCAGCGACCCGCCGGCCGCGCTGGGCAGCGCGACGCAGGGGGTCGACCTCACCGCGCACACCACGGAATAGCCAACTCCAACCTGCGATGTCACATGCTCTTCTGAACGCGCCAGTGCCGTATACCAGAATAGATACGTCCCGAGGATAACAGATACAAAAACTTACCAGCCAGTTGGTTGACAGATAAATGTTATCGTCAACGATGAGACCACAGAGTAGATAGGTAATTGTGAGACTAGACACCTAATAACAAACGAATGTAATCTTTTAAAGACTTACTTATTTTAAATACCTATCGAAGAATAAACAAGAATAATTATTTATTTTTTATTCACCTTGTTGTACAAAAGTGTGGTTAATTTGTGACAATAGAAAGAGATTTTTGAATTATTTTATTTCATACAAATTATTTTATATTAGGTGTCTAGTGGTTGGTTTTCCATCGATGGAGATACGAAAAATCTTACAAAAGCTTCCTAGTTCTGTTTTACGTAGAAATGATATGACATATTCATCAAATAAAAGCAGTAAATAGTCATTAGCAAAAATAAATGCCTACAAAAATTATTGAAAAGCAAATTAATAAATTAATAATGCATAAAAAACTTATTTTCATGAAAGTATTATAATTGATATACTTATTTAGTTTAGTTTTAAAAGTTCATGTTCATGACATTGGTTTTAACACGTGTGTTTGTCATTTCTTTTTGCTGTTTCAATAAGTTTAAATGTTATTTTTATATGAATGTGATCTTTTCTGCAACTGTTTCGCAAACAGTGGCGCTAAGGTTGTGTAACCATAAAGCCATGGTTGGTTTTAATATATCATATTACGTAAAACATTTTGGGTAGGTATTTTGTAATCCAATCTCAATACTCTTATGGTAAAGGTTATTAACAACTGAATATCTAGTAAATAGATTATTTTTGTGTAACGGTTTTCCTCGGGTTTGAACGATAAGGCCGATTGTATTAAGAAATTATTGCCGCGACTTATTTGAATTTGTGAATAGAACCCGCGGCATTTGTTTTTTAATAGAATAAGCTCAACTGTATCTAATTCCGGAAGTCGGCGATCGCGTTTTGCTCTACAAGGAATCAAGCTGTGGATGAATTTCATCGACGCTCAAACCTAAATGTGATGCTGCAGTGGGCTGACTTTTAAAATGATATAAAAGGCAACATGACGCAGGTAAAACAAGTAGGCTATACAAAATTAATGGCACAGGGGAGGCAATGACTATTTTATACATCTCGACGAGTTGTCCAGAATATTGAATACATTAGTTACGATGCATACTGCCCGAGTGGTTTTTAAAATTTCTTATAAATAACTAACGTCCCTCTTTTTCTAACGGGTCATATTCGGGTAGTCGGAACAAAATTTTTGTAAATTATTTTCTAGGAATATAGTGTTTAACAAAATTTACCAGTAGTCCAGTGACTGAATTTTATAAAAAAGAATTTCTCCTACTTTCATCAATACGATAAGTTCATCTCGAAATCACACATTTTAAAATTAACGAAATTTCGCAAGTAGTTTCTGTCAATCGTGTCCCGTAACAATTTTAATTAGAACATAGAAGAGATGACGATAACATAGATCTTTCTGTTTTGATTTTTTGGAACAAATCTAATGTGCTAATAAGGAAATGATTGGCAATGGTGCTATGAAAAGAGATCATTTTGAAGGAAACCATTCGAGTTGTTGATTCATGTTCACTCGTAGCTTGTCACTAGTTCGATTAGTGCTTTTATCGGCGCGTCCACATCGTAATCACGGAAAGTCATCCATGTGCCATCAAGGTTGCGAGGGGAGAGCCCGGCCCGGTCTAGCGTGCTGGAATCAGTCGTGCCCGCAGCCCGTCATCCTCGCCATCCGTAGAGCAGAGCTTGTAGCACGCGGCGCACTCCTAAGCAAGCTGTATGCATTTATCGCCTTTTACCATGTTTTATGTACCTTTTGCCGCATTGTCACGGAACAAGAATCTAGAATATCAATAGATTTTTTCTTGTTCCTTACTTACATTGCTTCAAAAACAACATTTCTGGTAGAATTTATAGCATTTCTAAGCATCGCCATTTTTAAAGATATGCCATTTTTTTTAATCAGAAACACGAGGACTATCAGTTTGCTTAGCGGGGCTACGTTCAGGTGCGTCAGACATGTCATTCCATCAGGTAGTTAAGCGGTGAGTTAACGATATTATGGCGGAGAGGGATTTGTTGCCCACTCTGATACTAAATAGTATGTAGCTGTAAATGAATGTGTGCAAAATGTAATCAAATGTTTTTTTAGATGTCTAAATCAATTAACACTGTTGTCATAGGTATTAAGTACGTAGGTCGTCGCAGGGTGCCATTTTAGAATGAATGTATTTTAAACATCTCTGTTTTATAAATGTGCGTGGCGCCTACATTTTATCAACTCTTAAAAAAATACCAATGAGTCTTAGTGCTTTTGTATTACAGGTATAGATATTGTACACGTTCTAAATATAGCAGTGCTTGTATGATAAAGATATAACATGCTGTAAACCGATCTCCATACTTATTACATCTGAATACTGAACCGTTGTAAATACATAATTATATTTATATTCATAAGCTGTAAATAAATACCAACTTTGAATGTATGTGTAATATAAAATTATATTGAAATATTTATTAAAGTTAGTGCCAAAAGCGTTTTACAAACTCCCTCATTATTGCGTGTACAGTATGAAGGTTGGCGTGACCAGTGATCGGACACTCACCTGTCCCCGTCGTTTTATCACACAACTTTTGTTAATGGAAATAATTAAGAGGTGTGCCCCGATACATTAAATATATTTAGTGCAACATTTCATTGAGGTTTATATGAAAATGTACCTCTACACTGTCATAGAATTCAGTCCATTGAATATCATTCCTAAAAGGTTGTAATAGGTGTTGAGTACTTTCAAATGTGTACGAAAACTTAATTAACTTATCTATAACTCCTTACCTAACATTCGCTGATAGTTAAGACTAGACAATATGAATAATCTACTTAGGAAGTCACACTGTGATGCCAAATACTATTAACATGTAAAATTAAACTACAATAATATTGATATGTTGTATTTAAAGAAGTCACCTCATGCTTATTTTCATTGATAACATTTCGTCATGAAAAAATCATATGTAGTATTTTCAAATTAAAATAAACTGAATGTATAGTTCAAACGTGACAGCTAGAATGATAAAATACACATAATTAATTCCACTTTATATTTAAAGCTGATTTCACAGACTACGCTTTTCTACTAAATTAGATTTGGTCTTTTTAAATTTGGATTTCCATTAAACCTATTCATAAAGTAAACTGTGAAGCATTGCATAGTTATATATTTGACACACAGATCACAAATTACACCATACCATTCACGTTGTACCTAATTACCCACTCGAAAATGTAAAATTATTTTACTACATCCACTTTTACTGTCGTGAAAATATTATTATGTTGAAAAAATAAAAAACTGTTTTAAATTTACTAATATGTATAAATAACCTGTGCATAATCAAGATGCAATTTTATATATAAATCTGTATATTTTGTACGAGTATCTAATTATAATTAATTTTAACTTATACCACTTAACCTATAATAAGTTTGTATGATTATTATATTTAAGTGTGAACTTTAAAAGCCGGATTCAGCGGCGTATAATATTTGAGTCAATTCATCATTTACGTATTGAACACGTCAAACCAAAAGCAATTTTAAAGAGTAGGTGTTAAGCATTATTTTATTACTTGGAAGTATGTCAACAAATGTATATTACTGATACCTTATATAGACCTGCGTAACTAGTGAATTTATTTAGAACAGTCATCAAATCACCATTACGCCTTCCCGAAGGCCGATTATGTGTATTTGATTGATCAGGCGCCTAGTCGTAACCAATAGCAATGCTACCTCCACACACGATTGCTGATGGTGAAATGTACATATCAGGTCTAATCTTATCTTGCATTGCTGTAATCGGCTGCATGATTTTATCCTATTGTTCTGAGCCGTCCATTTATTTTTGCCTTTCGTTCGTCTTCACTGTGACGGTGTGGGATTTCGTGGATTTTATTGAGAGAAACTGTGTAATCGACCTCTAGCTAGTGTTCAACAAGTTAAACAATTCACAGGATTATCTATAACTTTGTAATTTATCGCAATCTAAAACTTGATGCAGTTGTTTCGTTGAGAAGATCTATGTTGTAGTCTGTTGTTAAGTTTGTCGTTGATGACAAAAATATATTGTTATCTAGATATGATGTTGTTTTATTAATGTTTAATCACACTTGCTCTAGGTACTATGTATATCAACGAATAACATTCCTTTTTTTTCCGACTATTAGTTGAGTCGGCGTAACACAATTTTCTTTAATTCGTTCTTTCTCATATCATCTATTGTACCATACCACGGTAACCTCTTCTCAATTATTATGTCACTACTTTTAAACTTTCTCTGATATATTCATTTCTAATCCTGCTTTTCTTTGTCACCTCGCATATCCATCTTGACCTTCTCATTTCCGCTTCGTTAACTTTTTTTCATCTGCCCTACTTGGTCAAAGTATAAAATAGTTGGATATTGGCGAAGAGGTCGCAGGTTCGAATCCTGATAAGGCAAATGTTTGTTATGAACACAATAACATACGTGTAAAAGCCACTTCCTTTAGGCTTGATGATAGGTATGAGTGTAAGAATTATTTATTTATCCGGCACTTTCGTTGTCCAGCACAAAGATCCACGAAACACTAAATATCCCTAAACTAATGAAACCCATACATACATACATAAATCACGCCTATATCCCCGAAGGGGTAGGCAGCGGTGAACTAGCACCCACGTTCCGCCAATTATGTTAGGTCCTATGTAATAGGTGGCAAGCCTATTGCCATTTATCGGGCACAAAAGTCGCAGTACTATTGTTAGGTGATATAAGACGAACGCTGCTGCCCATTCCTCATCGCTGATTTATCCTTAGTCGCCTTGTACGACACCCACGGGAGAGATTTGGGGTGGTGACAATTGTATTCTACTCTGCCGTCACCACACGGCCCATGCAACCCATACAAATACACAATATTCTGCTAACTACACGCCGTAATTATTTCATTTGAAATTATCTAGTATTTTTAATTCAGCTAAACCAACCCGATTAGCTAGTGTGGTGCAGTTGGCTTTCCCAAACGTAGCAGCTCAAACATTAATTTGACATTAAAACAAAGTGGTTTGGATTGACGAAATATTTCGAAATTACCTTCTTATTGTTAGAGATCCGATATGAAAGTAATATGAAAGGATTTATGCTAGACCGTCGGGCGAGCCATTAGGTAGGTACACCCACCACGGAGCGGAGGCGGTTGAAACAGTAAAAATGACAAAAGAAAATATATCTGTTTAATATATTGTTTTTCTATTTTTTGTAATAGCAAATAGCAATTAGGCAAAATTGATTATAAATACTTTTAGTTATAATTTTTCGAACTTTTTCTAACCACAATATTCTTTTAAGAGACAGGCATCTTTTTTTTTGTTTTGTTTTTTTATCTGTCTCTGTTGGTTGGTACGAGATCTTAGCCTAAACCAAAGAGTATATAATGTTAAAATTCAAGTGTCCGCTTAGTATTCCGCTGGTCGCTTCAGTAAAAGCAACATTGGAGTTTTAAGTATGAAAGTTAGAATAAAGTGCAGAAAATTTTGTGTAGGTAGGTACTAGCTTTTCAACTTTTTTGAAACTATGTAAAAATAAACTGCTGCCATTCATTTAGGACAGACATCATCAAGTCACACATTTGTCCCTCATCCTTTTTGATTCATAAGTCCATCATAATGGAAAGGTGCTAGAAAAGGGAAAATACAGAACCATGTCGAGAGACCGATCAACGGAGAGAGTGATTGGGATGACAACATCCAATACGGTATCAGCTTATGATGAATAATTGTATTACACAAATTTTATGACAAGAGTCATACGATTTTTTTATCACCAATTGATTAAAACAATATTATGTTTTAGTGGAGTCAACAGACCATCAAGGGTAACCAAGAATCACATCTAAATTCATTCTTAATACAACGTATTAAGGTGCTTATATGCATCCAAATTTACTTTTAAAATGTGCGGCCACTGTACATGATTGTTTAATTATTATAACATTTTTGACCTTTATGTGCGTCAAACGAAAGTATTTTAGTGTCAGATAGAAACCGATACTAACACCTTCGAGAACATTGTTGCTATTGTCAAATAACAAGATTTGTTATTGTAAGGGTTTCACCATAGTTATAATCCGCAGTCCTCAGCTTAACTTAACTAGGTTGGGAAGAAGCGCCGTATGACGTCACATTACACCCGCATAGAGCTTTTATTACTGTCTTTATTTAAATAGTTTCCTGAATTCTAAAGATATAAATATAGTTAAGATATAATCAGAGTAGAGGAGGGGCTGAGAAAAATTATCAAGTAAAGTGCTATATTATAGTCATAATCTAATAGGTTGGGGAAAAAGTTTCTTCTTTAAGAAAATTCAAAACATTTTTTAATTTAGTTTATTTACATTTAACTAAAGTATGTAGGTACCATTTTGTTCGATAACTTTTTGCCATCTTGTAGGTAGGGACATGATCCCATTGCTATAGAAATTTTGGGACTTCTGGTCAAAATACCGCGACAAGTGGTTTTGGCAGTCCTCTCGTGATGTTAACCTGACACTGCCTAAAGAATTCTGAAGAGACCGAAACAGGTGGAAATCTGAAGGTCAGGACTATACGGCGGATGTATTAACACCTCCCAGCCAAACTCTCTTAATTTTTGCTGAGTGGCTAAAGATGTGTGAGGTCTAGCGTTATCATGATGAAAAACCACACCCCTTCTGTTGATTAATTTCGGCCGCTTTCTCTCAACTTCTTGCTTTAATCTCATCAGTTGTTCGCAGTAGAGTTCAAAATCGATGGTCCTGCCTGGTGGCAATAATATAATATAATGAATAATGCCCTTCCAATCCCACCACACACACAGCATAACCTTGTTGCGAGTTAACCCGGGTTTCGCCACAGTCTGTGAAGCCTGACCGGCCTTTGACCACGACCTTTTTCGCACGTTCTTGTCGTACGTGATCCACTTTTCATCACCAGTTATCAGCTTCTTCAAAAATGGTTCGGTTTCATTACGTCGTAATAAAGAATCACAAATGAGTACACGGTTCATTATGTTTCTTTCGGTGAGCTCGTGAGGTACCCAAATGTCGAGCTTTTTTGTGTACCCAGTTTTTTTCAAATGCGCCAAAACTGTTTTGTGGTCAATTCCCAGTTCTTCAGCAACGTCGTAACTACTGACATGCCGATCTTGGTCCACTTTTTCAAAAATGGCATCCATTTTATCTGTAATAGGGCGACCAGAGCGACGTGCATCTTTGAAATCAAAATTTCCGGATTTAAAACGCTTAAACCAAATTTGTGCTACTCTCACAGACACTGCACTAGGTCCATAAACATCATAAATTTTTTTCGCGGCTTGCGTTGCATTTTTACCTTTTTTGTAGTAAAATTTTAAAATGTATCGAATTTCTTCATTAGATTCACTCATCTTGGCGGTACGAAAAACAAATGAAAATCACACATTTTCCTAATTTGAATTTGGAATTATGTTCTTTAAAATTTAAACTTTCAATGATACCAAAACCAGCCAGATACAAATAGTATAGCCAAAGAGATTTTATTACAAGTTTATGCATACTATAATTTGAAAAGACTTTTTCCCCAACCTAATATTATAAGTGTGGTGTCCTGTAGTGGACGGAAGAACAGAATGCAATCTCTCCCACAGGTGTCGTACAAGGCGACTTAGGGTAAAGATGATGATGAGTAATAGGCAGCAGCGTTTTTCTTATACCACTTAGCAAAACTTACGGCCACTTACCCAATAGGGTAGATGGCAATAAGTTCGTCCTGTAGTACTTAACATAATTATTATTGAAGTGCAGGTGTTGGGAATGTTTGCACTGTCAGAAGCTAGCACCTACAGATCGCGAGATCCATTGGGAATAATTCATTCATAATTCATATTTTCCCTTAGCCACTATCTTTGCCCGCGGGAGAGATAGGTGGTGGTGGAAACTGTATTCTGATCTGCTGACACCACTTCAATCATAACGACAGATAGAACTTAGATTCAAAATGGATCTATTGTTGTTAGAATTTTGTTACAGTATGATTTTTTTACTGCTGTAAGAAAATACATACATACATACATAAATCACGCCTATATCCCCGAAGGGGTAGGCAGAGGTGAACAAGCACCCACGTTTCGCCAATTATGTTAGGTCCCATGTAATAGGTGGCGAGCCTATTGCCATATATCGGGCACAAAAGTCGCAGTACTTTGCTATTGCTAGGTGGTATTAGAGGAACGCTGCTGCTGCCCATTCCTCATCAATGATTTATCCTTAGTCGCCTTGTACGACACCCACGGGAGAGATTTGGGGTGGTGATAATTGTATTCTACTCTGCCGTCACCACACGGCAATCATGTAAGAAAATCATTGCTATAATGTTCAAATAGGCGTCAAACACTATAGACTAATTTTTGGTGTGAACCTATTATTGAAGCAAGAATATCTCCTGCGTGTGTCATACATGTTATACCACGCTTACCACATACCAATATCCTGCGATTTACCCCATGAATGGCAATAGACTTACTATTGTTGCATGGAACCTATCATTTATTAGCATCCCTTTTGCGGATAAGATAAAAATTACCAGCCAAATCAAATCAAATCGCAAGTAAAATCAAAACTTACCCTAAGAAAGTTTTAAAAATTTACTGACGTCTTAATATTTAAGACTTTAACTAAAATCTTTTTTAAAAGTTTGAAATGTTTTATCTAATAAATTATTTTTGGAGATATCATCATCAAAAATGGTGATGCATTATTATACGTTTGTAATGATTTTTTTCTTGGAACTGCATTGGTAACAAAAAATTTATCAGATTCAAATTGCATAATATTATTTTAATAAAATGTAAAAAAAAAACACGTGGTACCTACATATTTCCGTTGTCAGACGCGTGTAAATTAGCTAATTTTCCGACATATTTATCAAAATTAAACTGTTTTTCTTGAAGGTAATTGTTTTGTCTACAGCCCTCTAATAAAACAGATAAAAATATTCCAAACGCTTTTGTTTACTTCAAACAACATAGGTAAATGACGAACGAAACGTATAAATACGGCATCGTACCTACGTAACGTCAACAAAGGAATAAATTCATGTTGCTGGAGTTGATGCTCTTATTACATACCAAAAGATGCCATATTCGCGTAACAAGCCCAATGTTTGATATGTTGTTGACCTTACACCTATATATCTTTTACTTTTTAAAGCCACCGTCCTTATAAATTGACACGCACCAGGAGTGTGCTCAACTGAGAGATAATTATTATTACTTATTGATAAACAGCCCCTATATTTTCATTTACGATTGAAATAATTCTTGCTTGGTTTTTTCCCGAAGCAATTGAAAATTGGGCCGCGGCAAAGTCTATATATTTTTTGACAACTTTGTAAATGCCCTAAGAGCTAACGTAATATCATAGTTACACAATTATATCGCTCATTGAGGTAACTCAAAAAATACGTATAAATGTTTGTTCTAAATTTATGAAAAATATACTTATACTGTTGCAGGAATATAATAGAACGGTTATTTGCAAACACAGCCCATGTCAGTTTTGATAAATTTTAAAACAGAAATTAAAAATATAACTTATGCGATAGGTCATCGTCAGGTATCATCATCATCACCAGCCCTTTAATGTTCCCACTGCTGGGGCACGGGCCTTCCCTATGGATGGAAGAATATAGGGAGATTGGGCCATAACCCACCACGCTGGCCCAGTGCGGGTTGGTATACGCGATAGGTCATGAAGCAATATAATTATTCCATTAATCTTCTTCTTCTCCCTGCCCTGCTCCCAGTCTATCTGGGGTCGGCGCAGTATGTTTCCTCTTTCATTCATATCGGTCAGAAGTCATTAAGCCATCCACTCCCTTTTGATTCATATCATCCATCACACCGTAAAGGTGCTAGTGATGAATGAGTGTATAGAAAAGAGACGAAACGGGCCATGCCGAGAGAACGATGAACGGAGAGAGTGATTGGAATGACAACATTCCAATCCATACTGCTCAAAGTTCTGGCTTAGGTTTTACAGCCGGCCGCCTGCCTGACACTGACCCTCTTTGGGTATGCTGTTGTTGATGGTTTGCCCCCAACCATTCGGGTGCCCCAAGGTGCTTATTGGTCTACACCGGGCAATCTCCCTTAGTCGAATTTTACGACACCCATGGGATGAGCCGGGGCTGGCCTATTCTACGTTTTTTGTTCACTCCCAGGCCAGAATAGATAATTTTTTCATGAATACTGTCATAAATTACATTATTATGTTATTTCATGTCCATATTGCATATTGTAGAAATATACAGGAATCCCGTAGGTATTCTGCCCAAACATTTTTCAGTTTCCGATGGGTACGACGCGCCAGTGCCTATAGCCAGGTGGCAAACGGTACAAGGTTTCTAAGTTTCAATTAAACAAATGTAAATTTCGACAATTACTCGAATTATTTGCTTATTTTAAAAAAATGTCACAAAAGCAGAAGCGCCATTACCTAACCTACACATACATCAATATTCAAAATGTCAGGTAAAGCAGCTCTTCCGCTTGCCACGCCCGCCACTGCGGCGCGCGCGCATGATGCAACAGTCGCAGAATGGTAGTCATACAATACAAATTGCAAGACGGTAAACGCTTCAATGAAACCGTGTGAATTATTTAGATAAAAATATGTTTACATCACATCTGATCATAAAGTGGACTTTTCCGCCCGCTACACGTACGGAAAATCCCACTTCTTGGCCAGGGGGTAATATAAACTATGACCTCGGGCGATAAAAAATAAAGCCTCAGATCGCATATTTATCAGTTATTACTTGCATTATTAGTCATTACGGCATTATTTGATCTGAGATATTATTTATTTTATCGCCCTTGGTATAATTATATTAATGTACTATTTTTTCATAATTTCCAGCCCTTTAATATCTCCACTGCTGGGGCACAGGCCTTCCCATTTAGAATAAAGGCAGAATGGAAAATAACCCACCACGGTGGCAGAAACTCAAACACGGAAGAACTCGAGATAACATATAATATATTATTTTATGTTTGATCACACGTACGAAGGCTTACTTTTGCTTAGTTTACGCAATCGCAGGCGCGCTACGGCACTGCACTATGGAGCTCCTTTTTTGTTTTTCGTGTTTAATTAATTTTACAGTTTTAAGCTTTTTTATTTTAAAAATTCATTTGAATAATAATACTATTTTTACTGGAACATACAAACAACAAGGCTTACTTACAATTTGAAAAATATTTATCGTTTAATGACAAGTTGGGACGTTACGATGATTTTTACGATTGTTAATAATATGCAAAGATGAATGAATTAAAAAACAAGCCAACGATGAATAACATGACGGTGATTTTATCGACTTACGTATTATTTTTACTTACGTACGTCAACAAAAAAACTAATATTAGATTACTTTACGCGCGTTACAATGGTGCAAGGTGAAAGATTAGGAACATTCCATTTTTTTATTAGCTCTTTTATAAAACACTTGTCGGGATAACTATGTTTTTTTATTAGATAAATATGCTTAATATTATCAGATTATCTACTACCAAATTCAATGTAAAAAATCTAGACCAAAAATTTTGTTTCGTAATTCGTATAGCGTTAGATAAGAGATAGATTCCCGCGTCACGGCCATAAATAAAAAAAGTCTGGCCTATATCTGTAATTTTTTCTAACATTTGTATATTAATAAATAATATGGAATATGTGAAACAAAATATAAATCAATGCTAATATTAAATAAACAAAGGTAATGGTAATATACAAAAAATATACAGGTGTTGACGTTTGTGAGGAATAGGCAAACTTGTTTGATAACGCATGTTGTAAAAAAAAATATCTGACGCAATGATGGGATGGTCTCTATCAGCGCATACTCTATTGATATACCTGTCGCCGATTGAGAATATTTTAGTTATCAAGACCACTACAAATATTTGAAAACTTATCACAATATTTTACATTTCGAAATTTAATACAGGATATCAGGAAAAGCATAACGATACATACAACATACAACCCTTACGATTTTCTTTCATATAGTACTTCATATTTTATTTAACTTCATGTTGAATGTTGAATCATCTTCATGTTGAATTATAAGAAATTAAGACCGGTTTAATGGTTAAGGCCTGAAATCGTAACAATCAAACAAAGCCACTTTCACATTTATTAAATTAATATTTAATATTATTATTTATAGCAGTATTGAAATAATTTCATAACACTATGTTACATAAATCAATGGGCTGGTGCACATTTATTTTATTTTATTTCAGAGGTTTTGGTATTTGTACTGTCAAAAATGCAACGAAGTTTAATGATTCATACCTACAGATACAAATATGAATCCTCAACACTAAACATTTATATGGTCTATTCTAAATTAATACGAAGCATGTACTTTCCTTAACTATATATGAAAGAAATTAAAGCTTTGCAATATTTACCATCAACATAAATATCAGACCCCGTCACTCTCACACTTTGCTATAATTCTCAATGAGGGACGGGTAGAATAAAGCAACTAAAATCGGCTTACATAATAAGGGGGAGAAAACAATTACAGGTAAAATTTCAAACTGTTGCACAGGAAGTTAACGGTTCTATGCGGCCGCGCAGGTCTCACGCCAAAAGCACACGCGCTTGCATCAGCCGAAGCGACGCCATAACGGTGCCGATAAAAGCAGTGAACAAGTGTTTTTTTCGCAACTCAGCTAAATATTTTAACCTAACCTGATTGATACATTTGCAACATGGAATTTTGTCCTACATAATGTATTTGTTTCTTAGAAGAAGCCGATTTTATTTCGCTCATTCTAAATAATAGGGGTTAAGCCGTTTTATTGTAATAGGTTTTTTTAATTTACATAGAATCTTCATGGTTTGAGGTTTTCGAATGAAACTTTTTTACATGGTTTCTATGATGTTCTTTTTTTTAAAAATGTGAAACATTTGAATATCGACTTTCAATTGTTTTTGTTATTCAACTTACTCACACTTTTTGTATTTTTTTCTTAATAATAATAATAATACAACAACTTAGAGGTTTGTAAATAGATATAATTATGTAATAGTATATTATGCTACGAGTATGCTACGTTGGTCATTACATACGAGGCATTATTGCAAGCGCGAGCCGCAGGCGAGCGCGGTAAGGAAGCTGAGTGTGTAATGATCAATGCATACGAGTTGCATGCGACGTTTTTCAACACAATTGCGAGGAAAAAACAAACTTGTATTGTTATTCACTATACCAAATAATTACGGAAAATGGCGCCTACAATTTTTTTTTATCTATCTCTATATTTTAGGGAAGGCAAAGGGTCTAGCCCATACAGCCATGTCTTTAGTGTATATTTTATCTGTAGTCATATAAGATAATAGGGTCAATTCTGAGATGATTCTCTAAACTTAAAACTAAATTTAATATCAGTCTCTCCTTTTCATTCTATATTGAGAATGACAGAGAAACACTGTTGTCAAATTAGTCTTGGTTTAGAGAATCATGGTCCAGAATCGACCCTAATGAGTGGGTGAAATGTATGAATGAAATGAATTTTACTTTAAAATATGGGTGCCACATATTTTAACGCATCTAGGGAGTGCTTGGCGCGAATTGAATGTAGTTTGGATTTTACAATGGCTGTCAAACTTGCAATATCCTTAGAAACGTCAGAACAGGGTTCGGCTGCCGGGCACACACAGAACGTGACAGACGTGGCGGGAAGTATCGGAGAACTCGGCGAGTTAGCTGTTAAGCGAAAGGAGCAGGAACAAGAGCGCGGCGGAGATATGTTTTTACGTAAGGGTGGCCGTGTCAGTGATGCCGGTGGTAGTGCCGCCACCACCAGTGGAATACCTTGCAGAGGCTGCGGAGCTCCTGATCACCACTACTCAAGCTGTAGGTGTCGTAATTATGTTTGCAGTAGGTGCAAACATCGAGGACATTTGCGCCGTGTCTGTGAGACTGGGGTAGCGTCAACTGGAAAGAGTCAGAGATCAATCTATGAGCGGACAGCGACCCGGGAGGGACAATTTGACGGAAGAACTCGTGAGGAGGACATACTAGATTTGCATCAATTATGTTTAAGAAATTATAAACCGGTAAGATTGCCAATATTAATTGATGGAAAATCTCTTATTATGGAAGTAGACACCGGAACACCAATATCTTGTATTAATGAAGTTATCTACAACCAGTTTTTCAAACATATGCAAATTTTCTCGGAAGATTTATCATTAAAATTTATTGATGGTTCAACTATTAAGCCCAGGGGTTATATTATGCCTTGTGTCGAACATAAGGGTATAAGGAAACAATTGGAACTTTTTGTGATAGACGGTGCAACCACTTCTTTATTAGGTCGACAATGGTTGACGGAATTAAAAATAGAATTGTCAAGTTTTGGAAATTGTAATTTAGCTAAACCCGCGGATTGTATAAAAGATTTTGATATAAATAATATTTTGAATAGGTATAAGGAATTATTTGATGGCAAGTTGGGAAGGTTCACTGGAGGAAAGGCGACCCTACACGTGCGGCCGGGCGCAACGCCCGTGTTCCACCGTGCGCGGCCACTGCCATACGCGCTGCGCGCGCGGATTGATGCTGAGCTGGACGCTATGCTGAGCGCTGGCATTATCGATCCCATCAACTGCTCCGACTGGGCTTCACCGCTGGTTCCAGTGAACAAGGCGGATGGATCACTAAGGGTTTGTGTAGACTATAAGGTTACCTTAAATCCGGTCCTGTTGATCGATAGATTTCCCTTACCTCGGTTTGATGATGTTTTGGTTGCGTTGGATGGAGCGCAGTATTTCAGTAAAATAGATTTATCACAAGCATACAATCAAATCGAACTAGATGACTCAAAAAAATATACGGTCATCAACACGCACCGCGGTTTGTTTCGATATAATCGACTAGTTTTTGGTTTAGCTTCTAGTCCGGGCATTTTTCAACGCATAATGACTAATCTACTTTGCGGGATACCTAACGTAGCGGTTTTTATTGACGACATAATTATAGGTGGGAAAACCAAACAGGAACATTTTATAGCTTTAAAGGCAGTTTTTGAACGTTTATTAAATAACGGGCTAAAATTAAAAAAATCGAAATGTGTTTTTCTGGTACAGGAAGTTTACTATTTAGGTTATATTATTTCGAAGGATGGAGTAAAGGCGGATCCAGCCAAAATAAAAGCAGTTCAGCAAATACCGAGACCTCAGAATGTCCCAGAACTTAGATCATTTTTAGGTCTCATAAACTTCTTCGCTAAGTTTGTAAACAAGTTCAGTGAAAAGTTAGTACCTCTATACAATCTTCTTAAGAAAGAGACAAAATGGAACTGGAGTAATTCTTGTGAAAATGCGTTCATAGGTATTAAAAATACTCTGATAGGATCAGAGGTGTTAGCACATTATAATCCAGATAAACCATTAATAGTAACGTGCGATGCGAGCGCGGTAGGCATCGGCGGCGTGCTATCGCAGCCGAGCGGTCCGGACGGCACGGAGCGGCCGGTGGCTTATGTCTCGCGGACACTGTCACCTGCCGAAAGGAACTATTCTCAAATTCATAGAGAGGCATTAGCAATTATATTTTGCATGAAAAAGTTCCACCAATACGTTTTTGGTCGCAAGTTTACACTTCGAACAGATCATAAACCACTGGTCTCCATATTCGGCCCACATAATGGTATACCGACAATGACGGCAAGTCGTATGCAACGTTGGGCGGTAATATTATCAGCCTACAGTTATGACATAGTTTACGTTAGGACTCATGCTAACAGCGCAGACGGGTTATCGCGTCTGCCATTGCGCGAGGAGACATCGCGGTTAGAGAAACCTCCAGAGCAGACGTACTTACATCTCGCGCAGGAAGCGTTGTTTTTAGACTACAATGAGATTAAGAAGTACACAGTTAGGGATCCGCTTTTAAGTAGAGTATTGTTATATATTCGGGATGGCTGGCCGACAGAAAGTGAGATCATTGGAATGCAACCTTATTTTAATAGGAAGAATGAGTTGTATGAAGAATTAGGTTGTGTAATGTGGGGCCATAGAATTGTGGTACCGGAAAACTGCAAGGAAAAGGTCCTTCGCATGATCCATGAGCCTCATATGGGCATTGTTAAGTCGAAGGCTTTAGCTAGAAGTTATGTCTGGTGGGCGGGTATCGACGAAGCAGTGGAAAAGGTGTGCCGTGAATGCTCGACATGTGCGGCAGAAGCCGATGCGCCGCCTCGGCAGGTGCCACGACCTTGGCCGTGGCCGTCTCGCGCCTGGACCCGGCTGCATCTTGACTTTATGGGGCCAATATTTGGTAAAACGTATCTTGTAGTCGTAGATGCCACGTCAAAATGGCTAGAGATATTTAACGTACCTAGTACGGGGGCAAGTTCTACTATTGAAAGGTTAGAAAGTTTATGGAGTCGATGGGGGATACCGCGACAAATAGTAACTGACAATGGCCCACCCTTCACCAGTCATGAGTTTAAATTATTTATTAAAAATCTTGGTATTGAGCATTTATTTTCAGCACCATATCATCCGTCATCTAACGGTGCTGCTGAGAATGCAGTAAGAACACTAAAAAGGGTTATCAAAAAGGCTAAATTTGAAAAGAAAAATATAACAAAAATGTTGAATACCTTTTTATTGTATTATAGGAACACGGCTCATAGTTCAACTGGAGAAAGCCCAGCCATGTTGCTATTAGGGAAACAGTTACGGACGCGTTTAGATATGTTAAGGCCGGACAGGGAAACGCGGATGAGGCAAGTGCAAAGACGTCAGGTAGATCTAGCTGGGGGAGCAGATCGGAAAATAGAGCCGGGGGAAAATGTGTGGTATCGTGAATACTCAAGGGGGGAAAAATGGTTACCGGGAAAGGTTGACAGGTGTATAGGACCATCCAATTATAGGGTCATTGGTACAGAGGGAAACGAGGTACATCGGCATATCGATCAGTTAAGGCGGAAATCTGGTAATCCTATAGCTACACCTAACTCAGATACATAGTCACTGACCTTTTCTTCAATACCTTGTTTCCGCTGCCGAAATTTATACCTTTCAAACAAAACTGATTGGCCCAGTTTAAGGTGTCGAAGCATCGAGTGTGAAGCTGTATACGATGTCCCAGTACCATTCTTAATATCGAATCCCGATATTTTAGCGATCGACATTGTCCATCGATCTTCTGATTGCACGCTGTGTTCGAATTACCATAAAATGGTTCCTCGTCGCCAATGAAGAGTCCCTGCTAAGGCCGCAGTAAATAACACAACATCTCTGGAGCAGCCATTTATTCCGACTGACGTGACACTTGTTGACTGTCATAAGTACGTTCTAAATAGAAACATAGTAAAACCTTAGTGTCAATACACTACAGAATGGTAACAGAGTTCATGATGGTGCTTAATGAAATGGATAATGGCGCCTACAGGTTTGGTTATTGTTTGCAATTTATATGTAACTAATTCATTGTTACCACTTCAATTCGGTGAAATATGTATAACTGAAATAAAATAAACACCCTAGATGACATCATCGATTGCAAATAAATATGCTATCAACAAAAAGGATACGTAAGTAGGTAAGTACCTGCAGCCGCTCGACAACACATCTCTCATTCTAATGCGAGTTCTTTTCATTACGTAGGTACCTTTTTGGTTAATCGTAAGTAAAAAAAATATATTGACGCAAGTAAAATTATGATGTGTATTTACAAGAATGCATAGGTCAGGTTATCATTATCAATATTGAAATTTCTCTGGAATAATGGTCTACCTACGTAATTTTCTTATCTATTACAAATCATAATTAATCACAAATAGCTTATTTGCATCAATTGTGTATGATTATTATACAATATTATTGGTGCAAATGAAATCATGCAATGTAAAAAACCAATTTTACGCACTTGTTAGTGCAAGTAACTGAAATAAACATTTCAGCTAACGTTGTCTGGAGAATTATGTGTACTTACCACTTCGGGATAATTTATATTTATAATATTTTCTTATTTATATTGGTAGGTATAGGTAACAAGTGTATTATTTTTATAATGATAATCGCGTGAGACAAGCGATTGGATTCACTGCCATTATTATCCCTATAACTTTCCCATCCTACCAGTCTATGATAGAGGTAGGTTCTGTCTGATGACCAATAAACAAAGATAAATTTCGTTATCATACTCAGAAACAGTTATGTGTAAGCAAACCTTGTAAACTCATCGTTTCACGAACTCGGCGGCTGTCGGTTGACCCGGGGGTCACGGCATCTGTTCTAGACCAGTTCAAACTTGCTTACACCAGTCTCGAACAAAAGGGCCATGCATTGATACTTCAATAATTATCGCATCCTTCTATCAGTTGACTAGGCCCACGTATAAAGTGAAAATGTCGTATAAGTGCCACAATTGCTTTTCTCATTACAATGTAGGTACAGAAATTTATTGGTAGAGATCACCATCTGGTATATTACCTACCAAAAAGGAAACTTAAACAAAACTGAAAAATGTATGATAGAATCTTAGGAGAATGGGCACTAACCCACCACACTGGTCCAAAGCCGATTGCTTATTATTAACATCCATTCGGAAGCACAAAGGAACTGGAGATAACATATTGTGGTGATTCTTTTAGTAGCAAATATGTAATGTATAAACCTTCGTCCTATCATTATCAAGTACCATAAAATATCAATCAATCTAGTGTGCCTAGTTAACTAATAAAAGTCACAGATAGGTAATGGTTTTGTAACGTTGTCATTTTGTCACTTGTCAAAGTCGTCAAAGTCAAAATTGACAAACTCACTGACAGTGACAATGACATTAGTTGTCATAATAATTTTGGGTTTGCAAAGAGAATTCGGCTTAATTGGGGACCATAGAGGACAATAATAGTTGGGGACAAAAAAAAAAAAAGAAAAAAGTTCAGACAAAAGTTGCTTGGTTTGGGTGGTTATATAACCTCCAGGTGTTATAAAAACATTTTCTTTAGTTTTTCCTTGGTCTCCAGACAATAATTTTGTATTTTGGCAGGTTAGGATTTTATTTAGTATTTATTCGGCGTTTAGGTTCCTTTCAGCGTACTTATTACTATTGTAATTTATATGAGTTCGGTGGAGGAGCTGTGTGATATTATTACATGGGGATTATTACAGGGGGCAATTGATCTCTATGTATACACTAGAGCTTATCTTTATTATGGTAATACTATATATTTTTTGGGTTGCCTATATTTGCACTTGAACTTTTATTTAATCATATAGTTAAGGTTTGTCGTGTGGTGACAGCAGAGCTGAATACAATTTGTCACCACCGTATCTCCCCCGCGGGTATCGCTCAAGTGACTAAGGATTATAATTATTATTAGGAATGGACAGTCGCGTCTTTGTACACCTAAGAATGCTGCGATTAGCCTTAAATACGCTCGGAATTTATCAACAGAAAGGGTCTTTCATCATGATAATGCCTACATCACGATTTACTGTATACCGCTCCGTAAAATTTGAGAGTTTGTATACGTAGTATCTCTTACTGCCGCACTCAGAGACATCAAATAACGTTAATGAGTACTTAACGTCAAAAAATGACAATTCAAAACTAGTCGCTATTCTTGCCGGGTCTATGGTCTTGATTTGAATGAAAATTTTGACATTAAATACTCATTAAAGTTAATTGACGTCTCTGAGTGGGGCAGTTAGTAGTCTGTGCTAGGAAGTGTTAATGCATCCACCGTGTAGCTCTAAATCGATTCGCTGCTGCTTTAAAATTACGACGTCTGTTGGCTCTAGAGTATATGAGTGCGATATGCCTACGGCAGTTCGGAAATACGCCGTAGCAAATATGAATTTATATATGTCGTGGCCAAATCGTAGAATTGATCACTTCATGATGTGGCCGACCATTTCATAAAATGGTGGCATTTCATGAAATGGCCAACTCTAACTGACCATATCATGATAATGGTCTGGCCAGATCAATGAATAAACAACGTTTAACGATATGAACAGCTAAACGCATGGTTATTTCATGATATGGCCAAACATTATTAATCATATCGTAAAATAGTAACATTAACCACCGTTAGAGGCGCTTATTTCGATTTGTTTTTGTGATGCATCATGGCGGCGGACAAATAACCTAATAAACAAACTATTGGTAATGTTGTAATGGAAGATAAAAGTGAATTGAAAGTTCGTTACAACACCAAATTATTAGAATTTTACGTTTTAAGACACTCAAAAAACGAGCGCCACGTTAAAATACTTAACATTAACTACATTAATGATATGGCCAAACGTGGATGGACATATCATCAAACGTTGACGTTTCAACGATATGGTCAGTTTTAGCTGGCCACTTCATGAAATGCAACCATTTCATGAAATGGTCGGCGACATCACGAAGTGATCAATTCTACGATTTGGCTACGACATATACAATCAAACGTTGCTAATTAAAAATTGGTTAGGTTAGAGCAGTGAATAACACTTGAGAGTGTTGTTGCGACTGTAGTTGATTTTTGTTGTTACTTTGTATTTAATATACGTTGTGTTATTACTTATACCCAATTATCACTTATAAAGACTGCTTGAATATCGCTGATAATAATGCACTTAGAGGATTATCGATGCTGCTCTCAGGTCATGCCGCAGTTTGGTGGCAAGGTATTAAGGGATCCACCTTGACCTGGTCAGATGCGATTAAAAGGTTAAAAAGTGCATTCGGTGAGCGAATCCCACCATTTCAAATATATAAGGATTTGTTTTCTCTCTCTCAAGGACAAGAGAACACAGACATTTTTATAGCACGATTACGAGCCTTGTTTTCTAAATTACCGCGTGGAGACTTATGTGAAAAAGTCGAATTGGATATGGCTTATGGCTTGCTAGACCGCCGAATTAGAAAACGGGTATGCAGGGACAGTGTCAATAACTTTGAAGAGTTGCTTACTAAGTGCAGAAGTGTAGAAGACTCTCTCAAAGAGAGTAACACTATGATAGATGAAAAGTCGTCGCAGCGACCGCAGAAACTGTTATTGCCGCCGCCACCGACGGCGTCACAGCCTCATAGGGCGTCGTCGTCGTCGTCGCAGAAGGCGTCGCCGTCGTCGAGTATAATGGCGAAAGATGCTGTTTCGAGTGCAGAGTCCGCGTCTACGAAACGTAATTTTTGCGTGTACTGTAAGCGTCCAGGCCACAGTAAAGATAACTGCGCAAAGTTAGCGTCTAAAAGTGATGAAGTAAAAAGTGAAATAAAGTGTTATGGCTGTGGAGCCCCAAATGTTATAAAATCGAAATGTAGTCATTGTAATCCGCAAAGTGTAAAAAGTGCGTTTTATTCCGTTGCGTCATCACAAAATCGTACGGATCGTATGCTGATGCCGCGGGCGCGGGAGTGCCCGCTGGCGCGAGCGCCGACGGAGACTTCTCGCCTGCCGGAGCCCGAGCGCAGCGCTAATGCTTGCGCTATCTCACATACGCAGCGGCCATCCGATAATAGTGCTAACGACTCTCGAGGTAACCCTGCGCCCGCCGCAGGGATTTTTACTGATGATTTTGTTGACAAAAGTTTCAATGGTAATAATTGTACTAAAAATACTTATTTTCGGAATAGTGGAAAACAATGTTATAATAATAATAAGAGTAAAAATAAAAGCTATGTAAATAATCATAAGTGGTATAAAAATAATTGTTTAGTAAATAAGATTATGCAATATGATTGTGATAAAAATAGTTATGTTGATCAATCAAATAGTATTTATTTGAATACGATGAATAGTTTCGATAATATTGTTTGCTGTAATAATGTTAGTAATAATATCGATTATATGTTTTATAGTGAATCTCATCAGATGTCTTGCACGTCATCTTTTCGTCGACCTATTTTGAATATTATTATTTCCGGGAAACATGGCACCGCGTTAGTAGATTCAGCAGCTCGTAGCTGCATCGCTGGTCACACGCTGCACGCTCTCCTGAAAAAGTTAGGTTATCCCTTAATGCCGTCAACACAAATTGTTAAATTAGCGGATGGGATTAGTAGAGAGATGATGGTACTTACCACTGAAGTAGAGGTGACACTTAATCATAAAACAAAACGCGTTCCGTTTTTAATATTTCCTGAATCGGATAGTAACGAAAGCCTTCTAGGTATTAATTTTTTAAAAGAGTTTAATTTGGTATTTGATTTTGGTAATAACAGTTGGCACTTTGCTGAAAATAGTCAGCAGAAGTTTGAGATGCTATTTGAGAAATTGTCATCTCCGTCTTCATGTGCGGCTGTAGAAGTACTTCGGGATGACGAGGCCACTTCGCTTAGTGGCGAACAACGCGATGTTCTTGCGCGCGTCATTGCTGATAATTTAGACATCTTTGAGCCAGGGGGAGATCCGACTCCATTCGCCGAACACTTCATAGACACTGGCGATCATTTACCTATTGCTGTCCCACCTTATAGGTTAACACCAGCTAAGAAAGAGGTCATGAAAGCTGAGATTGAGAAGATGTTGGCTGAGGGTATTATAGAAGAGTGTGAGTCTGCTTGGGGGTCTCCAGCCTTGCTTGTACCTAAATCAAATGGATCTGTTCGTTTCTGCGTTGACTATCGGCGTCTTAATGCTGTAACGAAAACCGATCATTACCCAATGCCTCGGATAGATGAATTGCTTCAGTCTACTAAGCGTAATTGTTATATGAGTACGTTAGATCTTAGGTCGGGATATTGGCATGTGAGTGTCCACGAGCCCGATAGAGACAAAACAGCGTTTATTAGCCCTTTCGGAACGTATCGCTTCAAACGGATGCCGTTCGGATTAAAGAATGGACCATCTACGTTTCAGCGTCTAATAGACAGGTTGCGTTCCTGCTTTTCTTTATCGAATATTACTATTTTAACATACTTAGATGATATTTTAGTGATTACAGAAGAGTCTTTTCAGAAACATCTGGAAGACCTGCAACTTGTTTTCGGCCGTCTTCGAGAATTTAATCTTTGTGTCAACCGAGAGAAATGTGTTTTTGCTAGAGAAAGCGTCAAATTTTTAGGACACATTGTAACACAAAATGGTATTTCCCCAGATCCAGGTAAAATAGAAGTCGTCTTGGAGATGAAAGAGCCGTCTAATCTTAAACATTTGCGTACGTTTTTACAAACGTGCTCGTGGTTCCGCAAATTTATCCCATCTTTTGCCCAAGTAGCAGAACCACTTACAAAGCTCACAAGGAAGAATCAAACCTGGCAGTGGAAGGCTGAGCAAGTACAGGCGTTTGAAGAGTTGAAGAGGAAACTTACTTCGGCACCGGTACTTATACAGGCAGATTATTCCCAACCATTTGTATTGAGGACAGATGCTAGTAACTATGCACTTGGTGCGGTTTTATTGCAGGGTGAGGCGAAGGACGAGCGGCCGATTGAATACGCCAGCCGACTGTTGACACCTGCCGAGAGAAATTACAGTACAACCGAGCGTGAGGCTCTTGCAGTTGTATGGGCTGTAGAACGTTTTAGAGGGTATATAGAAGGACACGAGATTGTATTAGGAAGTGATCACCAACCATTAAAATGGTTACTTACCTTAAAATCGCCATCGGGTAGATTAGTTAGATGGGCGTTAAAGTTACAAGGTTATAATATTCAGTTTCAGTATATTCCAGGCAAAGCGAATGTCGTTGCTGATGCGCTGAGTCGTCCAATCTGTGAAGAAGATGATAAGAATCAGTGTGGTGTATGTTCGGTCGTAATAGACTTACCTGCTCGTAGTCCCACCGATCTCCGCAACGCGCAGCACGACGACCTGGAACTAAAGAAAATAATTAGTGAATTGGAAGATACATCAGATTTTGAATCTATAGGTGTTAAAAGATGGTCTGAACGTGGCTACTTTATGCAACAAGGTGTTTTGTATAGGTATAACCCTGATTCAGATAGTGAGGATCCACAGTTAGTTGTTCCTAGTTCTTTACGTTTAGAAATTATAAAAGAGTGTCATGATGCAGACATAGCTGGTCATCATGGTGTTGATAGGACCTATAATAAAGTCTCTCAGCATTTTTATTTTCCAGGTATGCATAGAGTCATATCTGAGTACGTCAAGACATGTACTGTCTGTCAACGCTACAAGGCGTCTAATAGTAAGCCCAAAGGTCTTTTACAAACACCGGTTCTTAGTCAAAGAGGTGAAGTATTAGCTATTGACTTGTTTGGTCCGCTTCCCATTGGTGATAAGGGTGAACGTTGGATATTACTCGTTGAGGACACAGCGACTCGTTGGGTTGAGCTTTATCCCCTCAATGAAGAACATCAGAGGTGTGTGCTCGAACACTGATAGAGGAGTATTTTCTACGTTATGGGCTTCCTCGTCGCATTGTGTCGGACAATGGTGTCCAATTTATTTCCGCTGTTATGCAACAGTGTATGTTTATTTTAGGTATCACACAGGAATTAATACCAATGTATCATCCGTCTGCAAATCCTGCTGAAAGGAAAAATAGGGACTTAAAATTTCAGTTGTCTCGTTTGGTAGATACTAATCATTCCTCGTGGCCCCAGCATCTTCCCGTTGTAAGGTTTATAATGAATTCTGCAGTTTGTCAAACAACTGGTGTAACTCCCGCACATCTAATGTTTGCTAGGGAGCTTCGTTCTCCAGTCGAGGTGCGACATGACATTACAGCCGTTTTAAGTAAGGATAATTTTGTTCCTCAAATTACTCCATACTTAAAGAGGTTTGTAAATTCTTTAATAGAAATTAAAGAACGCGCCGAAGCTCAACAGGACCGTCGCAAGGAGAGTGCTGACAAATCAAAGAGTCCTGCAGAGAAGTTTGAGATTGGCGATCATGTCCTTTTGAAATCACATGTTTTAAGTAACGCAGCTAAAAATTTTACTTCTAAATTTGTTCCAAAAAGAGATGGGCCTTACGTTATAGTGAAGAGAGTTAGTCCTACTGCATATGTAATTGCTAATATAGAAAACCATGATGAAATCTTGGGTAAATATCACATTTCAGAACTTACCCATTTTCTTAATCGTGATGATGCGCCTCCTCATCCCGTTGTACAAAAACGTAGAAGAGGTCGTCCTCGTAAACATAGTTGTCCAGTTTGTTCCATTGTATGTAAATGTTAATTAATATGTTTGTATTTTGCGAGTTAAGGAGCGAGGGCGTTTTCCTTAACTCAAGGGGGAGTGTGTGGCGACCGTGTGTACGCGGCCTATATAGAGCACCTTGTGTAACGCGCCTTACGATGTCCGTTGGCGGCCGTTGGCGGGTGGCGCGGGAGGGGATGCTTCCCCGGCTGCACCGATGCGCCTGCACGCCCGCCCCGCATCCCCAGTGGTAGTTGTGACGCCGGCATGAACAACTCACGCGCGTGGTGCCCTGTTGTTATTCCCGCGTTCGCGTTGTTGTTAGTTATGTTGGAGAGACAATACAATTGCTCAGTTACCCAGTTCTAACTTGTTTAATTGCCCCCCTTGCAGAACCCTAACGCTATAACGTCGGAATTCCATACTTAGAACTAACAAACGTCGAAACTTTAGACTTCGAAAGTCGGAGTCATCTTGCCTCATTGGATTTTAACCGGTTACACAATTCTGATAGGATATATTGGGTAACATCAAAACGGACTGTCAAAAATACTAGTCGCAGTTAATTAACCTGAAGACCCAATGTTTCTACAGTAAAGGATGATGTCACTAAAAAAAAAGTATAATAGTCAAACAAAATGATAAGCTTTAAAAATGTCTTCAATACATAGCAGGAGACTTTTTAGTCACTGCAAAAATTTTTGGAATTCGTTCAGACCATCAAACTGAACAAATTTCACTATGGGAGTAATTCCAAATTCACGAAAAAAATAACACCTACAAAGATTTAGGTGGTTAGAAAAAGAATTTCGAAAAATTATGATCTTGAGGCGGGAATCGAACCCGCGTCCGCTGCTATCCGGGCAGGTGCCTGACCGCTCGGCCACCCAAGACCACTAATTAACCTGATTATTTATTTCTACATTGCGAGGGTACCCGTTGGCTTACAACGTGAAGTGTAAAGGTTAGAAGAATTTCGGCAAGTTAATTAGTGTCTTGGGTGGCCGAGCGGTCAGGCACCTGCCCGGATAGCAGCGGACGCGGGTTCGATTCCCGCCTCAAGATCATAATTTTTCGAAATTCTTTTTCTAACCACCAAAATCTTTGTACTAATATTTCTAACATTTATATAATGTTGAAATTAAAATCGAATAAAATAACACCTGTTTCATGCACTTGGGTCAAGTGGGTATTATCATTTTGTATGAAACAGCTGATATTTTTTCGTAAATTTGGAGATTCAATAGGAATCAAAAAATTTGTAATATTATGATAGCAAATATTTTATACTGAATATAGGTAGTCGGTAGGTAACATGTTAGTATATTTTATTAATTACAAGACTGGTAATTATCAACATAATAATGGCCCAATCAAAATAAAACTGGCTCAATCTAAACCCGCATCCATTATATTGGATGTGTAAATATTATTATGTACAATGTAAGCGACATTAACATCTTGAATCAACGATAGCGGTGCGAGCTGTCGCAATGGACACTTATCTAAAATATTAGGAGGGGAAAGACTATATGGGGTTACTGCGCAGAAGGACCGTCAGAGGTTTCGAAATTGATAATGCAAGTAACAATATATTAGTTACATGCCGGAAAAGTCCGGTCAATATACTTATGAAATTATATATTGTGCTTTGATAATGTTTAGGGATTTTACTGTTTTATTGTTTACAACAATAAAAATTAAAATATTTTATCTTTACACAAATACAATTAATTAAACACGACTGTTTATCCTCCAAGGTTCCGGCTGAGGTGTAATCAACATCCACATTTCACAAACGATTTTAAGTCCTATGTAGGGTTTATCTATTGCTATTTAAGTCGCACATTAATCGTTATTTTTTATTACTAGGTGGTACATCAGAAACGCAGCCTACGTGAGACTGACTGCGTTGTATGATCCTCTCTGTCGTGCCACTGCTTTACGGCTCTTCCAAATAAAACGGGACCATCCGCGAATAGAACCATTTGCGAAATGTGTCCATTTCCAAATGGGATATTATTATTTATTATTAATTCACTTGTTTTGGAGGTAGATCACCTTAAGTTCGTTTTAAGAGGCAAGAATATTACAGTTGAATCGACGCCGCCGCCGCCGCCGCCGCGGTTTGTGACGGCAGAGCACAATGCAATTGTCACCATCCTCATCTCTCCCACTGGTGTCGTACAAGGCGACTTAGGGTAAGGAGCGATGAGTAATGGGCAGCAGTGTTCCTCTTCTATCACCTACCAATACTGCTATTTACGTTCCCGTTAGATGGCAATAGGCTAGCACTCTATTACTAACATGATTGATGAAGCGTGGGTGTTAATTCACTTCTGCCTACCTACCCTTTCGGGTATAAATGGTGTACACTGTACAACTACTGTACAAGTTGATCCAGTACCAAATGGCCGATTTCATATCTCTGTTGCTAAGAATTCTCGATTACAATTTACCGAAATTGTTACTTTTGCGATTATGTATAAATTTATCTGTTGACAACTGAAACTGTAAAATCTTAAGTAAGTACATAATAATTTCAATTTGGAATTGTCAACAGATTTCCGTAATCAGCCTGCTGGTAGTTTGCACTGTCAATATGTCGTTTTTAATTATACCAACAGTGTGTACTATAATTTGCATTAGTTTCCCTTTACCTTGAACTTTTGCATAAAATTTATTGTTCAAGGTAAAGGTAAGATATTAGCGGCGTCTCGGTTTATTTAAGCGTACCTAAATTGCAAAAGTGGTTCCGAAATTACAAACTCGACCGTAGTAAGAACCTAGAAATATATTTACAATGAGCTCAACAAGTCAGATTAAACAAAAGTACGATTTTAACAAAAATGTCTATGAAAATTTGTAATTTATTTACGCCCGAACAGATGTTCATTTTCATAGATTAAAAATAGGAACCAATTAGATTTTTTAGTAGAAGAATTTTGTAATTATAACTTTTTATTTTTTTTATTTTTTTTACTAGAAACTATGCTTTAAGTTAGGTAGGTA
The DNA here is from genome assembly GCA_963931975.1 of Cataclysta lemnata. Taxonomy (NCBI): domain Eukaryota; kingdom Metazoa; phylum Arthropoda; class Insecta; order Lepidoptera; family Crambidae; genus Cataclysta; species Cataclysta lemnata. Next base: position 5,263,358 of record OZ008341.1, on the reverse strand, counting down.
GTTATAGTTTATACTATAGGTATTGTAATTGCTTTATTGGTTTATTTTAAAATGTCATTATATTTTACTTGTAATTCTAACAGACAATTTATAATTTACTAAAAAAAGTAACTGCAAATATCAGCCAGCCTTTCAACCTCTAGGTTCCAGCGTACATTTGTCAAATTGTATTCTGATATTTAATTAAAATACATATTATTTTGAAAATACAAATATATTTCTATTCTTGCATACAATAACACTACCGCTTGTAAGTACAAAATACAGCTTCTACCGATAACGCGTGCGTATTTAATACGCAAAACTTTTCCGGCACACCATAAGAATTAACCTATATTATTATTACCAAACAATACCCTGAAACTGTACAGTAATTACGCAAATCAAACGTCATCGTGTTTAAATACGTTTCGTTTATTTTTCATCAGCTCTATGTGTGTATAATGAGTAAATTACTTACAATATTATTTTAATGTTTGAACAGTCCACCGCGTCTGATACATCAACGTAGGCTTATTTACGTATTTATAGAAAGAAGAGTTAATTTACGACTCTACTATCACTGATGAAAATTGTAATAGTAGTTTCTAGTTTAATATAAGCAAACCGAGATAATCATAGTAACAAGTGATTGGCATTAATTTGCGCTCAAGAAAGTCTTTAGTTTTCCTTGTGTTTATTAATTAATAACAATATCACGTTTAGCTCATAATCATTAGTATCTATAATTTAATACACGCAGCAAATCGTCATAACAGAGTTATTTGCATCAACATCTTTCTTGCCTGCCCCTCTAAACAAGTCAACCTATTCGAACAAATATAATACAAATGTCTGAAACTGACGTATTACAGAAAAATCAACATGGCGACCATCGTGTCGAACTTAAGAGAAGCTGTAAAAAATTTACATTTGTATTCTTTTCGTTCGAATAGATTGGTCATTTGTCCAGTTTCTGGGGTCAGCGCTGAATATTTCGTCTTCCGTCGGGCAGACGTCATCAAGCCATTCATTTCCTTTTGATTCATATTACCTATTCATCACACCGTAATGGTTTTAGTGATGTAAAGAGACTGAAAGTGAGTCGAGGGACCGATAAAAATGCATTTAGATAAGAAATACTAAATGCATAGGTATACAACCCGATCAAATAACTGAGTTAAGTCCATGAAAGTAGATTAGAGTGGGTTTACTTTCATGGGTTCCAGTATTCTAGTTAGACGGAAGCATGGTAAAAATTTGTCCGCTGGAATTTTTTATTAAATTATTAATTAAGAATAACAGGGTTGCTAGGTAACTAAAATCGCAATAAATCTAATCTTCATCTGGCAGTCCTCTATTTTGATTTGAATTAAATGTTGCCGATATTGTATTCTCTTTGGTTACAGTTCCAATAATCTGAGTGACTATGATAGGGAAACTAATATACATATGTACCTTGTTAGGTATATATGTATGTTTGATACCTACTTCGGGGATTTAATTATACCCAGAAACTAATAAATAACTTCAGGAATTTACAACGAGCAATTTTCAGCTCGACAACGTTAATGGAATCTGTTTTTCATTGCGACCTTAACCTTAAACTTCGACGCAATAATTATTCGGCCAGCCCCGGAAATATACCAAGAAAATTACATCATTTAAAATAAAAACAAAAGAATTGCAGATAGTATAATTTACTTACCTACTCGTAAACAAAGATCGTCATTCAAAAATCTGTATACGTCAGATCGTCGTTTATTTTTTATCGCTACAGTTGCCATAGTAGAGCTAGCACAAAATTCAAAAGGAAATTATTTGCTAATTAATTAACGAAAAACGTTCAAGATAAAACCTACTGAAGGGAAACTGGTACAAAATGATTAACATTCAAGGGCTCTCACTTGTTCTAATAAAGTGAACGGTGCACAAGGTGACATAAAGTCCATAATTTTGAATAAAATTTAGAAAAAAAGAAATTCTAAGTTAATAAGAAAGAAAAAAAATGAGGCATACAAAACATTTCAATTATCTAAGCATTACAAGTTATTTCAATCAGGCCTACTTAATATCCCTGATAATAGGTAGCGAGCCTATTGCCATCTAACGAGCATGTAAATTACACTACATTGCTAGGTGGTTTAAGAGGAACGCTGCTGCCCATTACTCATCGCTGTCTTAACCCTTATTCGCCTTGTACGTCACTCGCGGGAAAGATTGGGGGTGGTGACTCATGAACATTATGGAACTACAGCTGCAGCCAAAAATAAAAATACACATCATCATCATCCTTGACCCTTTTGATTCAAATCATCCATCACACCGGAAAGGTGCTAGTGATGAATTAATGTATTGAAAAGTAATGGAAAGTGACCATGTCGAGAGACTAACGAACGGAGAGAGTGATAGGATAGCAACATTCCAATCTATACTTTCAAGACTTATTGATGTAGGTTTTACAGCCGGCCGCCTGCCTGACACCAATCCGCTTTGGGTATGCTGTTGTTGGTGATTTTCCATCCACCATTCGGGCGCCCCAAAGTGCTTAGTGCTTACTGGTGTACGACAGTCAGTCTACCTTAGTCGTCTCTTATGACACCCTTGGGGTGAGTCGGGGCTGTCACATTCTGTTATTCTTTCGCTCGCAGGTCAGCATGGAAGCGGATCTCATAAATAAATAATAATTATAAATAATAATATTCCTGACACTCAGGGCAATCATCTATTCCAAATTATGCGCAGCTTAATCGATTATGTTATGAACACTATGTAACTGGCAAATATACGTATACGTTAGAATTAAATATATATATATTTAAAAAGTATTAAAAAAGAGATGAAATAATTGTCTAACATTACATCATATTCAAATAAAAATTAAAGCATAATTAAATTATCCTAACTAATATTATGAATTCGAAATGAAAGTTTGTCTGCTATGCTTTCACCACTAAACTCATTTAAAAAATTCTTTCACCAATAAAAGCTATGAGCGAGTAAAATATTTATTATCCCTATGAAAATTACACAAATGTAACCCAAATTTGCTATAAAAGTCAATATTTGCGCGTTTATTTTGGTATTTCTAATGATTATTACTTTATCAGTAACATAAGAAGATCAACGTGAAGCTACGGGTAAAAGCTAGTACTAAATAAACAACCATAACTCGAGAACAAATAAATATCCGTTCATTATACAGAGATTTGCCTTTCGAGGATTCGAACCCGGAACCACCGCCACATCGTCTGGTATCCAAATTGGCCGTCTGATGTCTCAAAGTATTTTATAAAATAAGAAATTAACGAAGTAATCTATGCTGGCCTGGGAGCGAACAAATAACGTAGAATAGGGCAGCCCCGATTCATCCCATGGGTGTCGTTCCATCTCTTTTCTATACATTCATTCATCACTAGCACATTTACGGTGTGATGGATGATATCAAGAGAATCAAAAGGGAGTGGATGGCTTGATAACGTCTGACCGATTTGAATGGAAGAGGAAACACACTGCGCCGACCCCAGATAGACTGGGAACAGGGTAGGGAGAAGAAGAAGAAATTAACGAAGTAAAAAAATAGCTTTATTATAAAAATGTAAATAGCAGTCTACGAAAATATTTTTCTAAGCACGTGAGTGATTGATATTGTTTTGTTATTGAATTATATATCAGTCGTCGTTCAACTGTTGTATCAACTGATAAATGAAATTATGACGTCAGATGGTCATTCACATCAGGCAAAGAGAGGTGGGGCTGGTCATCTCTCAAAACAAAAACTATTTTGGGAATAATTTTTAGCAAAATATATTTGTTATTGTACTGTTTTAGTGATTTTCTAGACACGTATAAAAAATGAAATGTAACACATACAATAATAAGTTACAGTTATACACGAGGCTTTGGTCAACTGATTCCGCTCAAAATTTATCCCGCGGGATAAAACGCAGAAATAATTATTATATAAGCTCTGAAACAGTGATGGGATGGACACCAGCGTTCCTGTCATATCACCTAACAATGTACTGCCATACGTGACCAATAGATGTGTACAGTTGTTGGTGCTAACCACCTATGCTTACCCCTCGAGGATAAAGAATGGATGGGAATTTTGTCACTCTAAACACTCTCTCCGTTCATTGGTCTCTCGACATGGCTTTACATGTTTCTATATGTATTCATCACAAGCACTTTCTGGTATGATGGATCATCAAGCCTTTTGATTCATATCAACCAACCAAAAGGCTTGATGACGTCTAACCGATATAATACTGCGCCGACCCCAGATAACCCGGGAACAGGGCAGGATGAAAAAACATTGAAACAACAATTCATGATGACGATGAATGTTTAAGGAGACAAATTTGAAATTGTTGTTTTAACATGAAACCATCTATGCACACCGCAATTTTTTTGGATATGGTCTTCTGCAACTTGTATCAGAAATAATAACACACATCCTGAATACTACCCATGATAACATACTTATATAAATACTATTGTGTTATAAAAAAACAGTATTGTTACATTATTTCTTCCCCCATCAAAATAGTTCGGTGAGTAAAACAAAATAATGTGTAAAATTCGAAAATTAATTTTACAATTTTGATTTTTGATATGATATGGTCATGATAGGTTTTTATATTACTGGTGTGTTTTATTTCTGTTATATGTTGTATATCAATAGTTTGATACACCTCATGTGCACTAGAGATTTACCTACAATTCACCACTAGACTACTACTAACTAATTCTATCAAACACTGTAAAAAAATTAATACGTTTTCGAAGTTAAAATACCGCAATTTTTTATATAATTTTATTTAAAAATATTTGTCTTTGAAGGAGAAGGAAGAAGAGAAGTTCAATGACTCGATTGCTATTTTTATTGGGAATTTCTAGTAGTAATAAAATTAAAATGTATATTGTCATCACATTAATCAATACTATACATAAATTCTAAATATATTTTCCAATTTGGCCGTGTGGCGTGTGGTGACGGCAGAGTAGAATACAATTGTCACCACCCCAAATCTCTCCTGTGGGTGTCTTTAGCTTATCTCTCCCGTGGGTGTCTTTACCTTTAGGCGACTAAGGATAAATAAGTGATGAGGAATGGGCAGCAGCGTTCCTCTAATACCACCTAGCAATGTACTGCGACTTTTGTGCCCGATAAATGCGATAGGCTCGCCACCTATTACATGGGACCTAACATAATTGGCGAGACGTGGGTGCTGGTTCACCTCTGCCTACCCCTTCGGGGATATAGGCGTGATTTATGTATGTATTTTCCAATTAATTTATGTTTTACCTTGGACTGAGATTAAACACAGTACAAAGATTTTGGTGGTTAGAAAAATAATGTCGAAAAATTATGGTCTTGAGGATTTCCCGCACCAAGACCATATTTTTCCGAAATTCAATAAAACAATATGGCATGTCATTCAATAAGGCAGGTTATTCAATCAAACAATATGGCATAATTTTTCGAAATTCTTTTTCTAACCACCAAAATCTTTGTACTAATTTTTCTAACATTTATATAATGTTAAAATTAAAATCGAATAGTTTAAACACAGTATTTTGAGGTAAAGGAACAATTATCGCTAGCCAAAACAAGTACATAATTTGTCTGTACACGGCGTGTGCGGCAAAAATTATTAAAATTTTCAGCAACCTGCTGAAAATTTTAATAATTTTAGCTGTTCTGTAGACTTTCTTGTAGACTTTTTTAGCTGTTCTGTAGACTCTATTGTGTGTTTCGACAACGGTTATAAGAAGTGATAATTTGTGATGCTAAATTTTTTTTTTACCTATGTAATAGGTTGGGGAAAAAGTTTCTTCGCATTTTTTAAGAAAATTCAAAATATTTTTTAATATAGTTTATTTACATTTAACTAAAGTATGTAGGTACCATTTTGTTCGATAACTTTTTGCCATCTTGTAGGTAGGGACATGATCCCATTGCTATAGAAATTTTGGGACTTCTGGTCAAAATACCGCGACAAGTGGTTTTGGCAGTCCTCTCGTGATGTTAACCTGAAACTGCCTAAAGAATTCTGAAGAGACCGAAACAGGTGGAAATCTGACGGTGCAAGGTCGGGACTATACGGCGGATGCATTAACACCTCCCAGCCAAAATCTCTGAATTTTTGCTGAGTGGCTAAAAATGTGTGAGGTCTAGCGTTATCATGATGAAAAACCATACCCCTTCTGTTGATTAATTCCGGCCGCTTTCTCTCAACTTCTTGCTTTAATCTCATCAGTTGTTCGCAGTAGAGTTTAGAATCGATGGTCCTGCCTGGTGGTAACAGCTCATAATGAATAATGCCCTTCCAATCCCACCACACACACAGCATCACCTTGTTGGGAGTTAACCCGGGTTTCGCCACAGTCTGTGAAGCCTGACCGGCCTTTGACCACGACCTTTTTCGCACGTTCTTGTCGTACGTGATCCACTTTTCATCACCAGTTATCAGCTTCTTCAAAAATGGTTCGGTTTCATTACGTCGTAATAAAGAATCACAAATGAGTACACGGTTCATTAGGTTTCTTTCAGTGAGCTCGTTAGGTACCCAAATGTCGAGCTTTTTTGTGTACCCAGTTTTTTTCAAATGCGCCAAAACTGTTTTGTGGTAAATTCCCAGTTCTTCAGCTACGTCGTAACTACTGACATGCCGATCTTGCTCCACTTTTTCAAAAATGGCATCCATTTTATCTGTAATAGGGCGACCAGAGCGACGTGCATCTTTGACATCAAAATTTCCGGATTGAAAACGCTTAAACCAATTTTGTGCTACTCTCACAGACACACTAGGTCCATAAACATCGCAAATTTTTTTCGCGGCTTGCGTTGCATTTTTACCTTTTTTGCATTAGATTCTGCATTAGATTCACTCATCTTGGCGGTACGAAAAACAAATGAAAATCACACATTTTCCTAATTTGAATTTGGAATTATGTTCTTTAAAATTTAAACTTTCAATGATACCAAAACCAGCCAGATACAAATAGTATAGCCAAAGAGATTTTATTACAAGTTTATACATACTATAATGCGAAAAGACTTTTTCCCCAACCTAATATTTACTTACACGTGAAGTCGATATTTATTATTAATACTAATATATGGATAATTAATGTTTAAGTAGAACACAAAAACATTCGGCCAGATCACAACGATTGCTTAGGATAGGTTAGTATAGAAATATATAGGACCAATCGTATATTTCATAGAATATGGTCATTAACTGAAAGTCTAGTTAGTGGCAATATTTTACGAAATCTTCAACAAACACGGCTATTACATAATATACGAAAACAAATTTGTAATAATAAATATCCGTCTAAACAATTATATAAGCATCGGATAATTAATATCGCTTAACGGTCAAGATGATATGATATAATTACCGAGATTATTTTGTCAATGAATTATTATATCAATTAAGTACATACTAAGATTGCTGAACAAAGTACTAAAAATATGCTATAAGCATTATAAACGGACGATGCCCACACAAGTTTCGTACGAATTTTCTTTCTAAACAATATTCAATTTTGAGTTCAATCAATATATAGATATTCAATTTCAATTCAATAAAACAATATGGCAATATTAAAAATAAATTAAACCTGGCGTACTGAAAAAAATTTGTAAAACACTTCAAAACTGAAGTTCTAGTAACGGATTTCTGAGTTTATTTTGAACATTATGACGCTATGCGCTGGCTATCGGTTAAGAGGTCGTGAGTTCGAATCCTGGTTGGGCAAATGTTTTTGTAATGAACACGGACATATATTTTGTTCTCAAGTCATATTTTATTTCATATATTTTTATTTTTCAATCAATATTTAATTCAACTAAAACATGATATAAAAAAGAAGAAAAGATAGTAAACACATATTTTTAAGCCAAGTTGCAATAAATGCCCAAAAATATAAAATGATTTATTTTGAAGTCTACAATTATATCATAAATAGCAGACCTTATAAAAACGTATTTAACTATAATTTTAATTAAATTGTCATTACAGCACCTAGCTCTACAATAATAGAGTATATTAGACGTTGGTACAAAGTCTACTTAACTATACAAAACCAAGTTGCAGCGAAATGCTCTCATATATTTTCTATCGATAACTGACTTTATTTTGTGTCACATTTGAAAATGAAAATGCGTCGTTTTTAGAAATTGATTTATTTATTGACCAATTTGCAATTTCGTCAATATTAAATTAAGTAATACGCGAAATTTTTTGGACCAAATATTTTAATTGTAAGATAACTAATATTGGACACCGCATGGGCCAAGCGGGCTCGTGCGCGTCGTTTGACACAGGCAAGATAAGCGGCGTGTTACATCAGATGCGCGGCGCGTGCGCACCCAATATAAAAGCTCAACGCGCGCCGAATCGTCACTCATTCACGAATCGCAATTCTAATAGATGACAGCGCATTAGTAACTTCGTTGCAATGATCTCGGCTCTCATGCATTACCTTAAAATAGTGAATATTGAACTTGAAACCAAACAGTGGTGGTATAGTGACAACTGGTGCGACAGCCATTCCCCGCGTTTTGAACACCAACAAAGATAACACAAGTTGTGCACTTGCAGTGTTATTGATTAAAAGGTAAATATTGTTTGTTTATAAATATCAAGCCTCCCACTATCGGGTGATTTTGAATTATTGCGTTTCTATCTGTGCGACATACGTAAATAAATATTATGGTGATTTATATTTATTTTAATACATTTTTTCGAAATTATATATATATTTTTTTAAATATTTATTATTTATTCGTTTTAATATTTTTTCTAATGTTAATTTATTATTGAAATAAAAATCAAATAATAATTCGTATAATGATGCGGTTGACTCTGATGCGGTACATAGTTTTCCGAAATATTTCTGGCTCTTTGTAAATTATAGTGACCTTTTACGTGACTCTACAAAAACATTACAGATAGTTTTAATTGATTATACGGAATTTTTACAAGAACAAGTATTCTTTTATCATTGGCACTTGGTGTGACCAAAACTTTGTATCCGATTACTCATTTACGTCAATAAACTGAGATAAAACTCTCCCATTATAATTCGCGTATAGTCAGATAAAGCCCCAAATCATTGTTTAATATTAGGGGTCAAGTATTGATAAGCTAACTGCACCCTCGGGAGATAATTCAAGCTCTTTAATAATTCTGGTGTCCACAGTTCTTGCTTTTATAGCGAATATTTCCAACCGTTGGTAGAGTCTAGACGAGTAAACTGATATCACTTATAAGTATCGCATTAACTATTTACGCTTCAGTAACACCGGGAGGGTTGTCGATCTGACTTCGAACACAGTTTCAACCACATATCTTTCGATTTCAAAGCAGTTAAGAAATCGATGTAAATATCCTGCTATAATAATTTTTGAAGTAAAAAAGTCTTCGCTAAAGATTTTTCACGGGTTTAATGTAGAAAACAAAACTAAATCTATTCATAAGATACACAACCCTAGTGTCTAAATGAAAAGCCGACACTAATACGGTTTCGTAATTCCTTTGCAGAGTTTAAATATCTCGTCGAATATACGTGTTCAGTCCGCAACAACCGACCGACGTTTGCAGGAAGAGAAACACTTGGAGAAGAGTAAATTTTGCTTGGAAGACAGAAGCAGACTTTCAAGAACAAAGATGGCGACTGTCCAAACTGCGACGGCCATGAGCCTGCCTACTCCTATTCCGAAGCAGGAGAGCAAAGATTTGGACTTTATGGCCATCACGATAGCAGCGCTGCGCCTGGTGAATCCATGGTCTGTGGAAGCCAAAACCAATACCTGGTCCCACGGTACAGAACCCGGAGCGCCCGATGCCAAAGAGCGCATAATCACGCTGGCCGAAGTCGGCCTACACGACACCCCGCGAGACTGCTGGGTGGTCATATACGACCGCGTGTACGACATATCCACGTTCCTCGATGAGGTGAGTTGAGCTTGCTAACCAGTTCTATGTTGCAGATCAATTTCAAGTGTTGCTCTTGTACTTTTTACGAACGTTCCAACTCATTAAAAATTCCTATCTGAGGAGCTCTATAGTCTTACAGTTTATTCGCGCGCTCGGCCTGCGATTGCGTAAACTAGCCCTGTTCACTGAGGCCGGTCATTGGATGGGTGACCAAAAACATTTATCTCGAATTTCCGGGACGTTGAACCGTTGGTCCCGCCTGCATGTGCAGCCGTTATACCCACGAATCGCACTGAGACAGCGCGGTGGTTTGGCCAATGTTCCCTATAACCTTCTTCCATCTATAGGGAAGGCCAGTGCCCGAGTGATCCCCACCACTTGGGCACTGGCCTTTTTAATTAAGAGACTGGTAATGATAAAACTAATTCCGAACATTTAACGATCCAACAACAGTTCCTTCTGCTTTGTCTGCAAAAACGATCTGTAGCTAATAACTATTTTTCGTTTCTTATTTAGCATCCCGGTGGATCGGACGTGATGCTGGAATACGCCGGCCAAGATGCCAGCACCGCATTCAGGAGCTCGGGGCACAGCCGCAATACAACCAAAACCTTGGATCGGTTCCTTGTAGGAGAGCTGCCTATGCACGAGCGAATGTATCGGTGTCCCGGAGGAATACGCCTCAGCGACATACCCGATTAGGCTTACTTAGAAGGCGTTGTCCTAATAGAATGCATGCGCGATCGTCGCGCGAGCAAACGACGCGACCATCGCGTGAACACATACAAACACGACCGCGTCGCCCGATTGTCGAGTTCAATAGGTTTGATCGTGCGTTCGTACGAGTAAAATTCGCGCGTACTGGCAATGATCGCGCAATCGCGTTCTATTAGGACAACGCCGAATAGGTTACATTTTCCAACAATTTCAAGGTTAAGCATGTACCTATCTACGCTCATACTGCGTGACCAAGCTATATCAACTGTCACGATTGTACGGTTATCAGGCAGCAATAACTTTTGAAGTAGCAACACTGTTTATTAACCTTACTCTGAGTAATGTCGAGCTTTGATAATGAATATAGGTACTATTTTAACACCTAACTAGGTAACTTAAATTTGTAAGTTTCTGACTTAACTGTACCGGTGTGGTGTTTAGTACGATTTTTTTAAGTATTGTGTAGATATAGTGCTTTGCATTTACTATGTAGTAGGTATAGTTTAGGTAAATACGGTTTCTAAGTTTTATTTAATTTAATTATTTAGTAGCAGTATTTTTGTTTACCGCTTAATTGTTTAAATTTATATTGGAGACAACAAATTGTAATTAGGTGTGTACGATGCACATGACATGTCCAAGAGTATTTGTATAAAAAGAAGTTCCTATTGTTTTACGCTGAATAAATGTTTTTTTGCAAAAGCCCGTTTGTTTCATCGTGAATTATATTCCTAAAACCAGTGTTATCGTCGCTCGTGAACCCATGTATCTTCTGATAACTCCCATTGTGAGCAAGATATAAGGTGACGGACAGTACTAACGTCAGCCAATTAATAATTGTAGCCATTATTTAACTTTTTTTAAACCCTTTAATTAACAATAATTAACCCTTTAAATAGGAATTAAATATTTTTTCAATTTCGTCTGGTGACGGCAGAGAATACAATTGTCACCAGCCCTGACTTTCTCGCGGGTGTCGTACAAGGCGACTAGAGTTTTAATGTAACAAGGAACGGGCGAAAATCGATTAATTTTCCCGGTGAATGGCAATAGGCTCGCCCCCTATTACATGGGACCTGAAATAAACTGGCGAACCACAGGTGTAGAAACACCTCTGCCTACCACTAAGGGGAGAAAGGCGTAATTTAAGTATGTATATATATTTTTGAAATACCCATACAAGCAGACGGCCTGCAGTAAAACCTAAACCAAAACCTTGAGCAGTACGGACTCTCCGTTCAGTGCTCTCTCGACATGTCTTCTATCTATACATTAGTTCATCATTATAGCACCTTTCCGGTGTGATGGATGATATAAATCAAAAGAGTGTGGATGACGTCTGACGTCTGACCGATATGAATAGAAGAGGAAACATACTGCGTCGACCCAGATAGACTGATAACAAGGGAGAAAGAAGAACAATTATGTATGGCAGGAAGAATAATTATAACTACATTAAAATCTTGTTTGTATGTCATACATGACGGTCTAATTAAGATCGCAATTTTAACGGTTTTGTCAAAGACTAACTACATCAAACTCTTGTGAAACGGTGTTTAATGGCATCCTGTCTCGGTCTAGTTCAGCTTTAAGTTTAGTTTAATTTTGCTACTTTGATATATTAAATAAACACTGTGCTGTATTGCAAATGAGCCGTTATCACTGAATATTCAGAGTTCTAAGTCGCGCGTAACAAACTTATAATGTAAAATTTGACATAGCGAAAAAGTAAAAAAATTAATATTTTTATAAATATTTTTTCTACCATTGCCATATCGTTAAAATAACTTCAGGAATTTTTAATCCTAAAATGGCGGCTCGCTAAACTGTTCTTGATGAATACATCACAGAATCTATCGTAGAACGAAGACTCCCAAATATTTCAAATGATTAGATATCATTACATTAGGAAGTATAAAAAGTAGCTATTTTTTATTGAAATAGTTCAATACACTTGCTAGTATTAATCGCAAAGGTCAATGAACTAGTTAAGAGGACACCCAGCTCTCAGTGACGTGAAGAGTTGATAGGGATAAGAACATAATTATTCTACTAGCAAGGACAGCTTATCAAAACCCTAGTATGACGTCTCAATAGTCGTTGGTACCACAGTAGTCTTAAAAACAATGTCATTCTAGGCTGCCTATTTTCAACAAAGACAATTACATGCTTGTGACATAAATATTATTCGGAAACTACATACCACGGATATATCTGTGCTACATACCTACCTGCAAAATTATAGCTAGGTTACTTAAATGTATGTATTTGTGCACAGCTGTAAACAACAACATGATTGCAATAAATAAATTGAATTGAATTGTTTTTAGAAATAGATCTATATTTAAATACTAGCGATCCGCCCCTGCTTGGCACGGGTGCAACGATAAACGCGTGAGATTGGTGCGACTGCAAGTCATCCAATGCTATAATTATGGCGAAGCGCGGTTTTTTTATGGCTGCAGTTGGAATGGGGTTGGTATCTATGTGTCATTTTGTCAGACTCCTCCAGACTAAGCCCACCTAATGCTTTACCCGGAAAGGATCTACAGGGCTTCGTCAGAACCGATCGCTAACTCAGGAATCTGAGCGATGCAGTGCTTAGCTGACTCCTAGGAGCTAGTGCATGGTGTGTATAAAACCGTAGCATAGTTTAAAAATGTAGGCGTACAGACAGACAGAGTCTTCTATGCTGGCCTGGGAGCGAACAAATAACGTAGAATAGGCCAGCCCCGACTCATCCCATGGGTGTCGTAAAAGCCGACTAAGCGAGATTGCCCGGTGTAGACCAATAAGCACCTTGGGGCACCCGAATGGTGGAGGGCAAACCACCAACAACAGCGTACCCAAAGAGGGTTGGTGTCAGGCATGCGGCCGGCTGTAAAACCTAAGCAAAACCTACCTTGTGCAGTATGGATTGGAATGTTGTCATTCCAATGACTCGCTCCGTTCATCGGTCTCTCGACATGGTCCGTTCCGTCTGTTTTCTATACATTCATTCATCACTAGCACCTTTACGGTGGATGTGGATGGCTTGATGACGTCTGACCGATATGAATGGAAGAGGAAACATGCTGCGCTGACCCCAGATAGTCTCGGAACAGGGCAGAGAGAAAAAGAAGACGTACAGACAGACGGGCGACTTTTTTATACTATGTAGATGACAGCAATAATTACCAACTGGCAACGAAAAGTTAATTGCCGATCTTGTTCTTGTTCGTAATAAAAAGCAATGATATGAGCCGATAGATGAGTCAGAGGTTTTAACCGAAACTGGTTCACTTATACTGGTTTTCGTAAAATTAACATGTTACTTTTAACCTAATTTAACATGTTACTTATACAGGATCCGGCAGAGTTAAGTAGGTTTTATTTCTAATGGAACGAAGAACGATATTAGGTTTTTATTTTGACAATGAAAAGCACATAATTATCGCTTATTTAAAAAAAAGGCAACACTCAAAATATACCTACTTCGAAACATTTTGTATTCTAAACGTATAACATAGATAGGAACGGACTTACTGGAAGATGATGAAAAAATATTCTCGTTATACACTCAACTGTCAACTAAGGCAGTTGTGATATACACACAACAACAATGCATTTTATTTAGACAGACAAATAATAATTCGTATATAAATTCTGTGTTTTCTTCTTCCTGTGACAGCTTGAGAAAACTCAAACCCGAAAGATAAATAAAAATTATCTTAAGGACCATCACTAACAAGATGGTGAAATGCCTAGTGCAGCTAGTAAACATGTTTAAGTGGAGGCAAATTTTTGATATGACTTTTTATTAAATTAGACGAAATTCTGTTGCTCTACTTTTTCCTCCAGGTACAATGAAAAGATCCTCACATAAAAATGTGTCAATTCTCTAATAATTTTTTATTCCAGTGTTATTAATTTAGGTCGACCACTCGCGCTTGACGACAATAATCTCACAAAATTGTTTTCATAAAAATTGTAATGCTTTATACGATAGTCTTCCTACATTTTTACGTTTCCACGTTTTCTCTCATCGTACATACATGCATACATAAATCACGCCTATATCCCCGAAGGGGTAGGCAGAGGTGAATTAACACCCACATTTCGCCAATTATGTTCGGTCCCATGTAACAGGTGGCGAGCCTATTGCCATATATCGGGCACATAAATCGCAGTACAAATTTATATTGCTAGGTGGTATGAGAGAAATGCTGCTGCCCATTACTCATTGCTGTCCTCTCCATCGTCCCAGTAAAAAAATACATACTGTATATGTATAGTAAATCATCATCATCTTTCTGCGCTCTACTCAGTTTATCTGAGGTCGGCGCAGTATGTTCTCTTCAATTCTTATCGGTAAGACGTCATCAAACCATCTACTTCCTTTTGATTCGTGTCATTCATCACACCCGATACGTTCTACTGAAGGATGAATGTACAGAAAAGCGATGGAAAGGACCGTGTCGAGAGACCGATGAACGGAGAGTGGTTGAAATGACAACATTTCAATCCGTACCTACTGCATAAGGATTTAATTTTGCCTTAGATTTTAGCAGGGTGGTGTCGACAGAGCAGAATACAATTGTCACCACCCCTAATGTCTCCCGCGGGTGTAGTACCTAGACCTACAAGGTGAATGGTTATGACTGCAATAAGAATCAGAGTAATCAGGCAGCAGCGTTCCTTTTGACCACCACCTGCCCGGTTAGCATGACCACCGAAACACGATATAAGTAATAGGTTTAACTAGCCATTTATCGCTTTGAACTGTCAAAAACCCATGGATCTGGATGGAATGGCTATAATATATCGGGTTCCGGTGGTTTACGTGCCTGATAGCAATAAGCGCGCCACATGAGGCCATTAATTTTGGCGAAATGTAGATGTTAATTCTCCTCTGCCTAGATCATCATCATCATCACCAGCCCTTTAGTGTCCCCACTGCTGGGGCTCGGGCCTTCCCTATGGTTGGAAGAATGTAGGGAGATTGGGCCATAACCCACCACGCTGGCCCAGTGCCGGTTGGTGGGTATTGACGACTGCAGATGCAGCTGCAGATGCAAAGCACGAAGGAACTTGAGATAATAAATGTTTGGTCACCCATCCTATGACCGGCCTTAGCGAACTTGCTTAGTTTACGCAATCGCAGGCCAAGCGCGCTATGCCACTGCGCTAGCGAGCTCCTCATTATATTTATTATATATTTAGTATTTATATCTAAGTAGTTATATTCTATAATTATAGCATCAACATGAGACTATTTGTTTACATTACAAAGCTAATCAAATCTGACACAAATCTCGCATGTTCCACCCGCAATTGCTAAGAGTCTGCAGTCCAGTTTTTAATCTATTCAAAACAAGTTCATAGCTCAGAAGGGTTAACATCTATTAATTACACAAATCATGAATATCAACATTGGCGTACCTAGTGTGTTATTAAGCCTGTAATAATTATTGTTGTGGTTAATGGTTTATGTAGGTACTTGCTATCACGTTGACGTAGGCCTTATATTTTTTCCTGCCATCAATTCACATCAGTTATGTAACAAAACATAAATAAAACAAATTATTAGGTCAAACGATTTTGTAAAAAATATGTCATTACACAGTATTCAGAAACGTCATAATTTGCTCGACGGCTGTTGGAATGGCAACATTATTTATGTACAAATACATTTGGTAAAAACTTGATTAAAATAAGTGCAACACTGTATATCGTATATCTCTCTCTTTGTCTCTCTGTGCCAGGATTATCGGGAGTAAACGTGTGCTAGTGAATTCTGCATTTTATTTAATTCACCAAAGCCAGGGGCCCTCCAGCAACCACAAAACCGTCCAGTCCAGTACAGTCCACAACATATGGTCCTTCGAGTCGGATTTGAACCATCGACCTATGGATTGTACAAGTGGCCTCACTAACAGTCACTTGTAGTCTTGCTTTCTCTTTTTTGCGCGGTCGTCGGCTGCTCACTCGTGAACTTTCGGCGCGTGTCGGTATTGTAGCGATCACACGTTGTGTCTTGACTTGCGATTGCGAATGAAGAAAGATGAAAATTTATCGAGGATTTGGATTGAAACGGTGATGTTACTTATCCTTGCAAAACCCGTAGGATCTTCTTTATTAGGGCGAAGGACCATATGTTGTGGACTGTATGGTTTTGTGGTTGCTGTAGGGCTTTGTTAAATTAAATAAAATGCAGAATTCACTAGCACACGTTTACTCCTGATAATCCTGGCACAGAGAAAGAGAGAGATGGCGATATACAGTGTCGATATACTTATTATGATCAAGTTTTTAGCAAATATACAAATATAAATAATGTTGCCATTCCTACAGCGGCTTAGGCTTATCAGTCCTTATTCTAGAAAATTTTGGCTCCAGTCTCGAATTAAAACAAAGAATGTCTCAGATCACAAGTATTTGACGCGATAAATATGCGATCTGAGGCTTTTTTTACCGCCCAAGGTGAGTTAACAATTTCAATGATATATTTCTTTGTAATAATTTTTATCTTCAATCAATTTTAACAAGTCTTACATTACACCATTATGCAAATTAAATAAACATCATTTTCTGTTATTCATTGTATTAAGAGCTATTCTTTAATACAAAATTTTAAAAAATACTATATAACAAAAAAATTTTTCGAACTTCACACTTTTTTCCCAGTCCTGAAACAAATGAAATTCTTTACATTATATGGTTCGCGCGTGAGCAAGTAATAATCAATAAAATAAATTAACATGATAATGCCTTTGTAACTCCTCAGACAAAAGGAGAAATATATTAAGATTACCCTAAGATTTCCTATTTATATATATATATTTATATATATATAATATTTATATATATATATAAATAGTTCCTCCATGCTTCGAAAGGCGCGTTAAGCAGTTGGTCCCACTTGTATTTAAGAATACTTCAACATACATACATACATGTATAAATCACGCCTATATCCCCGAAGGGGTAGGCAGAGGTGAACTAGCACCCACGTTTCGCCAATTATGTTAGGTACCATGTAATAGGTGGCGAGCCTATTGCCATTTATCGGGCACAAAAGTCGCAGTACATTGCTAGGTGGTATATAAGAGGACGCTGCTGTCCATTCCTCATCACTGATTTATCCTTAGTCGCCTTGTACGACACCCACGGGAGAGATTTGGGGTTGTGACAATTGTATTATACTCTGCCGTCACCACACGGCAATACTTTAACATTTTCAGAATAGTTAGACATTTACCAATCCGCACTGTGAACAAGTGCTATTTATGGCCTAAGTCCTTGTTAAACCAATTTCATAATAATACTGGGATTAACTCCCCGATAGATGGCAATAAGTACGCCCCTTATAACATGATTCCACAGTTGGCGAAATGTAGGTGTTAATATAACTGTGCTTACCCGTTTGGAGATAAATCGGCGTAATTTATGCTTGTAATCGTCATGCATGTAAGGGTGTGTCCAAAAACGCGACCGTAATCCATATCTTCAACAAAAACAGTCCCGAACTAGGACCGAGCAGCAATAATATTAAATACAAACACTGTTGCAATTTGGGTCATCCATATAATAGTACTAGTGGACTATCTAACACAAAAATAATTTTTCAATTTGAACCAGTAGTTTCTGAGAGTAGCGCGTTTAACCACCAAACAAACAAACACTTTAGCTTTATAATACCTACTCGTATTAGTATAGATGTCTCAAGACGGTGTGTCGCTGGTGACGATGGACTTCACACTAGGATTCCGTGTCATGAAAAACCTTCTTCCCATTAAAATTATATCGGAAAAAGCGCGAATGGCACATGTGTGAATGTGTGTTTCTGTATTAGAGCGTGTATCATTATGTCTTTGAGTGTACGTTTAATTAAATGTAGGAGAATGGTTTATGTTTTAATAAAAATTAATAAAACTCGATTAGCAATTAGTTATAAATAAACCAAAAATGACTTACAAGTACTTGTAATGGAAGTAGTCCGAGGTGGCAGTGGAATATTTCAGGTACACAATGAGTAGAAGGGTCATCAGTACGGCAGTCACGTGCAATGTCATCTCCCGTGGCATTTCGCACTTCGAAACTCTCACCTCCTCCGTCGTTATAGTCACCTGGTAAAATAGGTTAAGATTCAGTTTCAAGACTTTTCTTGGAGATTGATTCTCTTTTCACGAGATACAATCACACAGTATTTTAGGTATGAGCGGGTTGTGACAGCCATGGAGGATTATGCAGCTAACTTCAGAGACGCAAAGATATTAGTCAAAGCTTTGCAAAACCTTAGGAAATTAAATACATATCTGTTAAAATACAAGTTCCAGAATTTAAATGGATTGAGTCCTGAAGGCTTAACAGGCACCTATTTAGAACAGAATATAATATACTTTATTGTACATCAACATTTTGAACTTAAAACTAACGACATCATGTTTAACGATTGTACAATGAGCGGTCTTATCGCATCGAGCGATCTCTTCCAGACAACCTTTGGACGGCCAGGAAATAAAAAAACACGAAAAAGATTGTATGTTTCTGCATCAATAAGTAATATTATGATTATTAAAGAAGAACCTATGAATATATACCTTTAACGGCGGGTCCCAATATTCTATCTATAGTTAAAAGTAAGCTTACTAAAGTTTAGGTGCCTGGCATTGTTTGTTATATGTATTACGATACCTAAATAACAGAAGTTGCTAAACAACTACCAGCGTACCCAGCTCAGTTGTTTAGCAAGTTAGTACGTACGGGTTAGTATGGGTAAGCTAGTATGTCTATCTTCAACTGTTGATAGAATATTGGGACCCGCCGTAAATAAATATTTTATATAACTACAACATTATTTACCAGATAATATTTGGGATCCAGTCTGTTCCTCCAAGAGAACGACGGTACGGTGTATTCGGTGAACTCTATCTTGTGGTCGGCGGTCGGCACGAAGCTGTGTCGCACGACACAGCTATGATGCGTATGCGCACCGAAGACGGCACGCGGATGCAAACTCTCCACTAAGTATTCGGTTGACTCTTTCGACAAACAGTCCCAGCGCTCTTCGAATAAACTGTTCCTCTCCGGCAATGGTGCTGCATCAGGTTCGGTGCACACGTTGTCGGACTCTCTATAAAGAGGGTAATGCTAAAACGATATTAAAAAATACTCTTAATATATGTATACATTATAGACGCTAAGGGTTTTTTATGCATAGTCAGAAAAATAAAAATGGTAGTAGTATGGCAAGTAATATTAGGATTATACACCAAGGGTGATAAAACAAAGAATGTGTCAGATCGCAAGTATTTGACCAGAAGTGGGATTGGTAAAAGATCCACTTTATGGATGGGTGTGACATAAAAAATATTACTTGCCCCATTGATTAGTATACATAGTAAGCTAGTACTCACTTGGATGATGATCGGCCTGCTATACTTATCTAACCTCGCTTTGCCTTTGCATAGAGTTGAGCCGATGCTGCATTTTAAAATATCTGGAAAAGCAAACTTCGGTAATTATTACACAATAAGTTATTTAATTTATTTTCATTATTGCGCGTTCTGTAGGCCTATTCGCTAACTTTTTTTTGACACTTGAGAGTGATAACCACTGAACTATTTACTGATCCAGTACTAATTTACTGTTACGCTATTATGACACTTAGGACAAGGGTGAAAACAGTAATGGATAAGTAAATAGTTCGGCGATCATCACTTTCAACTGTCAAAAAAAGTTAGCGAATAGGCCTACAGATTGTAGGTAGGCATGGTGACTATTGTATTCTGCTCTGCCCATAGACTATACACTATATTTGGTACTCTGCCGTTACCACGCGGCTCTAATTTACAAAAGAGGCATTTATGTTTAACTAAATGCCTTTGTAGTAACTTGAATTAAAATTAATATCAGTTAGTAGTCCTACCAAACAAAACACGTTTTATCATAAATAAGAATCGGAACATCAATGGGACCCTTGTGAAATTAAATAGCAATGCAGCCAAAGACACTATTCCTCGGTTATAGTATCAATCTTTAGACCCGGGTGTTGACGACATAATATATGGCTTTATGATCGTCGAGCCAACAAATTCTGTGAATAATAACAAGTATTTTAACGGGTTTTCTCGTGATTGTAATTATTAATGTGATGTGACAGTGAATTAAAATTATGATTTCAGCTTGTTCTAGCGCCAACGGACTTATAATTAGATACGAGAGCGGGTCAATAAGTCCGTGACTTATGAAATAAAATACAGATTTTTTGATAATTAAATCATTTTATTTTTCAACGTAGTCTCCCTTGAGCTCTATACACTATGTCCAACGCTTCTCCAATTTTTTTATCCCTTCCTTAATTTCTTTTGTTCCTTAATTTTAATATGATTTGTCGAGGTTCAAAAAATTCAAAAAATCACGGACTTATTGACCCGCCCTCTTATAATGTTCCATATAAGCCGTGTGGTGACGGCAGAGTAGAATACAATTGTCACCACCCAAAATCTCTCCCGTGGGTGTCGCACAAGGCGACTAAGGATATATCAGTGATGAGCAGCAGCGTTCCCTCTTATACCATCTAGCAATATACTGCGACTTTTGTGCCCGATAAATGGCAATAGGCTAGCCACCTATTACATGGGCCCTGCCATAGTTGGCGAAACGTGGGTGCTAGTTCACCTCTGCGTACCCCTTCGGGGATATAGGCGTGATTTATGTATGTATGTATGTTCCATTAACTATGTTTTCATGTAAGTGACAAAATTATGTACCCTCGTGGATGGCGGGCATATTGACAAAAAAAACAATACGTTGTATTATTATTAAATAAATCTCCAGGTAAAAATAAAACTAAATAAACCTGGAGGTTTAAAATTAGCCTTCACGACGTCTATTCCCAGCAGCACGGAACGTGGACAAAATCTCTCTCCGCCACTTGACAGTGTTTTGTCTCGGGATTTAGTAGGAGTTAGAGCGAGATGAAAATAGATTCTTTTCCCCGAGGAGATTTTGTCCACGTCCCGTGCTAGGACTTATCATCATCACCAGCCCATTAATGTATCCACTGCTGAGGCACTGGCCTTCCGTATGGATGGAAGAATACAGGGAGAGTGGGCCATGGCTACTGAATATAAAAAGAAGGCGAAATTAACGTACCTCTGATCCTGTCAATTTCGTTCACAGCACGGGAGCACAGAGAGCAACCATCCCCCTCCATCGCCATAGAATTGATGAGGACAAAATGGTTTCCCTTGATAGTGACGAGGCGAACTGGCGGCGCATCCAACTTTTGCTCAAACCTGCTCGCCAAGCGGGGAGTGATCCTTAAAATAATTAGTAGTTAGTAATAATTACTAAATAAGTAGTTAGTACCTACACGGTGTCATCAATATTTCTTATTTAAATTTAAGTAATAATTTCTAAAAAGAAAAAGAGGTTAGAAAGTTTTTTACCACTCGGGTGGCGGAGTGGTACCTATAGGCAGCCGACCGGAATACGGGGACGCGGGTTCGATTTCCGCATCCAGACAATTTTATATCCTGATACGGGACATCAATTGATAAAGTATGTCCATACTATCTATAGTCTGAATAAATTGGTTAATTGGCATGATGGCAAGATGTGAGAGAGAGGCGGCAAACCGACCGACAGTCACGCGGATTAAAATCTCAGTTCTTCCGAAATCTATCCTGCCGGAGGAAAGAATATCTATCTTGAAATTATTCTCTAAACCCAAAAACTACTTTAGAATCCTAAGCGTTAGTTTTTATGCTTACCTATTATTATTATATATTTTTTAAAGCGACGATGAGCTTTCGACTGAATAATCCAGGTTGAAAATGGAATTCATCAGAATTATATAAGTATCTACAGTATTTACCTATTTGTACAGGCTGGCGTGATTTAAACTACACATATATTAAGTACGTAAAGTAAAATTTTACGTTACCTACGAAACACATCACTTCTTAAGGGGCCAGCAATCCTAATTTCCCTTCTTAACTTCTTGCTTTGAAATAAACAGAAAATCGATTTAATAAATAGCTAAATTGTTATATTTCCCTCCGACCTTGATTCAAATATAAATTTCAAATACCATGTCCACCAATTGATACGGATATGGCTATTGAGCACCTTCAAGAAGTTTAACAACATCGCGATAACTAAAATTTTTCATCACTTTATAACATATTGTGTGTGTTAAGTACAATGGCCCAATCAGGGGGCTAAGTGCGGATAAAGCCCAGTTAAACTAACTAACTAACTAACATATCGTGTTTTGGTGATCATGCTAGCCAGGGTGCCATTATAATGAGATAAAACAAGTAAACAATTTTGATCTGTCTTTTAATTTAAAATACAAAAATAAACTAGCTTCTCTCTCTACCTAACCATTTATGAAAGGATTCCGCAAGAACCACTTTTTTACAATTATAGTGTCAATGACACTATAAATGACTGGACACATCCACAATAGTTATAATATCTAAGCTAACCACAGATCTGCAATTCTTGAAATTATCTTTAAAACAATCACTCATATTTACAAAGCATAATATGTCATAAAAATTGCACCTGTAATGAAATCCAATGTCGTGATTCCCCACAACGGTGTACATACTTGTGCCCTCAGGTACTTTGAAAAGTCTCTTGAATCTGTCCACATAATCATCAAACTCTTTCTCAGGACACCATTTGCCTTCGTCAAATAAATCACCTAGAAACAAATTTACTACCTAAGCACCTAATTCAGTGAACAGTATGTCTTTAATAATTTAACATTTTAATCACAACTTTCACCTACTAGACTACTAGATAATTATAACTACTAGATGTAATTAAACAATATTTTTTTCTACACCACCAGACTTAAAAAGACTACATGCATGTACTGCAATACTTCATCGACATTTCATTCACTCACAATATAAAAATTAACATTCATTTTGATGATCACTGTTTGAGTTTATAAAAAAATATATTACATCATCGTTGCTAATTCATGGCTTGTAACAATATCTAATAATATATGTAAAGCTGACCTAAGACAAACACAGCATCAGGCCTGTGCAAGGTCATTGCAGTTTGAAACGCTCGGTGCATCTGCCACTCTCGTCTCCACTTATCCACCCAATGTCCATTACGGGAACCAAGCAAATGCGTGTCTGCTAACAGCATAACATACAGAGGCTCCTCATTGCCGCTAGGACCTTTACTTAGATCTGGCCAACTACACTATAATACAAATACATAATAAATGAATCGACCATAAATAATAATCCTGTACATTTCAGACAAAACAACAAATATTACTACCTGAACTTGAGTCACATAATAAATAAGGTATTCACAATACACATAAATAAAGCTAAGACCTAAAATAAACTTAGGAACAACACCAATTATCAGTTTGTGCCGCCACCTCCGAAACTTAAATATCATTTTAGAGGCGCTCCGATAAAAAGAACCTCTCCATATGAAATTAAGAAGGTAACATAATTTAAAAACATTTATCACACTGCTAAACTTTGTTAGCCAATGTTTTCAATGTGGAATTTCAAATTTTGTATCCCAAAAAGTAAAGTAAAGTAAACAAAACAATTTTAGTCATAAGTCACATGCCTGCTGTCACCCGTGACAGCAAAGAGTATATAATACACTACGTTTAAGAGTCGGGACCAAAGAGTATATAATACACTACGTTTAAGAGTCGGGACTTCAAACAAGCTTTTTTACAATTTTGACTCGCAGTTTAGGCTAAGATCTCGTACCAACCAACAGAGACAGATAAAAAAGTAATGCCAACATACTACAAAAGCAAACTAAGGATGTGGTGTACGCTACAGAATGTGTCGATATCGATAAAAACGAATGGGTACCCCCCCCTGCCTTGCAGACAGGTTTTTTAATCCTACAAAAGCAAAATAAAAAGCTCTCATCGTTTGAAAATATTGAGTATTATTCAATTACGTGTAATTATTTAATACAATTTATTTAACAACAAAAAATAAAAGTTATGTTTACAATGTGGAAATTAAATTGTTGGTAATTTTCTGATCTCTTATTCTAGGCGGAGTCTTCAGATGTTAGCTGATCGATCAACACACGTTTTTGCAATGTTGTGTAAGCAAGTAAGCAGGACATTTAGATCTGAAATAATAAATAGATTAAATTAGTATATATATCGTTTGAGTTTACGCTGGTCATCATCAATTCAATTTATTGTTCACCACTTACCATAGCGGACTAGGTGTAACGCGCCCGAAGGTCTGGTTCTGCCCAATCAATGAAATCTGGTTCTGAAATAAACCACTCATTAGCTTCAGGAATTGAGCTATTTAACCATATCGGAAAGATAGGTTATGTAACTTACCAATAGAGGCGCTTATGCGGTTGCAGGCAACGATCACACCCGACGGGCATCGTGTAGCAAGGCGGCAGTCACGCTGTCTTCTTCTAGTGCCTCTTCAATTCGGAAGATAAGCCGTCAGCTTTTTATATTCATCTCTGTCAGTCGCAAACCGAAACAGCTTTTCAACGGGGTTAATGCCGATCCACTCTCATATGCTTTGCAGCCATGACTCTCATCGCCTTTCAACAAGTCACGCTGTGATCTGAAAAATAAGTGGAGTTGAACACAGAAGAACTTTTGATGATGATAATGAGAGATGAATAATAAAACTCTTACAACAAACTTTGTTGTTAATGATGTTAGCTATCTAGTCATGGGAGGTTTTTGTTGTTTTATAAATAACCCTATATATGATATACTATATTATAATATATTGCAATAGACAATATTTATATGTATAAAACTAATGAAACATCTCAAGTACATTTGATACTCAAATTTACGAAAATAGATTTTTTATCGATAATTTGGTAAGTAGTAAGGACATCGCTACGGCGCATATGATTTTTGATTAAAGTGACCAGAACTTATTTCTAATTACTTAGCGTTTATATAATAACATGGAAAACTACTTACCGCTTCTCATCTAGTGGGAATTGGCCATGAAAACCCTCTTTTGGTTTAATTTCCTACTAGATTTTAGTCAACATATTTCACACCTTTTGTATAACATTTCGCTGTTATGCACATAAATAAATGACACAAACTAGTTAGATATACACTAATGATAAGTCACTGAAGACAATAAATAAGCACAAGATGGAAAACTAAACTAAAACAACGCTTTAATTTATATTTTCAAAACGGCATAGTGACTTATGACATTAGTGACACACTCCGGCAGCGCGAGACAAGGAAGGTTAGATCGGAAGTAAGAGACAAAACAAGTCGCCATTAAAAATTGCCTAAACTCCATACATTTTTTCTGCAGTATGGGAGTTTCGCCAGGCTGCGTGACAGGAGGAAGACAGTAGAGTGCGTGCGTTTCATCTTATAGTTCCTATGCCGTGATGGTGGCTACAATGTCTGTCATCAACGTCAACACGTAAGTCATATTTGGAGGTTTTTTTATGTTTTATTGAAAATCTTTGAGAAAATCATGTCCAAGACATTGAAAAGTGATGAAAGATTAATTGTGTTATATGCAAATGTCTTTTGTGAACGTGAAAAACGTTAGGAGGTCCCGCATAATCAATATTAGTGTGTACAAGTTCGGATTGCCGCCATTAAATTGGGTTACCAGTATCAGTTTTATTAAGTGTTTGATAAATAAATACAATATATTTATTTCAGTTTTTATAACGATTTAAGGTACTCATAACGATTTAAGGATTGAGAAGAGTGAGGAAATATCAAATGTAGGTATGTTAAATAATACAATTATTGTCAATCATAATAAATATAATATAATTTAACATTTTTTTTACTTTATTATTATAATTTAACATTTTTTTTACTTAATGAGTCTATCTTTCTTACGTCACTACAATTTATATTTGTCTATATAATTTCTATCATACTATTAACATCATGAAATAACTGTTCTCGCAAATTTTCACGCGCTTTGGCTTATGACTTTCATAAAAAAAACTAATATGAAACTACTACTTAGTACCGCTAGTAGTTATAAGTAACATAATAATATAGATGCATAATTGTTTATTTAGTTAATTGAAAAAAATCTCCCTGAATTAAAGGTAAGACAATAAAGTTGACATTGTATCATTTTCTTGCAATGCTACCAACTTGACGGCATAGGAACTATAAGATGAAACACACAGCGAAGGCAAACGATCTTTTACTGTAATGTCTGTAATTTTTGCTTAATTGGAGTTATTTTCCAATTTCTGAAAGTGTCAGCTTAAAACTACAAAATTATTACTGTCCGTAGTAATATAAATGTTACAAAAATATGCTTCTTTGGGCGTTATGTAATGTATCCCCAGGCTGCTAGTTCAATTTAAAAAGTTCAAACAAACAGCTGATTGTCAGACACTGACAGATTGAAATAGGAACTTGTTTTTAATTTGTAATCATTTAAACATAAAATTTAAATAATTATAATAAAACTTTACCTTAATCAAAGAGTAAAGTAAACCTTATTATAACATGTCTGTACATTGGAGCTCCGAATTAATGAAATGGGAGTATCGGGAATTACAAGCAACTGCTATGTCTGTTGATTTTACTGGTAATAATGTTTTGTTAGCTGGACGGAGATGGTTAGCAATAAAACAGATAAACTTAGAAGAAGATTCCGCGGACATAGTAAAAAAATGTCCTCGTCACAGCAAATATGATGCAGCTGGTGCGGAGTGGTGCCAAACTTATCATGGACAAAAGTTATGTGCTATTGCGGTATGTATTTATAAATATGAATACATTACTTGCCGTGTGGTGACGGCAGACTAGAATACAATTGTCACCACCCCCATCTCTCCTGTGGGTTTCGTACAAGGCGACTAAGGGTAAAGACAGCAATGAGTAATGTGCAGCAGCATTCCTCTTGTACCATCTAGCAATATACTGCGGTTGATGTGCCCGATAGATGGCAATAGGCTCGCCACCTATTACATAGCACCTAGCTAAATTGGCGATAAGTGGGTGTTAATTCACCTCTGCCTATACCCCTAGGGGATATAGGCGTGATTTATGTATGTATGTAATACATTACTGTAGGCTGTATAATAACAGTGATGATTTCTTCAAATCTTTTGTTATTATTGAGATCAATTTAGATTACAAGTGGATGGAAATGCCATATACTCCTTATAGAAAAATATTCTTTTTTCTGTAACCATTATTTCAAAAAACAATTGTCAAAACAAAACAAAACTTGATGTCTTTTAAAATAGAAATTAAAAATAGGTTTACCTATGTTTTAAAATACATCTCTCATGTTTAAATGGGTTTCATATATAATTAAACATATCCAAATTATAATGTTTTCTTATATTTGCCACTGAACCACTGTAAAGTGATCAAATGTCGTGTTAAATAATTAATAGGCCAAACACCTAATTATATGCGAGTCTTATCTGTAAAAGATGATTTATTTCAAACATATCCAAATTGTTTACTATTTTGGCTCTCTCTATAATGGCTGGAGTGCGGATACTTGAAATCATTAAATACAAATTAATCACTACATTATATCATTAAACTAATCTCAATAAGAACATAATTATAAGGAACTTTCATTTACCTACTTTTGATATTGTTGAGATGTCTGTGGCTTCTGCCTGTGTTATTGTGAGTGAGGATTGAATACCATTCCTCACTATCAAATAATTTTAAGCCTTAACTAATCATGTATCTACACAATAAAAATATAAAATAATTTTAATTATCACATTTAATTACAGAGTAATCAAAGGGTGGATGTGTATGAATGGCGTGGTGGGAATGATCTGACTTGCATAACATCGCTCCGTGGCCATACGAGAGTTGTTAGTGACACACACTTCCACAGACAGGACCATAACTTGATTGCAACATGCTCCATTGACACATTTACACATCTGTGGGATTTGAGAGATGCTAGGAAACCTGTTGTTTCTCTGTGTGCTGTGGGTGAGTTCATTTCTGTGTATTTATAGAGATGCTTTAATAGAATTAAGGAATTTATTATTGATAGGGAAGCAAATGACTTTATCCTACCTAGTATTAAGTGGATATAAAGTACAGACATGAAAGCAGCTAGTATTATGCTGTACTAGTAGCATATTATCTTATTAAAAAATTGAAGGATACATTAAATACATTTCGTATATTGAAGTATAAGTGACACCCTTAATACATACATAAATCAAGCCTATTTAACCCTGAAGCGCTAGGCAAAGGTGAATTATCATCCACGTGTCACATAATATAAGAGGAATATACTCATAACTATCTTGACCCTTAGTCGCCTCGTACAACACATACATACATAAATCACGCCTATATCCCCGAAGGGGTAGGCAGAGGTGAACAAGCACCCACGTTTCGCCAATTATGTTAGGTCCCATGTAATAGGTGGCGAGCCTATATCGGGCACAAAAGTGTTGCATTACATTGCTAGGTAGTACAAGAGGAACGCTGCTGCCCATTCCTCATTACTGATTTATCCTTAGTCGCCTTGTACGACACCCACGGGAGAGATTTGGGGTGTATTGGGTATTCTTCTCTGCCGTCACCACACGGCTGTACAATACCCACATGGAATATGGGAGAATATTCAATGTCAATTCTATTCTGCTCTGCAGTCACCACATGGCCACTATACTAGTTATCATATTGGTGTTGCCTAGCATATAAGTATATAAAAGGTTAAATAATAATAATGTGTTATTTTTATTTATATTTTAGCTGGAGCATCACAAGTACAGTGGAACAAAGTAGCAACAAATATCGTAGCCACTGCACATGATGGTGACATTAAAATCTGGGACTACAGAAAACACACTGCACCAATACAATACATATCAGCACATTTGTGTAAGATCCACGGAGTTGACTGGAGTCCTCACCATGAATATCAACTGGTTACATCTAGTCACGATGGCAGCATCAAATATTTTGACATCAATAATCCAAGAAGGCCTGAAAATATTATCATGACAAATTTTCCAGTGTGGAGAGCTATTTATACGCCGTTTGGCAGTGGCTTACTTACTATTGGGGTTGGATGGGGTGGATTGCCTAGGGTGGAACAAGCAGGAGTCATAGGCATCTGGGTAGGTGGTGCCCTCACTCACAGATTAGTGGGTCACACGGACACAGTCCAAACTATGGTGTGGCGACCTAACACTTCTCCAGCAAACCACCAGCTAGTCACATGGGGTAGAGATCAATCCTTGAGGGTATGGGCTATGCATCCATCTCTCTTGAAAATGTGCAATCATTATTTACCTGATGATACAGACAATGAAGACGATAACTGTGATAGTATGTATAAATTGTAAACCACTTTAAACTTGCTCCATGTTTAATAATGTCTAAAATAATTTTTGTCTATTTGTTTTTACAGACATAAGCTATGCATCTAGCGTAAGATCTATGAATGACATTTCAATATTATCTGATGGTAAAGATGAAGACATCCAAATGGTGAGTATTTCTAAATCTGACTCTACTTTTGTATTTGCACCCATTATTGCTCAATTGCATATTCCAGACTGAACTCATGCACAAAACGTATGCAACCATAGACGAAGAATTTGAATCAATTCGGGAGATGGCTAATATTGAAGTTACTGACATGGATATTGAAGCCAGAACATGCCAGATACATTCAGAACGGAATGGCTACACTGCAAACTTACAAGTGATGTTTCCTAGGAACGTGTCGGAATGGACAATACCAAAGTTTTCTTGGCTTTCGGGAACCAATATTGAGGGTGCAACAACAATAAAAATACTTCAAGCAATCAATAAAACTGCTTATCGTAAAAAGAAGGAAGGACATAGGTGTCTCTTGCACTGTTTAAAAACTTTAGCAACTTCAATAGATGAGGTATATTTATAATTTCTCTTTATAAATATAGATACTCATTTAGAAGTAGCGCCTAACGTAGGTATATGTTACTGTATCAATTTAAGTGTCTACGTCTCGTGCATTGTACCGCGTATCGAATTACGAGCTCCGATATTGGCAGTGCACGCGACGATTTCACGCCGATAACATGTCTGAAATGGTGGCTATTGCTGCGTTCATATCGATATACAACCTTGTAGAAAATAAAACAAATTTAAACTCGCAATGTAATGACACAGTATACCCAGAACAGTAAAATCTCTTTATACAAACTGGCCGCTGCCCATTAGAATGAGCGCCTTGTAGGCACGCACTGTAAAGCACACATTGACATAAAATACGGGGGCATAAGGGTTCGGTGTTATCGCGCGCGTACAAGGTGATTGCACTTTCGCTCGCCCGGCACATTAGCGCACGCAGCCACCGCTTTAGTTACAACCGTCACGCAAGAGTAGGCTAATAACTCGCCGATAGGCCGCAGATAAACTACTGTTCTGGGTATACTGTGGTAATGATTACTTTTTCATTTTCGCCGACGTATTGACACATCGCGTTGTACCGCCGTCCAAGAGCGTGATGCGAACGCCTTTATGCGAGGTGGACTTGAAGCAGGCACGATCCTACGTAGATACTCACTTGATACAGTATCAGATAGGTACGTTACATGTTATATCTCTAACTGCCGCACTCAGAGACGTCAATGAACGTTAATAAGTACTTAATAACAAAGAATGACTGTTAAGAACTCCATTAAGACTACATATTTTTTATAGATTATTTAAATGTGTCAAGAATTGAAGGGTAAAATATGTGACGAAGAAAAACAGACGGAAATACAAGAGCTATTGATAAATATTGCTTTAATTTTGACAATGACAATTCAAAAGTAGTCGCTATTCTTACCGTGGTATTTAACTCATTAAAGTTAATTGACGTCTCTGAGTCCGGCAGTAAATGAGTACGCTGCTTAACAGCTATACCTACCAACGTCTAGCTAGGAGCTCCCATGAATGAAAATTAAAATTGACCAATGCCGTAGATTCCAGTGAAGACAAGCGAAGACTCGGATTCGATGAAATCAAGTCAAAGAAGCCAATCAGAGAGTGAAAACGCTGGCGACTCGTGTATACCGTTCCCACGTACATGCGGCGCTAAGTGGTGTGGCGTGGACACGCTAGTCGTGTTCAATAGGCCGTCGAACGCGCGTAGGCTGTCTTTGAAACACGAAACGGGAACACCGAGGTCAATGTCGTCGCTGTCTTTGATGCCGGCTTTGTTTGGAAGCGGGTACACGTCGGTGTCGCCGCATGCGACCACCACACCGTCACCTACGAACGCGTCTGGATTTCCCCAGATACTCCATAGGCATCCGTCGAATTCAATAACCACGTTCTATTTTCAGGACAGATGGGTATGTATTGTTGTAGGTAGATGGTTATTACAAAGATTTTGGTGGTTAGAAAAAGAATTTCGAAAAATTATGATTTCTAACCACCAGAATCTTTGTACTAATCTTTCTAACATTTATATAATGTTAAAATTAAAATCGAATAGTTTATAAAGCAAACCCAAGCTTAACCGAACGCATGGTATTTGTAAAAATATCTGCTTTGGAATGTTTGAAATTTATTTCTACATTGCGAGGGTACCCGTTGGCTTACAACGTGAAGTGTAAAGGTTAGAAAAATTTCGGCAAGTTAATTAGTGTCTTGGGTGGCCGAGCGGTCAGGCACCTGCCCGGATAGCAGCGGACGCGGGTTCGATTCCCGCCTTAAGATCATAATCTTTCGAAATTCTTTTTCTAACCACCAAAATCTTTGTACTAATCTTTCTAACATTTATATAATGTTAAAATTAAAATCGAATGTATGGTTATTAGTTTTTCATTAGTTTTTTATTAGTTTTTCCAGCAGTTACGTACGTAAGTAAGTACCTATTGTACTGAAAGTATTAAAATTAAAAATATTCATCTCCCTTTTTTGAGCTCAACATCTTGAAAGTCACATCTATCAGGTGTTAGGTAAATATATAATTACTTAAACCTATATATTTGTGTCCTTGCTGGTTAACTACGTCCAAACAAATGTATTCTATCTATGTCCATGAAGAAAATTACCTATCTGTATTCAAAATACTTCTGCGTAAGAACTTCTACTTTTACTTCTCAGATTTGAATATTTAAATGTAAAAATGTTGATGTTATTGTTATGTTAGAAGGCACAAGGACGTCGCGCAGGCAGTATGCGCAGTCGTGGCAGTATATCGGGCTGTGTATCTCCAAGGGTAGTTCTTTACTCTGCATCCAGTTTATTCCCACTCAATAGAACACTTGCAGAGAAATATGTGATAAACGCTGGAAACCCCATCGGTGAGTGACATTTGAGAAACTCTATTATGAAAGTTACGAGACCTATTTAAAGTGATAATATAAAAAATATAGCATATTCTTCAAAAACAGAACCGATTTAATGTTAATATTATAGAAATTACGAGATCTTTACAATGGATTTGACCAATTCAATCGATTTAATATGACTGGCGGTAAATTACTTTGGGCACTTACAAACGCTTGATGCAATAGCAGCCTAAGGATAAAGTAATATTTGTTTCCAGATATGTGTGAAAAGAATGCCAAAATAGCAACAGAGGAAGGTGAAACGGAACTCGCTAATGCGTGGGGCTTAGCCGCCCTGACGGCTCGATCGCTCCGTGACAAAATCGTGGACCATCTCGCGTCAAGTGAGGAAAGCATGGGCTGGGTGGGACATCCACTGTGTTGTAACTTGTTGCAGTCCTTGTAAGCATTATTTGTTTTTGTACACAACACCACAAAAAAACGAACATTCAAAATCGAAAATCATTTTTTGTGTTAAATTTTAGTACTAAATTTGTATCATAATATAGATTTTCATTTAAGAGATGTCCTGAACTATAACTTGAACCTGAATAATTATAGTTCAGAGACATAATATAATTTAAAGAAAAACTGTACATAATTTTGAATGAATAAGCAATCCGGCCAACTTGATCAGATTTTAACTTGAGCATTTGGAAATATGTCGACTTTTAAACAATTAATAGTCGGCTTAATAAATGTGTCTGTTTCAGTATATCTCACTATGCAAAATCCGCTGACATACAAATGGCTGCCATGCTCGCATGCGCTTTTTCAGTGTTCAATGGCTCTAATAATTCTAGTTCGCAATCAACTATCAGCACATCCAGCTATGTGAGTATAATTATTGTATTTTTATTTATCTATTTTTCGGACGGTGTTCTTCAGGGAGTTATTCTAAGGCCACAAGTTTACTTTATTACGAATATTGTTCAAAATCGTATGCAGAGTGCAATCATAAAATTTCAATAGCATTAGGGAATATTATTCCGTTAAACACGTGTATTTTGGCGTATAGGGTTAAATTTT
This sequence comes from Cataclysta lemnata, assembly GCA_963931975.1. Lineage (NCBI taxonomy): Eukaryota > Metazoa > Arthropoda > Insecta > Lepidoptera > Crambidae > Cataclysta > Cataclysta lemnata. The sequence continues at coordinate 5,229,369 of OZ008341.1, read as the reverse complement.
AAAGACATCTTACAACTTATATCATGGACTGAGAAATAATGGAAGATTCATAGGCAAACGTTCATCAAATGAAATATTTTCAGGGCAATAATACTTCACCGTATAGTACAGTAAATCAATACAGCGAAGTCAGCGCGGATGGCTGGACATTACCTACAGTACTAAGAAGCAACTCATGTTCAGAAGCGGAAAATTTCTACACAGACTCCACTGTATCCAAATCTGAAAAACCATCAACTTGCGTCCTAGACGATGCCACTGTGCATTTATATTATTGCTTTAAACGGGTATATGCAGACATACTTCACCGTTGGCAACTACTGTATAAGAAAACTGAGGTTGGTTTTCATATTTTTTTATTAACAGTCTTTTGTAGGTAATTTACAATCAATTTTGTGGTTCAGCAATTATCATCTTCTTCTTCTCCCTGCCCTGTTCCCAATCTATCTGGGGTCGGCGCAGTATGTTTCCTCTTCCATTCATATCGGTCAGACGTCACCAAGCCATCCACTCTCTTTTGATTCATATCATCCATCACACCGTAAAGGTGCTAGTGATGAATGAGTGTATAGAAAAGTGACGGAACGGACCATATCGAGAGGCCGATGAACGGAGAGAGTGATTGGAATGACAACATTCCAATCCATACTGCTCAAAGTTTTGGCTTAGGTTTAACAGCCGGCTTCTTTGGGTATGCTGTTGTTGGTTGTTTGCCCTGTACCATTCGGGTGCCTCAAGGTGATTATTGGTCTACACCGGGCAATCTCCCTTAGTCGACTTTTACGACACCCATGGGATGATTCGGGGCTGGCCTATTCTACGTTATTTGTTCGCTCCCAGGCCAGCATAGGACAGTTCAGCAATTATCATTTTAAACAAAAAACATATGACCTTCTTATTGACGACTTTAAAGATCACATTAAACAAAAATGCCCCGTGGTGACGGCAGAGCAGAATACAATTGTCACCACCCCCATCTCCCCCGTGGGTGCTACAATGCGACTGCAGCATTTCTTTCATACCACCTAGCATAAACTGCGATTTATGTGCCCAAGATCACCAGCTCTTTAATCTCCCCACTGCTGAGACAGGGGTTTTCCCTATAGATGCAGTTGCAGCCGGGACCAACGGCTTAACGTGCCTTCCGAAGCACGGAGGAACTCGAGATAATAAATTTTAGGTCACCCATCCCATGACCGGCCTCAGCGAATTTTCCTTAGTTTACGCAATCGCAGGCCGAGCGCCCCAAATTGATTATTTATGTGCCCGATGTGACATGGAACACAATCATATTGGCAAAACGTGGGTGTTAATTCATCTCGGACTAACCCTTCTGGGATCTATTGTATGACACTTAGGGCCGATTTCACCGTCTCTCATAGAAACTGAGTTTAATAAAACTTGGTTTTGATTAATGCAAATTATATAGCGGAACTCAGTTTAGAGCATAAACCTCAACTGATCGCGATTAATTCTGCGGTGAAAACGGCCCTCAGTGAGCAATAAAGTATTTGAATTTGACATACGCGTGATTTATGTATGTACCTAAGTAGGTATTAAATAAAAATGGATTTTGCTTCTGTGCGCGCAGGTAATGAAACTGGTGCACAGCAAGTACGAGAAGCCCCCGGAGCCCGGGCCGCAACTGGCGGCCGAGTGCGGCATGTGCGGGCGCATGGCGTCGGGCGCCGGTTGCGTAAGCTGCGGCCGTTTGGCGCTGCGATGCGTCGTGTGCACGCTGGGCGTGCGTGGCCTGGCGTGCGCGTGCGTCTACTGCGGCCACGCGGGACACGCGGCGCATATGGTGCATTGGTAAGTGCTAGAACCTCTAGACAGGTCGCCAATGTATTCACAGGTCGCGAATGTATGAATAGAATACAAATGTTTGATGTCTTCTATGCTGGCCTGTATGGGAGCGAACAAATAATGTACAATGGGCCAGTCTCTTTTTTTGTTTTTTTTTTTTTTTGACGGAGTGGAATGCACTTACGCACCAACGCAACATAAGAACGGACCAGCCCCGACTCATCCCATGGGTGTCGTAAAAGTCGACTTAGGGGGATTGGGTGCGCCAGCTGCGGTCGTTTGGCGCTGCGGTGCGTCGTGTGCACGCTGGGCGTGCGCGGGCTCGGGTGCGCGTGCGTCTACTGCAATGCGGCCACGCGGGACACGCGGTGCATATGGTGCAATGCACCATGAGAGCCAGATCCTCTAGACAAGTCGCCTTTCTATTCGAACGAATAGAATACACACATACATAAACCACGCATAGGTATCTACACATCAACACCCACTTTTCGTCTCGCTTGTGCGTGCGTCTATTGCGGCCACGCGACACTCATAGTGCATTGGTAAGAGCCAGACCCTCTATACTCTAGCCATTATAACGAGATAAAAAAAGTAAACGTAAGGGGGTTTGGGTTCGCCAGCTGCGGTCTGGGTTTAGCGTTGCGATGCGTCGTGTGCACGCTGGAGGTGCGCGGGCTCGCGTGCGCGTGCGTCTACTGCGGCCATGCGGGGCACGCGGCGCATATGGTGCATTGGTAAGAGGGAGACCCTCTAGACAGGTGGCCAATCTATTACTGTAACAGTGGCATGTGGCAGTTTATAGATTCGTTTGCACCATAGGTATCATGTATTAAAACAATACTTACTTATTCATTGTACTTTTTATCAGCCAACATTTTGCAGTGACAAATATGGTCATCACATACAAATCCGGTTCCGGTTCTATAACTAATTAGTAATTATACTTATAAGTCAAGTGGGTAGGATTTGTAAAGGCTATTATTAAATATGAAAATACGACCATGGCAAAATAAAATAAAACTTTTCTTTCTATATTAATTTTAGAATATGTGAAATGACTTTTTTACATGAGTGCGAGAAAGAGAGAGAATCGCCACAAACAAGCTCTCAAGTTAATCAGCATCTATCTACGTATAAACACAGATTGCATGTTGATATACGATACGAATATTTATATTTATTTAGTGAACGGATGTCTCTGCCCTGTGTAGAAAATTGGTTGCATTCGCAGTTCTCAATGTTATGTTTGTGCGACGCGAGCGTTTTATAATTATTGAAGTGAAATATTGTGCAACGGGAAGTTTAAAATTATATAATATCGAAATGTTTTATGACTTTTCATAATGGACGTATTATTATCAAAGTAAGGGCTTTGTATTTTATGTAGGTACTATTTTTTATGACAATTATACATAATGTTACACTTAACACATAAAACAATTAAATTTCCCCCTTCGGGGATATAGGCGTGATGTATGATGTATGTACCTATATACAATTAAATTTATGTAGTTAAGTGAAGTTCGAAGCCAATTATGAGACATCTTTATTCGGCGCGATTTAAGTGTGACACAGTGTAGAGCGTGGTAGCGCTACTACTATGTTATATATACTATGTTATAATATCGCAAAGAATGAAGATAGAAACATAATATGTACTTTATAAAAATTAAACCCAACAATCCGATTTAGATCCAGCTAAAAATTCATCTCAAGACTGAGTGGGCTAAGATATGAACTTTCCTTCTGTAAGCTGTATTTATAAGAGAATAAAAATGGAGCTGCAATTTCGTTGTCAATGGAGCGAATATAAATTACCAACGAGGAGATATCACAAATATTTCTAGCATATTCATCTTGATATTTTCTTTACAGGTTCTCGCAGCGAGATACGTGCCCAACAGGCTGTGGCTGCAAATGCCTCATAGAAGGAAACACGGTGTGGAAGGGCGTGAAATATGTATAATATAAGGTAAAATGACAGATACTTATTAAATGAATTTAGACTTTAGTGCTGGTCAATAGAGTCTATTTTTGGTATTTCATTTTTATTCAGGCCTGTTTCAGCATAATAGTATAATAATATGTACCTATAAGGTATGGGTACACTATTGTGATTAGAATCGTTAAAAATAAACGCAAATACAAATAAATTTTCATAAAAATAAAAATAAATTATTCTCTTTTACACCCATGACAAAAACATTGTATTGTGAGTAAAATAATAGTAGGAAATCTTTAAATTATTGTTAATGTTTAAAACTGTTTAAAGTGCATTAAAAAAATAACTTTACGAGTATAACTGTATATTATGATGTTTACAATTATATTTTTTATCCCAACATTTCGATCGCTTTACAGCGGCTGTAGTGACGGGGAGACTAAAGATGGCAGGCGTCTTTAGATTGTACAGTTATAGTTCTTTAGTTGTTTACCTGCAAAATATTTTATATTTTTAAAAAATAAAAACCAATCAGTAAAGTTGTTTATTATTCAAATGTAGTAAGTAAATATAGTATTCGTGCGAAATAATTCTCTGAAGTGTAATAAAATTATTTTTTATAATTATTTTTGTAACTAATCTAACGTAACACAATAATCTAGGTGTCCGCGGATTCAGATAGTCAAAATACAAAATAAAGAGCGCTTAATAGATATATGAAATGTGCATTAAAATTAAAACAATATCCCCCTTATTATCAAACATGGACTAAGATAGTCATGGTTTAAAAATTGATGCTACCTCTGTATTTCATTCAGCAAATAAAAGTGACAGTATCAGTTCTACCTAAACTATGTATAACTTTAGTCCATGTTTTATAATAAGGGGGTTAATGTTTTCTTTATTACTTATCATAAAATTATGACTGAACTGTAAGCAATTTTAGAAATATAATTTTACATTATTATTTTTATAAATTGCATTGGATAAAATTTTATTGTAAATTAAAATTAGCTATACTGTTAAATGGTTATACCTACATAGGTAGCAAGGTAGTTGGAGACTTCCATCTTTACGCAATAAAGAGCAAATCTCTGGTCGGAATATGAAGTCGTTTCGATACTATCAATCCTATATAACAATAGAATAAATAGTTATTTTCTCAAGTTTGCTTTTGACTTCAATCGCAAAAAGCAAACTTTGAAAATTTTACTTTCTTGATTGTAGAGCATTTTGCCGAATACAAAGGCTTTTTAACAGATAGGACTCCCACTTTAATATATTGTAGACAAGGCCTAAAGCAATCACTTGGAGCTACGATATTTCGAAATATTCGTTTGTAAGGTAGGTATGAACGTATATTTAAGATATAAAAACCTTTAGATAATGGCTTGAAGTTTCATGAAAGATACCTGTTTCAAGTCCTGTATACAGAGATATAAAGATAATTTTTATTGCTGTGATAGGTATCTGTCAAAAGGTTTTTATAGTCATGTGTTTCGGTTACTTACTGTAAAAACAATATTTCATTCATAAATAGAATTGTTATGAATTTTGTTTTAATACTGTCAACGTGTGATCAAAGACTGCATTTTTATTATTTTAATAAATAATCAAACACAATATCATTTCAAATATTTTATTTAACAAACATTCTGGAGTAGGTATTACAATAACAAAACACAAACTTAATATAGAAGGTGCTTGTGATAATATAGTTTAGGTACGTGATTTTTTAAAATCTAAATGCTTTACTTTCAGTCTCTTCAAAGCATTTATTTACAATGAAAGCCATTCGTTTAATTAATTTATATATTAATTAGGTATTACAATATAAAATTTTATTACTCTTATGTAAGTAGATATTTTTCAGCCACAATCATACGATTGAGTAAGAAAATATACCGTCAATAGTAAAATGATGTAGTAAGCATTCTTCATAATGAAATAAATTTTGCAACTACTTAACATCATAATCCTCCATGCTGGCCTGGTAGCGAAAAAAATACGTAGAATGTGCCAGCCCCGTCTCACCCCAAGGGTGTCTTAAAAGTCGACTAAGGGAGACTGCCCAGTGTAGACCAATAAGTACATTGGGGCACTCGAATGGTGGAGGGCAAACCACCAAATCCCCTAACTTCCTGAGGTCTCCGTAATCTTCCATTTTACCTTCTAAAATTTACAAATGGCCCAACTCGTAGGTTAGTACATTTATAAACTTTCTGCTTAATATTAAGTCATTCTTACAAGCGTTGCCCCTTTATATCGATTTAAACAACAGGCTTTAATTTGCAACCGCCCGTAACCATTCACTAGTAGTAGTAGGTATATTTGTTATTTAAACCCTTTAGATAAAACATAGTTTCCGCAGACTGTCGATAAACTGTAACTGTGTATTGTAGACTTGAGGTACCTATTTTAATAGAAATTACGGTACCTAATATAGTACCTAAACGAAAAAAGATGGAATATTTTTTTTGATAATCAAAATAAAATTGGTAGGTAGCTTCTCGATTTTTTTCAGTGGTTATTTACGTTTGGCTATTTTATAATAATTGATTCAAGCATAGTGATAGGAATTTCAAATCGAAATCCGAAATCAAGATCCGAAGTCGAGGTTTCATTTACCTATTTCACTCTACACTTGACGATCCTATACTCGTGCACGAATTTAATCAACATCTAGGTATGTGACATTTTATTCCAAGAACAATAACCAGTTCAGTCACCGAGATTCAGGGATAACTTGTTTTTATTTTGGTTTCCTGATTATAGAATTTAGAACTTTATTAGGAACTTATAAACGCCGTTTTCTGCCGGCTAACAGTTACGGTTACAAATTACAAGCCTTTTTTATTTTATAAAATCGTCCCGGAGTACGAGTGTAAAAGGGCACTTGTAACAGATAACGTTAATCTCTAATAGGGTAAAAGAGGATGTACCTAGCCATACTGGGCACAAATTGACCACTAGTTATTGTGGACCATTGTATCCATTAATCATTTACCTTATAGCATTTTATAGGTAGCTAAGAGAAAACGAATATAGACACAATATATGAATAAATAACTCAAAATATTTTCGATGCCAATTTTTTTTATAGATGGATAAATATTTATTTTTTCTTTAAAAAACATTTCAGTGTAGATATCTACATTATAATATTCTAATTAGATAAAATACACTATTAGTTGAATTTTAGCATTCAAAATGTCCGTAAAAAACATAATTATAAATTTCATGTAATGGATTTAAACGACGTAGCAAGTGCTTCTTAAAATCGGTTGCAAATAGTTAGTGGCCATCGTGAATCCAAGTATGGACAGGTAACCGTGTTTTCCCACATCTAATTAAAAACGTACCTATTACGACAAATAACTGCACTTGGATATCTACACATTAAAACTCATTGCAAACCAACAAGGCAATTTTTAATCTAAGTATTTATAATTAAAAAAACACGCCGTTTAGTCCTAAATAAATGAATAAAAACTAATATAGACACAATAGTTAACAGTTCTTAAAAACCTAGTTGTTAACAGAACCGACTTCTCGACCACCAATTAACTCAACCCACCCTATGATGGAAATGTGAACATAACACCTGATATCGAAAATTGGTATTTATTAGCACCAATTTGCAGTTATTGCGAGTACAAATTTATCTTTCATCAAAAACAGTCGAAAGTTATCAACACCGCGACTGGTCCGTACAGTGAACGGCAGATCAGACAATACAAAACTGTCAAATAAGTATACCCAATTAATTCAACCTTGTTTGACATAGTCTGAGGTTGACTGTAATTTTTATAAAAGAATCATACGTTCGTCAAGGAAATATGGATTAAAGTCCTGTCTCTGAGATACGGAAAAATCACTCTAGGTTCTTCGGTAGGATTACAATTCGAAATTTAGAAAAATCGGGCTGGGTGCTGCCTAATCCTAGTGTGAAGCAACAATCTATCGATCGGTGATCTATACGAGACTCTACTTGACTTGATCAATTAATCATTTGCACACATCCAAGTTGAGGTGCTAGTTAATTTAGCTGCGCTATAATTTAATATTAAGCCTTGTTCGGACTAGGCCATTGAGTTATAAAGTAAATAGTAATAGTAGTTCAATGGACTAGGCTAGTATTTTTAGTCTAGTGGCGAGTAATTTAGTAGCTAAACGTGTCTGAACACCAAAAAATTAGTCGAGTGGATTAGTAAGTAATTTAGTCGAGTCAATCCATTTTATTCAATTTTTTTAGTAGTCTAGTAGCTAGTAGCACCCCCCACCACGCGTCCGTGCTCACTCGGCCGCCGGCTAAACAAGTCCGAACCTGTCGATTTAGCCGAGTTCATTAGTTGACGTGAAAATGTCGTTTGCAGAGTACCACTGAATTGTGAGCTTTACTCGACGGTAATGCGAACGATTTTTAGGCAGTAGCGAATAGTTTAGCTACTAAATTACTCGCCACTAGACTAAAATACTAGCCTGGTCCGAACAAGGCTTTAGACTATGGTAAAACACCTGAAATGGTATGTTTTTGAAAAAAAGACTTCTATTAATTACACACTTCCTATTCTTCAAGAGGAGCTCGCTAGCGCAGTGGCACTACGCGCTTGGCCTACGATTGCGTAAATTAAGTAATGTTCGCTAAGGCCGGTCATTGGATGGGCGACCAAAAATTTATGATCTCGAGTTCCTCCGTGCTTCGGAAGGCACGTTAAGCCGGTGGTCCCGTCTGCATCTGCAGTCGTTAATACCAACCCACACTGGGCCAGCGTGGTGGGTTATGGCCCAATCTCCCTATATTCTTCCATCCATAGGGAAGGCCCGTGCCCCAGCAGTGGGGACATTAAAGGGCTGGTGATGATGATGATGATGATGATGATTCTTCTAAGTATTAATAGATACAGACAACATCACGTCAGACTATACAACACCGTCAAATATCTCCAATCAATAATAATTATCAAAATTTTAGGACATAAAGCACAAGTCTTTTATAAAAATTTCAAATATTGTGGTTACTGAACCTGTATGTATATTTTAAACCGCATTTCCATGGCGAATATTATCCTTAAACTTTTCACGTTACATTAAAAAACAAAGACAAAATAAAGCTTGGGATATAAATTAGGCACCACTTTTCAAAGCGTACTACAGCTAGGGTCAGTATTGCCAACCTACTTACTACTCTATAATGTCTTTATATTTTAAAGACAATAGTATTTCAATGGCTAAATCCATTTGCTACTTAAAATTAATTGTATTGAAGAATTAAGTAGAAAATCTGAAAATTCATATATTTATCTCATTTAGGATTTGTTTGCTAGCAACTTTTAAAATTGTATACAAAAATAAACTAACCTAAAATTCCAGGTCACAATGAAATCAGATTTAGGTGCGTCTTTTATCGATATAAAAGTAACGGATGAATTTAGGCACCCATCACCCATTCAAAATATGAATGGCTGAATTTTGATTCTAAAAAAAGTAGCCTATTTTTTGGTCGATACCACGTCTTGATCGATAAAAAACGCACCTCACTGATATTAGAATTGTCTCGATTGTCTACCTACGGGTTGTTTACTTCTAAAACAGGGAGTGATTGGTTACATCTATTACGCATGCGCGACGCAACATCGCCACCTCGTGTCTCAGAGACGAGTTGTTCTATTGTAGCAGCTAAAACAAACGGCAGCAGTTAGAACATCGACAGTAAATATCACAATCAAACTACAATACTAAAGGCCTGTTTCACAATCGACAAGTAAGTTCTAAGTAGCTTACTTCGCTGATCATTTGACAGTTGTAATATGAAATTATATGTCAATTAAACTGCAAAGTAAGCTACTTCGAACTTACTTTTCGATTGTGAAACGGGCCCTTAATGGAACAATATCACTCCGGGTGACACCGTAACATTTACACATACCACTTTATGTGACATCTTATCTCTAATGTAGTTAGTGATTTTGAGTGCAAGTATTCTAAATTAAATAAGTGATCGTTATATGTGTAATCGCTACAAAAACAACTAGGTACGTACTTTTCTACCAAGTTCAAGTAGAGCTAGAAAGTCTTTAATTAAGTTAATATTTCTTTTGCAAAATACTTAAAAATAATTAGATAGGTATGCTCAATCATTTGGGGGCACAAACCAGTGTGATGATAAAAGTTTTATGCGATCCTTCTGCTACTCTCTAACTGTTACTGAAGAAAAATATTTCAATTTCAGTGTGCGCTGATTCGATACCCGCGTCATTTTTCAGACGATAATTTTTCTAACTTTTTCTAACATTGTACTAATTTTTCTAACATTTATACAGGGTTATTTTTAAAACACCAAAAACCTCCCATGACAAGATAGCTAACATCATAAACAACAACAACATTTATTTTATGAGTTTTAATATAACGCAATACATTGCACAAAAGTGAATTTTTAAGTTTTTATACTTTTTATTGGTCCGTCGTGACATTTATACGTCTATGTTTTCATTCATTAACGAAAGAGCGACGCTACGCTAGGCCCGCGCGCTGCTTATTGCCGATGCAAGAAGGTGTACGTAGAGTTATTGACTTTTACTGCCGCACTCAGAGACGTCAAATAACGTTAATGAATACTTAACGTCAAGTTAATTTAATTGACGTCTCTAAGTTCGGCTGTTAGAGCGGTAAATTAAATTAGTATATATTTTTGTATGAAAGTAAAATCTTACAAATCATCAAAAGTCGTAGAACAAATATTGTTGCTTATGATGTTAGCTATCTACTCCTGCGAGGTTTTTAGTGTTTTAAAAATAACCCTGTATAATGTTCAAATAAAAAATCAGAATAGTAAAGAAGGAGAAGGTTAGTCAACACGAGATTGCCTGATGAAAGGCGTGAGCAGAACAAGCGTGATGCTGTCGTACCTCTCGAGTAACCGCCGCTTGAGCTCCGGCGGGTACGTGACGTAGATGTAGTGGTCGTCGTGGTCGGGGTCGTCGAGCGCGTCGTCGCCGCCCAGCCGGTCGCCGCGGGTCGGCGACGAGTGCGTTGTCATGGATACTGACCCGCTGCCCGCTATGCTGCCCTCTTCGGAGCTGAATTTAAGACAACTTATTTAGGTACCGGGTTTCTATAATCTAAGGCCTCTTGTACACCCACGGTTGTTACGCCGTCAAAATCTACGGTTAATCCGCCGTGTATAGGCACGGTCCTCAGTGTTGTATGGATCACTATGAAAGCTTGTAGACGTGCACGGCGCCGCTGCCCGCCGGTGCGGCGCGTCTACGCATGGCGTGATTTTTATCAGTGTCGTATGGCAGTCTATGGCCTCTTGTCCACGCCACGGTTGTTCAACCGTACGGCTGACGCGCCGTACGGTTGAAAAACCGTGTGTACAAGAAGCCTAATAACGGGTTTCTTTATTCTAATTAATTGTTTTGGCTACGAGGCGTAGAATTTTGGCATATTGTCTATATGAAAATGTCAAAATTGGATGCCTCGTAAAGCAGCGTCCTACATGAGCAATTTGGAATTTTGGAAGCGAACGGAGAATTGACCATACGAATCCGTACTGGGACAGCGTGGTGGGGACCACGCTGTCCCAGTACGGATTCGTATACAGTTGCAGCCGAGACAAGCGGATTATCGTGCCTTTCGAAGCACGGAGGCACTCGAGATAATACCGCCCGACCTCCCGTCTATTAGGTCTGTGCGAGTGTAGGACCGCCAGTCAGTCTGGTCTATACATACGAGGGCCGCGCGGGCATGTCCTGAAGTAAATTCCCCGCTTTAAGCCATTACGCCATCGAGTTCCGACTCCTTATCGACATAGTACTCACTCGAAAACAATCCATATTATGTAGTAGCACATGCAGAGCGCCAAAGCCAACCCTGTTGCTAGGGCGAGCAAAAGTGGCCAGGGGAAAGCGCGCGCGCTCGGCGCCGTCTCCTCCCAATATCGATCACAGCTCAGGTACCAGCACACAGCGCGCTGCATCTCGTCTGCACAATGATTTACATGGTCACAGATGTCCAATATCACAAATGTCCAAAATCACAGATGTCCTTCCATACTGGTCTGGGAACGAAAAAATGACTTCAAATGTGAGCACCCAACCCACCCCAGGGGTGTCAACATCTAACTAAGGGAGATTGTCCGGTGTAGGAATGGTGAAGGGCAAACTACCATTAACTTTCTCTGTTCTGTGATTAATAGCATAAATGGCTTGGGAGCGGAAAAATAACTTAGATTGTGCCAGCCCCGACTCACCCCAGGAGGTTTAACATCGACTAAGGGAGATTAAAATCAAAATTTGTTTACGCTTCATATTCAATTTCAATATCAAAACCAATAATGTTCTCTTATATTTGCACGAGCACTACACATTTGAAATAAAACAACTTTTACGGATTAGACTCGCGTATATTTAGATGTTTGGCATTATTATTTATCCCGACGTTTCGATCACTTTACAGCGGCCGTGGTCACGGGTGACACCCGTGACCACGGCCGCTAATCAAAACCAATGTTAATGAAATTATAATTATAGTGCTTTCTTACTCTGAGTAAGAAAGCACCAAATCGCATTGGAATTGGATTAGAATTGGGTTTGGAATCGGACTAGATTAGACTAGGGTATGATATGATTACAAATTAATCACATTACACTTATGAATCGTCAAGACGACAACGAAAACCTGTGTGTGTGGTTCCAATTTCAATGGCAATATTTTTTTTATTAATTCTATTGTCTCAAACTACGATTACTCTTGCCTTCTAATTCCGTAAACTGGTGCTGTGTTAAATGCAGCAAGAGTGTCGCTATGCAAGAGTGCACCACCCTCTCGCATCGGATCTTGAGACCCTGCAGTCTAGTAGGATCACACGCGGCCCGTTCTGCTTGTAAATCGGCTAGCCTCTTCTGTCGACTGTCTGGTGGAAGAGACGATTCCACTGTATCAGCGTCACATAGCTCGGCTGTTTGGTTGGTATCGCCTTCGCTGTCTTCTGTCCTTTTCTCTTCGACTTCTGAAATAATCATTAGGTTATTATAAGTAACCTTTCAATCCGACTACCTCAACCACATTAGTAATGTAGTATCTTTTTTTTTCATCTTAATCGTTTTTTTGGATAACAAATAAACGTCTAAAGTAAAGTGGACCTATTCTCAGAAAAAAATCATAACAATCGGTGAACTCATTCGGAGGAGTTCTTTAACAAACCCTGTGACAAGAGATTTTTGTATAATAGACGACCTACCCCTGAATACAGAAACGTCAACAAATTTGGGACACTGCTTAAAAAGTTAAGTGGACATTACGTGTCAGAATTTGTATGGAAAAACGTCAATTTTGTCAATATTTAAATGTTAAGCAAGACTCAAACTTTGATAAGCGTTTCTGTATTCGGGGGTTAGCAACAATACCTTGCTCGTTGCTTGACGCCGAGGCGTCTGTAGAGGGACAGTCGGGCGGGGGCGGCGGTGGAGGCTCCGGCCGGGGTCTCTGCCGTCGCCGGTGTGGCACCCGCGCCACGCTACGGGTGGCCGCTGGCGCCAACGCCTTGCGAGCCGCCTCAAGGTCTTGCCACACCTGTTTGTATTTTTTTTGTGCTAGACAGGAAAGCTCTTGGCCTTCATTGCACCAGCGCGGCTAGCAAGACCACCGAAAGAGATATGATAAAACCATTTATCGCTATGAACTGTCAAAAAACAATGGATTTTTGACATTTCTAAGCGATAAAAGGCTATATTTATATGATAGAACCCTATAGGCGTTAAGATATAGCCATTTATCGTATTGAACTGACAAAATTTCAGTGATTTTTTTACAGTTCAACGCATTAAATGGCTATATCATATCGTGTTTTGGTAGTCATGCTAGCCCGGCTGATGGTAAGTGACAACAAAGGCTGAAAATGGCATCGAGCTTCACCTGGAACCGAAACCACAGAGGGGCTGCCTTTCTTAACACAAGTTGTCGGAACACAAAAATGCTGTTAAAATTGTTATTATGGCGGCAGACTTTGATAATGTGGTGGTAGCTAGCCAAGCGGACTTGGAAGAAGTCCTACCACCAACCAAACCGAGTACAAATTTGTACTCGCCAGGGGATCACGGGATCTTATTTCCGGTGGGCAAACCACTATACCACGGAGACGGTTAATAAAGTTGTTCACTAATGCCCGTTAGAATTCAAGACTAGTTTAGGTTAGATGGGATTTTTTCCGCAGTTAGCCTCCTGATTTGGCTGTTGTGCATATTTTTGGACTGTTGATGGCTTACGGAAGCGGTACTGTAGATTCGAGAAATTTTTCCCGTTGATCTGCCTCACTCCTGCATTCGATAAGCACGCGCACAGAATATGCCGCTGTATATAGTTTCACTATATACCCAAAGTTCAACCTATCTAATTGCCATTGCAAAATGGCGAAAGCTAATACAAGACCCTAATAACTTGTGCCAGGAGGAGGTAGGAGGAGCTCGTTAGCGCAGTGGCTTAGCGCGCTTGGCCTGCGATTGCGTAAACTAAGCAATGTTCGCTAAGGCTGGTCATTGGATGGGTGATCAAACATTTATTATCTCGAGTTTCTCCGTGCTTCGGGAGGTACGATAAGCCGTTGGTCCCGCCTGCATCTGCAGTCGTTAATACCCACCAACCCGCACTGGGCTGCGTGGTGGGTTATGGCCCAATCTCCCTATATTCTTCCATCCAGGCCCGTGCCCCAGCAGTGGGGACATAAAAGGACTGGTGACGATGATGAATAACTTGTGCTTCTGAAATTGTCGCCATAGGTTTTTTATAAAACAGTGAAGTGTACCGACCTCTATGTCGGTCCCAGGACCACCTCCGCCGCTAAGCAAGCCGTGCGCGGCCAACACTTGACACCGCATGATGTCACAGTAATCCGCCAGACATACCGCATCCTCTGCCTGCAACCATCAAATAGTCATACTAAAAAAATACAATTTATGACTTAAAGCAAATTGCTTAGCTGGTACGTACACAGAGACAGACCTGTCAACACCCAAATCTTACCATATATTTTGAGTTCCATGTAAAAGGGGGCGAGTTAAGTACACAACCAACGGTGCAGCCAATTTCTAACCTTTGAGCGACACCGCTGCGACTGTTAAACATTTAGGTACAGAGAACAGCACGTCATACTACCACAAAATGTTAAATCTCAGTCGACTTTTGGCTCTACTACCAACAAGATAAGGTTGACAATCGGTTGAAGAAATTGGGTAGTCTGAAGAGCCGTTGACTGTACTTTGTCCCAATAATAAATAGGACATGGTGGCCACTATAATGCTATCGGTGATGATATGATATGGTATCATATCATAGGTACGACAGCCTTTGGAAATACATTAGAGTGGTTGGTGACAATTGTATTTTGCCCTGGCATCTGGTTCTGTACAACAGCAATATAATATTTTTACATACATAGTTAAATCACGACTATTTATCCCCGAATGAGTATAGGCATAGATGAATTATTAGCACCCACGCGTCGTAAAAGGGGGTGACGAGCATTTTGCCATCCATCGGGCAAGTAAATCGCAGTACTCGACCGTCATAATTTGTATGAAGCTTCATAGTAGCTTTCATTTGTTCCGCGTGCGGCCAGTTGCGTAGCTTCATACAAAATGCGCCGGTCGACCAGTAACGCCGAATAATGAATTGGCCTTTGTTAGCAAATAAACGTTTGATTTGACTCGAAACCTTGTTAATCTGGTTCTTGTGTCGTTGGTCGAAGTGCGTGTCTAAGTGGCGCTCCTCGTAGAAGGACTTGCCGCAGAAGGCGCACGTCCACTGCGACGGCCGGTGCTGCAGCTTCGCGGCGTGCTGCGGCGCGAAGATTTCCCGCGCGGGGTGGAACGGACACTCCAGGGGAAGTTTTACCTGGAATCGCGTACAGACCACTTATAGGACCCGTTTACGACCCGTGCCTCACTCGCGCGTACATACATCACGCGCGAGAGAGGCGCGGTTCGTTATACATTTCTTGCTATTAAGCAGCATTAGTAGCTTATTAATATTGACCGATGTATATCGAACCGCGTCTCACTAAGACACCCGTACCTTGTATTAACCATATATTTCGCTCGTGTTATATACACAATATGATGTTATAACATTTATAACATCAAAAATATTGATATTAAAATCGTATACAATTTTTGACTTGAGAACAAATGTCTGAATATTGGGATACACTGCGCAATCTCCCTTTGCCGAATTTAACGACATTGCTGAGGGTGGGCAGCGGTCCCAGGCAAGACTAATTTTTCGAACTCTGTCTAACCACAAGTAGAAGCTAGCCAACACTAATACCTAGAAGCGAGGTCCGGCGGGCATGTCTGCAGGCATGCCTGCTACCTACTGCCTGTACCTAATCAAAAATATATTATTGTCACCTGAAATCGCTCTAAGACGGGGAGCCATTTGTTCTGAATGACTTTTCTGACAATTTTGGAGTTGTCACGCGAACAGGTGATCTTGAACACCGACGGCCCCGGCCAAGGGATCAGTGTCAGGAAAAGAAGGATCAGAACCTGCGACATTTAAGAAGTATCTCAATAAATGAAATTAGAATACCTACTTAATACATTACAATCATATTGTCCTATTGATAGTTCTGACATTATCTAAGCGCAACTTCGCTTTCTTTCGCTTTTCTTTTTTTTATTTAAATAAAATAAAAAAATATTATGAATAATATCAATATTTATGTGAGGTTATTAGAGCATTTTGTCCAATGATTTAAGTACATTTACTTATACTTAGCAAAATGAGAAAAAATTACTGACACCGTTTATGGAATATTTACGCCAATGAACATAAAAATTTATTTGGTACCGTAATACGGTGTAGGCACTAATTTGATTAGAATCTATCAAGGAACAGTTTTTGTATGACTAAATTGTACACCTCCCGCTGTAAATTAAAGAGAGCATGTTTAATGTTTAGGGGAGTACTTAATAAAGACTAAATACTAAACTTCTGCTCCACTTGAGCAGTCTCTCTGCACCCCAATAACCTAAATAAGTAATTCAAATTGGCATCAGTATCTGATTTGTTTAAAAAAGATTTCCAGAAACAAATGGAACATATTTTAATTTCAAGTAATGGGTTGAACAACAACACTTGTTGTTAATTTATAAAAAAAATAGATGCATTAAAATAAATTAAATAATGATCACCTTCCTCGACATCATATTATAAACTTTTTAATGCCTAAAACATTACTCTTTTACCAATAAAAATATGCCGTGTTTTCACTGCTACGCGACTATGTCAGAAAAATAATGCAATAGATATTAGGTTATGTTATTTAATTATCGATTTTCCAGCATCGCACGGCTGTCTAGGTCACTGGCTCTAATGAAATAACTGCCTTACCTCCAAAGAAAACGATGTGGTCCTCATTCATATCTCTTATGCGGCAGTCAGACAATAAAACTCTTCGAATTTCTTGTGTACAGAGTGTTTTAGCGACGTGAGTTATTTCGGGAAGAGGTTGTATGGTGAGTGGTGTTGGTACCGGTGCGGCGCATGCGTCCTGGCACCCCATCACCCTTGCCATTTGTGGAAGTAGTAAATTTTAATTTAGTGCCGAATAGGGAGGCTTTTTGAACGAATAACTTTGGACATATAAGTATTGCTAGTGTGTTCGACAAACTTGCAGCCGATGGCGCTCATAAGTTGTGTCCCTTAAATTTGTCTATTCCCAGCGGTCTCAAAATTATTTTCCCTAAATTTAAAAGTGGAGACTTTCCGATTATGTTTTCTCTTTGCATAATATTTTTGAAGTAGATGACTTTATCCATGAAGTAGATCTCTCTCATAAAATACGACTTCATTCAATTTCAAACACATTCATTATTCTCTTTACGCTTTATTATGATAAAGCGGGGTACAATTAAAAAATTTGTTAGTCAGGTAGAAATAAAATCAAATGGCCCCCCGTCTTATAGCGATTGACTATACAGAATTGCAAACAAACCTTTGCAATTCTGTATAGTCAAAATCAAAATAAACGATAAGCAAACCGGCTAGTTTCTAGGTACAGAATATTGTAACTACTTCGTTAGATACCTTTAGCAATTTTACAAAGAATGTCAAGCAGTTATTTCATCTGTTAATAGAAAATAGAAGCTCACTGAAAAACCACAGATTTTGGCGGAGTAAAAAAATTATAGTTCTTGATACTTTGGGTCATTATATGCATATAGATTTATTTTATGATGTAGTTAGTTTTATTAACCCCTGTCATATATGAGGAGACTTTTTTGAAGACTTTACTTTTTTTATAATTTAACAAAATAATTATCAAACTAACAAGATTTATAAAACGTCTACCAAATCAAAAAAGATTTATTATTCCACATTTCTTTAATTTATGCAGTAGATAAGAGTTCCTACCATACTGGGTTCATGTTACTCTGGGGTCTGGGAGCGAAAAAATAACGTAAAATGTGCCTGTAACTATTGGTGGTTACAGGCACATTTTACGTTATTATCCTACCCTACCCTATTTTGGGTGCCCTAAGATGCTTATTGGTGTCGAAAAAAACGATACAAAATAAAAAATCTATCAATTAATTGATCTTTATATAATTAACATTTAACGTGCTACGTGCTACGACGTAGTAACATTTTTGTAACTCTAAAGCGATGAAATAACGTAAAACCAGGACAGAGGTGTTGTAAAAGTCGACCAAGAGAGATTGCTTTCCCGTTTAAGTCAAGACCAATAAGCACCTTCGGGTAACCGAGGGCAAACCACCAACGCTTATCCAAAGAGGGTTGGTCTCAACTAGGCGACTGGCTATAAAATCTAACGTAAACCTTGAGCAGAGATTGGAGCCTCGCTCCTGCCTGACACCATCATTGGGTATGCTGTTGGTGGTTTTCCCGCCACTATTTTGGGTGCCCCAAGGTGCTAATTGGTGTAGAAAAAATAACTACGTTCTACGACGTAGTATCATTTTTGTAAC
This sequence comes from Cataclysta lemnata, assembly GCA_963931975.1. Lineage (NCBI taxonomy): Eukaryota > Metazoa > Arthropoda > Insecta > Lepidoptera > Crambidae > Cataclysta > Cataclysta lemnata. The sequence continues at coordinate 5,210,625 of OZ008341.1, read as the reverse complement.
TCGAAGCTTATCCAAAATTATCGCTCAATTAATTTTGGAGACCAAGAAATGCCGGCTGCCGACCAGCCCGCCTAGCATGACCACCCAAACACGCATGATATAGCATTTATCGCTTTGAACCGTCAAAAATCTATGGAGGCTTGACAGTTCAACGTGATAAGTGGCTATAGGTATCTAACATATCGTGTTTCGGTGGTCATGCTAGGCGGACAGGTTTCCGTAACCTGGTAAGGGGCAAGTGTGTGTATGACGAACAAGTATCTTACTCATCGCTGCTTAACCCTTAGAATAGGATAACTTGTACGACACCCGCAGGAAAGGTTGGGGGTGACAATTGTATTCTGCTCTGCTGTCACCACACAGACGGAAGATATAATATTTATTTATTTATAAAGTTTGGTTAACTACTTAATTTCCCATTCTACTTCATCAATGTCTCAAAATTCACACTCAATGGTTGGAAAATGTAGGAAGTGCACGCAACTGTCTTGTGGTCGAAAATGTCATATTATAATGTAACTGCATATTGTTCAAATTCAGCCGAGAAAACTCGAAACAAGAAAGTAAGTAAGTAAACCAAACGAGCGAATAAGCAACACAAGCGTCGATTGCAAGAGCGTTAGTTTTCAAATAACGTCCTAAACTTACAACAGTTAACACTAACAAGCCAATAAAACAGCAATTAGCAAGGGGAATATTGGAATGTTTCATAATACACCAGTCGTTTCCTCGTAACACTCCATGTGACTTGTTCTTGTTTTTCAATCAAGTTGCATGAAGATACTTTTTAATCAAAGGACGCATACCCAGGTCAGTGTAATAAACACTCGGACAAATACAAAACAGAAAAAAAATTACTAAGTTAATGATAACTCTTGAGAAACTAAAAGTTTTTGAATTTAAAACGGCATATTAATGTTAACTGCTGGTAGAGACCCACATGATTTTATTTTAGCAGATATGTGTGGTGACGGCATAGTATATTCTACTCTGCCGTCACCACACATATCTGAATACAATTGTCACCACCACAAATCTCTCCCATGGGTGTCGTACAAGGCGACTAAGGATAAATCAGCGATGAGGAATAGGCAGCAGCGTTCCTTTTATACCACCTAGCAATATACTGCGACTTTTGTGACCACTGATAAATGGCAATAGGCTTGCCACCTATTACATGGGACCTAACAAAATTGGCGAAACGTGGGTGCTAGTTCACCTCTGCCTACCACTTCGGGGATATAGGCGTGATTTATGTATGTATGTATATTTAATAGTTGTAAAGTAGTATATAAATATAACATACGACTTGTAATGTTTGTAATATACTACATTAAAATCACAAACATAATTATGCCCTTACCAAGGATTTGAACCCGGGACCTCTTAGCAGATAGCTACCGATCTAAACGCTCCACCAAACCGGCGATACTCTCCGTACTAATATTTAACCGCTGTATGATATATGTAGTTCAGAAAGGTATAGATTAGATGTACATCTAGAATAAAATCAAAGTTTTGTTAAGGAACACAATGTACGGCCGAATTCCCATTCGTTGACAGTATCGACGGTGTAGTATTACCGAGCGTAAGAACAACATACATACATACGTAATCACGCCTATATCCCCGAAGGGGTAGGCAGAGGTAAATTAACACCCACGTTTCGCCAATTATGTTAGGTCCCACATGTAATGTGGTTGGGCCCCTATTGCGATTTATCGGGCACGAAAGTAGCAGTACATTCCTGTGGTATCAGAGGAACGCTACTGTCCATTCCTCATCTCATCACTGTTTTAACTCTTAGGGCCGGTTTTTTGATGTATAGTTAACACAACCAATTGTTAAAAATTGTTACTAATCTTTAAATATCAGACTGATAGACTGACTAAAATTGTTACTTATGGTTAAATATCACAGTGATATTCAAGCATTAGTAACAATTTTTAATAATTGGTTGAGTTAACTGTGCACCAAAAAAGGCCCTAAGGGCCGGTTTTTTTAACGTTACCATTAGTAACAATTTTAGTTACTAATGTTACTAATGGATAAATATCAGTCTGATATTGTTACTATTTGCTAAATATCAGTCTGATATTTAAAGATTACTAATAATTTTTTGAACAGTTGGTTGAGTTAACTATGCATCAAAATCATCAAATGTCAATCAAATGAAGCATAGTTAACTGTTAACCATTGGTTAAAAATTGTTACTTATCTTTAAATATCACTGATATTTAACAATTAGTAACATTAGTAACTAAAATTGTTACTAATGGTTACATATCAGAATGATATTTAGCAATTAGTAACAGCTTTTAACAATTGGTTGAGTTAAGTATGGATCAAAAAACCGGCCCTTAGTCGCCTTAAACACAACACCCGCGGGAGAGATTCGGGGTGGTGACAATTGTATTCTGTTTTGCCGTCACCATGCCACGGCACGGTAAGAACAGCACCGTAATAAAGTAAGGCAACCCAATGTTCCAACTTCCTACGACAACTCAGTTAAGGTCTCGGCATATGTAACTGGAAATTACCCCGAACGGGACGGAGACATGGACTGCAAAAATATCGTTTCATACAAATTGTACCATGAAGGACATGTCACGGACGTGACGTGGACGGGGCGTTTTGAAGGAGAGGCCCCGTCCCCGTCCCATCCACGTCCCGTCCGGGGTATTTTCCCGTTACGTATTCTGAGACCTTTAAGGGCTTAAGGGAGATGCGCTCTCCAGGGTCTTTCAAGTGCGCATGCGTGCAGCCTCCTGTCTGTTCTCCGGAATACCAGTCCGTTGTCACGCAACGATCTGAACCGACGATATCGGGTCACAGAACTTTATACATGCATATCATCAAAACAAATAATCGTCTCAACTGATCTTGTGAAAACATACGTTGTATTTAACTAGACTGAAGCGAAGACACCGGTTATGAATGTGCCATGACGAATCGAATTCATCGCATATCGATAACAATGATTTTCCCGACCACACACAGATTAATCACGCCAAAACCATCACAATATGATTCTTCGGTTCATCTGTTGGCCTATCAAAAGGTTATGTAATATACCAGTGCAAAGCTAACACCATACGCTGAATTCAATTGGGTAAGTTACGCCATAAAAGCAAGCCACATTATGAAAATACTAATGTTTTGAAGTAGATGATAATATAATATCGGACGCACTTGAATTTTACTAAAGTTATAGCTCGTAAATTATCTCGTATTATTATGTGGAACATCAATATGGTTGCCTTATTTTCTAATAAATAGGAGTATTATCGAGAAAAATGTAGTAAATAAGTTTAATTTTTTTTTTAAATACCTCTTTTTAATAAATAATTAACTCCTTTGACTTGTCCAAATAAATATTCGAATTGTTTTAGATTTATAATACGTGATTCTTGACGAATTAATTTCGAACCGCAACGACTCTTGATTTGCTCTTTTGATTACATTTTAATATTAAAATATCCACAGAATAGGCAATGTAATGTTCGGCAGCAACATATAAAACACATGTTTTACATTAGGGCTATTCAAAAATTTCATTTGGATTATACGGTGTTGAATCTGGTTTTCTGCTTTAAAAAAGTCTACATATGGTTGAAGAATAGATTAGGGAATTAGATTAGAAGAATATTCTTCCATCTATCCCCCATCCGGAAGGTCTATCCCCCAGACGTGGGGAGATAAGGCTGATGTTCTAATTAAAATCCAGTAATTCAGCGACTTTTTTTCTTGCAGTATGGGCCAGTTGGTGAAGAGTTCGGGGCGCGTGCGCTGCGTTCCGTCTCGCTTCAAGTACCTGTTTTTACTGGCCACTGTATGTGGAGCTAGCTTCGTTATTTTCACCATCAGCAACACTACACCAATTCTCTTCCTAGGTGATGAAGCGCCAACTTCACCCACGGACTTTCACCGATCTAGTGTACCTATCTCTGAAGAAACCTTTACCATTAACACACCTGGTTGCACAATTCCAGGCTTAAAACCCTTCGACGAAAGCATTAAGAAATTCATTAAGCCCCCGGAAATATCTCAATGCCGATATGCAAATATATCCCTATTAGATAACAACGACACTCACATATGGGTAGTACCAGAAAATTTGCAATATTACAATGTGGCCAAAAATACGTCGATTTCTTGTTGTTATAAACCATTTTATAGGCCTAATACTATATCAGATATAACTTCAAACGACATAGATGACAGGGTAAAGTACGACATGTGTTTTATGTTTTCCGACTCTATCGAAGTTACCAACGAATTCGTCAAAGTCACGTGTGCTTACGATTTCAAAATAATCTTCGAAAGTTTTTTCATATTTACACCAAAAAAACCTCCCAGTCGTTATGAGGAGTCTACTGAAATGTTTTCTGAACCACTACAAAACCAGTCAAATTACAATGTTATTGTGATGGGAATTGATGCAATATCTAGATTGAACTTTTACAGAACTATGCCAAAAACTCTGTCGTTTCTGAGGGAGAAAGGTGCTATAGAATTATTAGGTTATAATAAAGTCGGCGACAATACATTTCCCAATCTAATTCCCATGTTAATGGGTATCAAAGAGAATGATCTAAAAAGAACCTGTTGGTCAAGTCTAAAATCTAGCTTTGATAATTGTCCGTTTATATGGAAATGGTTCAGAGAGGCTGGCTATTACACAGCTCTAGGAGAAGATAGTGCAAAATTAGGGACATTCAATTTTGGGAAATTAGGCTTTATAGGCACTCCAACAGATTTTTACACTCATACATTTATGCATGAAGCTGAAATCAACATCGGAAATAACAAAGATTATAACACATTCATATGTATGGGTAATAAGTATTTCTACCAAGTATTGTTAGATTATATCGAAGCTTTAACTAGAACATTACAATCTTTCAGGTTATTTGGTTTCTTTTGGGAAGTTACTCTAAGCCACGATTATTTAAACTATCCGATGGCAATGGATGATAGTTATGAAACATTTCTTAAAAAATTGGATGATTCTCAATACTTAGATGAAACAATTTTGATATTGTTAAGTGACCATGGAATAAGATGGGGAAATATTAGATATACTAAACAAGGTAGGTTGGAAGAGCGTTTGCCATTTGTACACATTTTATTACCGCCATCATTTCGTGATTCGTATGAATACGCCTATAACAATCTGAGACAAAACAGCAAGCGACTTACGACACCGTACGACATTCACGCGACATTGTTAGATTTAACTGACTTAAAACAAATAACTAACGATAATATAGAAAATCGACGCAAAACGGATTACGCAAACGATAAAAGCATCAGCTTGTTTTTGCCAATTACCAACAACAGAACTTGCAAAATGGCAGCGATTGATGACCACTGGTGTACATGTTATAAGAGTACAAAAATTTCAAAGGACAGCCAAGATTCCAAGGATGCGGCAGAGAATTTGGTGAAGCATTTAAACGTATTAGTACATGATCAACCGCAGTGCGCTCAACTGAGGCTGGAAGAGATCATAGATGCTTCAGAGATGTTGGTAGGGATGCCACACGAAAACGAGAAAGGTTGGAGAGAAATAATGGTGGTGATAAGGACAGTGCCTGGCGGAGGGGTATTTGAGGGTACCCTAAGGCAAGACGATGGCCAGTGGACCTTGACTGGAACTGTTAGTCGCCTTAACCTCTATGGCGAACAAAGTCGATGTGTGCAACACTATCAGCTGAAACTCTATTGCTATTGCCATTAGAGAAAAAAGGTTATCTTTGGAATTTTAATCATTTATTTAGGAATACAACTAATGGATTGAAGACTGCGAAGGAATATTCTTTAACGGAATGAACAATTTGTTTTAATATCGTTCCTCATTTTATCATTAGGGACAATATCACCAAAAATCTCAATCTCTATTAACATTTATCTATGACAAAATATGATTGCTTGCTTTAAAAAAATGTAATTGATCGTTAAATAATAATAAGATATTTGTTGCGATAATAACCATCTTTGAAAATTATAAATCCTAATTAAAGCACCTTTGAACAAACCCAACAACTGTGATATTACTGTTCTATCAAAAAATCAGTGTTTAAATTAAGCATAGTAATGTATTTGCTCAAAATAACAATATCGCTATAAATATAGCCGGCCCTATTATATTAGATGTGTACCATTTTTAGGAATATCGTTGTTACTTGTTCAGTAGTGCTTAAAATACACTGGGTTGCAAAGAAAGCCGGTTAGTAACGGGAACCAATGTTTAAAACTCCCCGAAAATTTTACACATAATGGGGCTTAATATAATAATGTAAAAAAATAAACGGTGTTATTACAAAAAAGTGCTGAGAACGTGTTTTGTTTCAGAAGTGTTTAAATCAGATGCTATCTGTCACACACTGTCCATATATCGACAAAAAGTTATACCCTTTTTTGTAATACCACTGAAAATGTGTTACAACTTCTTTTTGTTTATTATTGTTAAAAAAATAAATTATGTTTTTATTTAAATGGGCTAGATCCAATATTTCATAAGATGTTGAGGATTCCTTAGTGACCCATTTTCATTGCAACTCAGTCTAGGTATGAGCACTCTTTTAAGTACATATCTACGTATATTTTTACTAACGAAGTTATACGTCCACTTGTTTGTGTCTACTGTTATTACTTTGAATTGTTTAAGTAGTAAGTAAAGAAGTGTGCGAAACAATACTTATACTAGGTAATTAGGGCGTATCTAATATTTATATTGTGTTAGATAATAACTAAGTAATTTTTTACGCCCTCTTAGCGCCATAAATGTTATAGTAGGAGATATACGTGTAGTTGATATAATAGGCATACATTTGTAAATTAATAAGTGTTACATCTACATAAAGTAAATTGTAAATTAGTATTGCTGTATCATAATTACATATCACACAACGAAATATGTATTAAAAAAATGTGAGTATTTATTCGATTTTTAATTTTAACATTATATGAATGTCAGAAATATTAGTACAAAGATTTTTGTGGTTAGAAAAAGAATTTCAAAAAATCTTTGAGTATTTATTGTTTTAATAGTATCTTCTATAGTTAATTATCTTCCTACCCCTGTTCTCAGCTATCTTTTAATATCGGCCAGACATCATCAAGCTCTTTGATATTATCCATCACACCGGAAAGGTGTTAGTGATAAATGAATGTCATAGATAAGAAGCATGGATAGAGTGATTGGGGTGACAATTAACATTCCAATCCAAGCTCACGGTTTTGGCTTAGTTTTTACAGTTTCTCTTTGGCTATGCTATTGTTGGCCTCTATCATTCGAGTTCCTCAAGCTCTCTTAGTCGACTCGTAAACCTCAGGGGTAAGTGGGGGCTGGAACATTCTACGTAGTATTTTCCCTCCCAGGTCAGCATGGAAGACCCTTAGCAGTTCCTCCTTGTCTCGTTCATAAATGATAACTTATCTCATTATTGAGCTAGTAGTAAGAAAAAAGAACTATTAGCTTTTTATAAATAATTCAAATAACAACCAAATTGTATATTACATGTTTTAATATAAAAAATATAAAACGACGACGAAACCCATGAATTCTTAATAAAAATTAACAGTTAATAATTGGGTTGTGTAATACAAATTTCAAAGTATACAAACTGATACAAACGGATAGTTAGGTACGGGACATATTGTACCTACCTGTTATCCCGCTCGTAGAAGACCTAATTTCGGAGCATAGTCATTTAGCATTTGTTTTGTAAGTATTGCTAAATTATGGCATTTTTAGTCAGTCTCGAGACTCGAATGTCGTCAGGGCCTATTCAGAAATAAATGAACGGTCTACCCGTAAAATTACTTATTACCATACATTAATGCCATTCAATAAGCAAGAGCCGCTACATCTAAAATACTCCACTTAAACAAAGGTCGAACGTCTTAAATATATAACACAGCGCCTAAATATACTGCCTGCAGTTTCATAACTAACAACCAGCAAGCCAAGTCAATATGATAAAGGAATAAACATTACAATAGAAACATTAAAGTTACCTAACTAATAATTACGTGCTTAACTAAATAAACTCAAACAAAACAAAAAATAAGATTGCACATCATGTTAAAGTGTAAAGGATATGGATAAAACTGATATGGATAACTCTAACGGAAAACTGGCATCAAAAAGAGGATTTGTTTCAGCGAAAACTTTAAAAGTCGTATTTTTAACAGGTACAGTGATAAGTGTATTATTTTTAATTTTGCCACAAAGTATCTTTCGTATGCCGAATAATGTGCTTTTCAAAAAATACAACTACAAGCACGATTTTACCAACTTTACTATAAAAACTGAAGGATGCACTATACCTTCAATGCGGATTTTTGATGACAACATTCAAAAATATATAGAATACCCCAAAGATATACCAAGTTGTCTTAATTCGTCGCAGGTAATTCTTGAGAACAACAAAACACACATCTGGATCAGAAAAGAGCTATTACAAATAAAGGAAATTGAAAGAGTCATATCTTGTTGTTACCGATCATTTTACCGCCCACCATCAATAGATGATATTGATGGAAATGTGGATAATCGAGTGAAATACAATGAATGTGTAGTTTTCACAAATAATATAAAAGTAAAAGATGAATTTGTTAAAGTAAACTGCAGCATTGGTATTATTCATGTCGAAGAGTATTTTTTATTTGCGCCTCTCAAACAATTCAAATCCCATAACGGACACAAAGAAATTTTGAAAAATGAATCTTCATTTAACGTTTTGATATTGGGTATAGATTCTGTTTCACGGCTCAATGTATTTAGAACCATGCCCAATACAATAAAATATTTACGCGAAAGAGGTGCAATTGATCTAAATGGATATAACAAAGTAGGGGACAATACATTTCCAAATCTAATGCCTATGTTACTTGGTATATCCCATGAAGAGTTAAAGACGTTATGTCTTCCTCACAAAAATGCTAAGTTTGACAACTGTCCTTTTATCTGGGAATGGTATAAGCAAGCTGGTTACTACACAGCACTCGCCGAAGATAGCTCCTGGTTGGGAACCTTCAACTACCTCAGGGCGGGGTTTAGCAACACGCCTACCGATTATTATCCCCACACCTTTATAAACGAAGCAGAATCATACGCATTTAAACAAAATGGATTTAATACATCAAAAATATGTTTGAATAAAAAATATTTCTATCAAGTTCTTCTAGACTACATTGAAGATGTCACCGCTACACTGAAAGAGAAAAGGCTCTTTGGCTTCTTCTGGGAAATAACAATGAGCCACGACGACTTGAATTACCCTATGGCGATGGATGGCGATTACCTCAAGTTTTTCAAAAGCTTAGAATCTTCTGGCTATTTAAATGATACTATAGTATTTATCATAAGTGACCATGGTATACGATGGGGGGATATTCGTTATACGAAGCAAGGGCGTTTAGAAGAACGCCTACCCTTCGTATTTATATTGACACCAACGACTTTTCGTGAAAATTACGAGATAGCATATAAAAATTTGCAACTGAATAGTAAACACCTCACCACACCTTATGATATACACGCAACTCTTTTCGACCTGCTTAACTTGAAGAGGCTAAATAATGATGTTTTATTGGATCGGAGCAATCGAGTATACTATAAAAATAAAAGTATAAGTTTGTTTTTACCTATCCCAAGCAATAGAACGTGCGAATATGCTGGTATCAGCGATCACTGGTGTACATGTCACAAGAGCGTCACACTACCTACGAAGGACAAAAAAATATTATCTGGTGCAGTTTATCTAGTAAAATACTTAAATGCACTACTAATAGATTACAGCTATTGTCAGGAACTCCAATTAGCGGAAGTAGTTGACGCAGCCGAGATGTTTGCCGGAAAAGCAGAGGATGACGAAATTGAGAGCTGGCGCGAATTTTTGTTAGTTATTAGAACATTACCAGGAAGCGGGGTTTTTGAAGCCACTCTCAGAGAAGATCAGCTGGGTTGGAATTTAGTAGGCACTGTTAGTCGACTCAACCTTTACGGCAATCAAAGTTTCTGTGTTGGTGATAATCTGCTCAAGTTGTACTGTTTTTGTGAAAATAATGAAACTGTAACTTGAAATTCTTACTTTAATATTTGTATTTCTCATTTACTTTTTACAATCACCCCTTAACGGGTTTGTTTGGACATCTTTAGCTTTTCTTTAATATAAAAATTGCTCATGGATTGAAAATAAAGAACACGGTGTGTGGTGTACTTTTTTTATATGCTTTGCGAGCCCCAATTTCTTTTCACCTCCTATTGGTAAAACCTTACGTTAAAAACGAGAAACTTTAAAACAAGTGAAAAACCTAAATTGAGTGATTCTAGCGACGAAGAAGTGTATTTGACTGGAAGAGATCGCGAATATAGCAATAAGGGCGCCCATTGAACACTTTTTTTGTTTTCTTTATGTAGTGAACATTGGAATGCGCGGAACTCGTAGCCTTTGCTACTCTTGCTACTTGGCTAATCCGCCACTGAAAAAGAAGTGGAATGGGCAGCACGCGTAGCACTTGCTACTCTTGCTACGTGGCTTATCCGCTACTGAAAAAGAAGTGGAATGGGCAGCACTCGTAGCATTTGCTACTTTTGCTACGTGGCTAATCCGCCAATGAAAAAGAAGTGGAATGGGCAGCACTCGAAGCACTTGCTACTCTTGCTACGTGGCTGATCCGCCACTGAAAAAGAAGTGGAATGGGCAGCACTCGTAGCATTTGCTACTCTTGCTACGTGGCTAATCCGCCACTGAAAAAGAAGTGGAATGGGCAGCACTCGAAGCACTTGCTACTCTTGCTACGTGGCTGATCCGCCACTGAAAAAGAAGTGGAATAGGCAGCACTCGTAGCATTTGCTACTCTTGCTACGTGGCTAATCCGCCACTGAAAAAGAAGTGGAATGGGCAGCACTCGTAGCATTTGCTACTCTTGCTACGTGGCTAATCCGCCACTGAAAAAGAAGTGGAATGGGCAGCACTCGTAGCATTTGCTACTGTTGCTACGTGGCTAATCCGCCACTGAAAAAGAAGTTGAATGGGCAGCATACGTAGCATTTGCTACTGTTGCTACGTGGCTAATCCGCCATTGAAAAAGAAGTGGAATGGGCAGCATACGTAGCATTTGCTACTCTTGCTACGTGGCTAATCCGCCACTGAAAAAGTAGTGGAACAGTGCAGATTCTGCTTATCTCAGTTTCGAACAACGGGAAATTTGATATTGCTTATTTTATAATACATTTCACAATATTTGAAAGTTAGGTCGTGGTTTCTGTTCTCAGTGTGTCATGCCAATGTTTAACAAATAATTACTTCATCAACAACCACAACAGCGTCTAAACATCTTATGCTTATTGGTTTCTTATCACTCTGTAGCCCAAACAAATTAAGTTACCTTTAATTGTTTTGTAAAGCGTTTGAGATTGAAACACTATTGGTTACAGCTTATAGAGGCACAAGTAGTCCACAAATGTATCGTTGTATATTTGCTTATTATGTGATCACAGTTAGTGTATTATTATGTCAAACAATAAACTGTTTATTTACAATCCACAATAAAGGTTGCACAATCCCAGAGTTTCCAGTAAGCAACAAACATATAGACAATTATTTCAAATTTCCAGAAATTAAGAATAATTGCACAGAATTTATAGCACTAGCTGATTTCAATAAGTCGCACATATGGATTAACGATAGTGCATTGTCATCATACAATATTATAGTAACGTCTGACACAGACTTTTTTTGCTGCTATAGAAATTTTTCAACAAACAATTTCATAGAAAATGTAACCTATGGAGAATGTATTAGATTTGAGACAGTGATTGAGGCCAGGCATGCTTTCGTTCGCATTGAGTGTTATTATCAAGATTCTAAGATTTATGATGACTTTTTTCTTTTCACAAAACTTCACCAAGCACACCGTGCATTTAAAAGTGATGACATGGATTTTAACATCTTAATCATTGGTATTGAGAGCATATCCCGATTAAACTTTCTAAGAGCAATGCCAAAAACTGCAAAATTCTTAAAAAGGAAAGGATCTATACAATTACTTGGATACAACAAGTTGGGAGATAATTCACTACCTAATTTAATTCCTTTACTGACCGGAAAATCTGTTGATCATATTAAATTATGCACTTATAATAATATGCTTGACACTAATACGTGTAGATTCTTGTGGGATTTATACAAAAACGCCGGTTTTGTTACCGCTATGGGCTCTGATAGCACGGCAGGTCTATTAGGGACTTATGAGTATCAATTTGGCAAGAAACCAACTGATTACTACCTACAACCATTCATGTTTGAGACAAGAAACCTCTTTAAAAACAGAGAATACAATTTCCATCTTTGTGTCAAACAAAAATTCGCTTACAAGTTACTATTAGATTTTATTGCTGATGTCGCTGAAATGGAGAAGAAAAATAGACTATTTGGATTTTTCTGGGAGGAATCGGTCTCACACGAAGATATCAACTATCCCCGAATCATGGATACTGAATATGAACGCTTACTAAAAACATTAGAAGATATGGGTTCTCTCAAAAACACTGTTTTGATATTTTTGAGTGACCATGGAATGCGATGGGGTGATTTTGTCCAAACAAAGCAAGGAAGACATGAAGAACGCCTACCATTAGTAGAAGTGCTTTATCCGTCTAAATTTAAACTAAAATATAATATGGCTTTTAAAAATTTCAAGAGAAACAAGAATAAACTCACGTCAGCTTTCGATATATATCACACCCTATTAGACCTCAAAAATCAAACACAAATAGAAAATAGGCAAATCACCAATCGTATGAAGTCTCAGAAGCTAGACAGAACAAGTTTGTTCCTCCCAGTCCCTAGCAACAGGACATGTTCAACGATTGGTATCAGTAGTCACTGGTGTGCGTGTCGTCAAGGTGTTTTAATTCCACCCGGCGATGAAACTAAAACATTAGCGGCTCACAAACTAATAAATGTAATAAACAAGACAATTTTAGAGTACCCCCAATGCCACAAATTAAAAGTTAAAAGAATTTTAGAAGTATCAATGGTACGAGATGCACACGGATCCACATACCTAGTTATGTTAGAGGCTTCTCCTGGTGGTGCAATATTTGACGGCACTCTGCGTATGGAACGTGGATTATGGGCAATGTCTGGAACTGTAAGCCGATACAACTTGTATAGAGATCAAAGCAACTGCGTTAATGACAATTATATTAAAATGTATTGCTTCTGTAAATGATTTAGCTTTGATTTGATGAGTGTTCATTGACTATGGATGTCGAATTTAAACTAGTAGTAATAATAGGGGTTAAAGTATGAAATTTCCGTTTTATTGTAATAGGTTTTTTGAATTGACATAGAATCTTCATGGTTTGAGGTTTTCGAATGAAACTCTTTTCACATAGTTTCTATGGTGTTATTTTTTTTTAAAAGTGAAACATTGAAATATCGACTTTCAATTGTTTTTGTTATTCAACTTACATACATACATACATATATAAATCACGCCTATATCCCCGAAAGGGTAGGCAGAGGTGAACTTGCACCCTCGTTTCGCCAATTATGTCAGGTCCCATGTAATAGGTGGCGAGCCTATTGCCATGTAGCGCGAGGCCACAAAATATTATTTCAGATATTTTAAATAAATATTACGACTTCCACTCAATACGTATATTTTCTATCTGTCATTACATGTCATCAAAAATATTATAAAAACTGATATGTCAACTGTTGACAAGGAGGTCTGTTACAGCCATTTATCGGGCACAAAAGTCGCAGTACATTGCTAGGTGGTATAAGAGGAACGCTGCTGCCCATTCCTTATCACTGATTTATCCTTAGTCGCCTTGTACGACACCCACGGGAGAGATTTGAGGTAGTGACAATTGTATTCTACTCTGCCGTCACCACATGGATTCAACTTAATATATTATATCTCGGTAGTGAAATTATTAGCTGGAGAGCTAGTGAACCCTCCGACTAACAGTCCTCCTGTAAGGCTCGAAATTTGTAGAATGATGATTTATAGCACCCTAAGGGCAATAATCATGACCTGGCAGGCATCAGCCCTGCACGTCATCATCATTTTTACTTTTGAAATTGTAAAAAAAATAAACTTGTTCCTATAAATTTCAAAATTTAATATGATTTAGTTTATTTCTCCTTTAATCGCCTGTCTATTTCTTTTCTTATGTTACAATAAGGCCCTGTTTCACAATCGACAAGTAAGTTCGAAGTAGCTTACCTTGCAGTTCAATTGACATTATATTTCATATTACGACTGTCATACGATCTCCGAAGTAAGCTACTTAGAACTTACTTTTCGATTGTGAAACAGGGCCTTAGTGTAACATAAGAAAAGAAATAGACAGGCGATTAGAGTAGAACAGCCACTTTGTATGGAGCTCTGGCACCAATGTGAAAGTAATTGTACAGCTATTAAATGTATATCGTTTTATAGCTTATTACAACAGAAAAGAAGTGGTGTTGATTTAACTTCAATATCTAGTGCACAAATAAGCACTTTAGAAAAGGTACTTTACAGGTTATTTTATCGAATAAACTGTGGCAGGATTATATCTCGAAACAATAAACCTGTTTTTTATGGTGAATAACACATGCAATCTTATTGTGTAGCCATTTTCTTAATTATTTTACTGAAAAGAAAAACTAAAACAATCTCAATTTATTTAAATAATTTTTTTTTATATACTATTTAATAGTTGTGTGTATGAAAGCTTTATCAGGAGTTTTTTTATTTTAATAAGATACAATTTAGTTGCTGAAGCAATTAGGTGTTTAGCAGGTATCTGAATGAAAAACAAAATATTTTTATATCAATTTCTTCATTTTCTGCATCTTCTCTAATTAAGATGTTATCTAGGAACGTGGAATACCTATTAAGTTATTTTAGTGTCGTGCGTGCCAGTCCTAAAAACCAAACAATAGTCATAATAAGGGCACAACAACCAACGGTTTGTTTACCGACAATACAATTGCAATAATATAAATGAAAAATTTTATGATCTTAGTTTCATTTAATATGCTAGGTTATTTAGGAAAAAATAATGCTTATGAGTAGCCCTTTCAAACGCTATTATAAAATACAAGTAATTTTTCCATCACATTTGGCGGGTTCGATTCCCGGTTGAGGTAGGCGATTTTTAAAAAATCTGTGAATGCAATTCTACATTAAAAATAAAACGATGTCTTCTTTTAGTAAAATATCCTACGTTCAATATTTAATATACTTTCCCTCCGTGTGGCATGGCCGTGGGACGCCCTGTATACAAGTACAAAACAAGTAATCATATTATGTGAAACTTAATTGAAATAAACCTAAAAGTAAAAACCTTAAAAAATATAATGTAATAACTAAAATATGTTATTAAAAGTAGTCCCTTTAGGCAAGGTTCCGAAGATACTGGCAGCGTTCCCCCTTTGAATAGCTATACTTATTCTTTGTCCGAGGTAGCTGCCAGCTCTTCGGTCTCCTGTGACGTCGACCAACCTTTTTGCTATTTCTTTATAAAGCCTTATAGCACTAGGACCCCACGGACCAAGGGTCTCGACACCGAATGGGACAAAATCATATTCGGAGCCTAAACCCCTGTATTTGCAAGCCTTAGCTTTTTCGTTTCTTATTTAGTAGGAATAATAGGTACTTTATTTTAAAATATTGAGTTATTGTTAGTTTAGTTTATATTATTATTAATTATCACAAGTAGTAACAAATAAAATGTTTATTGTAATAAACATTAAAATTTGATCTCTCACATGCGATGCGATTTTGATAACAACCGGAGTTACGTAACTATACGGCCGCGCTTATGAAAAACTCATTATCTACCTTTTTACAACTTCTGAGAAAAACGCGTTTTTTTTCTTAGTATACTTGTATGGCCGGAGCTAAGCTAGTTATTGATGTAAAAAAACTACTTGTTTTCCTAAGTTCAAATATGTATAAACCTCAATTCACCTGAAAATCGTACATAATGCGTTTTTCGTAAGCGCGGCAGTATACTTACGGCTAGGGGCTAATTGGCAGCTGTGACTGGTGATCCGTAGTATTATTGTCCTCTATGATTAGTGGTAAAGTGACATGACAGTTATCTGATATTCATCCTGAATGGAGTGAGAAAAGCAACTGAGAAAGTCACCCCCCAGCATAGCACGGGACGTGGAAAAAATCTCCTCGGGGAAAAGAAAATATTTTCCTCTCGCTCTAACTCCCACCCGATCGATACAAACAAAACACTGTCAAGCAAGTGGTGGAGAGATTTTGTCCACGTCCCGTGCTAGGCCTAGAGAATAAACCAATATGATGTCCTAATCTTTAATTATTATTGTGACTTACTACTTATAAACGAAAAACCAGTTAAGCTTCTTACTTTTTTCAAAAAGCTGCTTCGTGCTTTGGTCGGGTGCTTAAAATTTTCAAACCTGCTTATACGCTGTTATTAAATGCATAGACATTTTTAAGTAAATGATTTATTGGTAGGAATCAAATAACTTTCCTTAGTACTTTTTTCAGACTTGAACAAACAAAAAAAAAACAAATCAAAGAAATATTTCCCGCCAACATTTTTAGTTTTAAATTCCGCTTTTTTTTCAAATCGGTTTAACGCTCCTGGCAACCAGTCCTTTAGGAACTTTCTTAGTTATCATTTTCATTTACGTTTATTTCTTCATTATCAATTCGCGCCAAGTACTTCTTAAAGGCATTAATATGTGTGATATAATATTTTAATATAACGAAAAATTTTAAAAAAATTATGTATGGGCTAGATTCATTTGCTTTTCCTGAAAAGTGAGAATTAAAAAAAAACTTTCTCTTTTTTTGTCACTATTTTTGACATTTTGTCATCATCTGTTTGTTACAAAAAATTAATATTTAATAAAATGTGTAGCTCCTAACTTAATAATTGCGCCAGTAAACATTTAGCAAAATGGCATTAACATACAGAATTATTTTTAGAAATTATAGCTATCTTAATAATATAACCAAACCGGTGAAGTCAAGTATTGCAAGAAGTCATTCAATTAGATTTCTAGCGAATTCCAGCTATCAAAGTGTAGTTTCAACTAAACTACAAAATCTAAACCTTGTTAGTTATACCACAACATCACAACGATACTGTACGTCTCAAAATGGACCAAATCAGACTTCTCCAGAACCTGAAAAGAAACCAGGTCTAATACAAAGGTTTAGACAAATGTACAGAGATTACTGGTACGTGTTAGTACCAGTACACATGGCCACTTCTGCTGTTTGGTTCGGTAGTTTTTATTATGCTGTGAGAAGGTCGGTAGTATTTTATTTAACATGTTGATGGACAGTTTGCCTCAATGGTAGATCGTGCTATGACTACAAAATTTCATACATTCCCTAGATGCGGATTAGACCTATAGGTATATACTTATATATACTTTTCTTGCATTAATTTTTAATGTTACAATAAAACAAAAGCTATAAAAAATAACTGTTGTGACACTACAGAATGCTCTCCATTATGTTAGTACCTACAGAATATTGAACTATATATTGTATACAAGTAAAATTCTAATGCTGTCAGGCGTACTATTATATTGCTTTATACAGACAATGACAAGGGGTGCTGTCCATCAATATGTTTATATATTATTTCAAATATTCTTATAAAAATTTATTAATTATCTATTTCCAGTGGTGTAGATGTTTTGGCTATTCTCGAATATGTGGGTGTAAGTGAAACATTGATGGCGCCATTGAGAGATTCAAGTGCAGGCTATTTAGCCCTGACATTTGCTCTATACAAAATTGCTTCTCCATTACGATATGCTGTTACAGTTGGTTTGTAAAGTTGTTATTGGTTTATTATGCTATTAATGAAAATGTTAATTCTTGAATGTGTAACTATTTAAGAAATTGATTGTTTGCAAGAAAAAGAACTTTGAAATCTTTATATACCAGGTATAATTTCAGTGCCATAAATAGTGTGGTGCCACTGGTGCCCAGGCACAGGGTGTAGACTCTGGGGGGGCGCAAAAAGGGTCAGACTAGGCAGGACTTAAAGAGGCAAAGGATCCACTTAAATAGAGCGCATTTATAGAATCTCGCACAGGGTACAGAAAACTCTGTTTATAGAACTGTATAATTTATGTGTGATTCCAGGTGGAACAACCTTTGCTATTAATAAATTAACAGCAATTGGATGGATCAGACCAGTGCCTTCAAGAGAGCGAATAAAAGAAATGCTTCAAGTGAAAAAAGACAATTTACAAGACCGATTTAATGAAAGTAAACAACATTATCAGACTCAAATGAAAGAGAAACGAAACCATGTAATGGATGAAATGCGAAGATATAAATCTGACATACGGAATATGAAAAATAAGGTGAAAAAAATGTGAATACTGACTTATTGACTATAGAATTATATAGCTATAGGATTAACTGCCACACCCAGAGAAGTCAAATAACGATAATGAGTACTTAACGTCAAAAAAAGACAATTCAAAACTAGTTGCTATTCTTGCCGAGCCTATGGTCTAGATTTGAATGAAAATTTTTGACATTAAATACTCATTAGTTAATTGACGTCTCTGAGTGCGGCAGTAAAACAAAATAAAATTATTCTGTTTCAGCAAAATTATTAAATATTAATGATATACATCAGCACCTGATAATAAGCTATTTATGTAAAGATTTTACTTTGTTCATGAAATAAGACTATTTATAAAGTTTGAAGACTTTATTGTTTTAAAATATTTAAATATAAAAGTATTACTTAACAACATTTTATTTAATTGCCTATAAAAAAATCACATTTCTATCATCAAAATGTACAGACATAAACCATAACATTAAGTACACAACAAGACAGCACATAACTGGAATGTTTAAGTTAATGCAATTTTCTTAAAAATAAATGTACCTTTGTGACTCTATCATCACTAAATTAGAAATCATACAAAAACCAGGTGTGCTGCCATGTCCAGTGTTCTGTTAACATTAGTAAATGCGTTTCTTGGTTGGTCATTTAAGATATTGTTTGTTTGTACATCAAAAATATATAATATTATGTAGGAAACAAATCTTGTATAGTTGTAAAAATGCAAACAACCGTTAATAAAATTGCTAAAAAATTTAACTCCATCAATATGCTTACATTTTAATTCAATTCACTATTGCAACATGAAAAACAACTATTTATATCACAAGCAATGTTAGGCAAATCATTAACATGATTATTCCACTTAAACAATGACCTCATAATCTTACTATTTATTTTATCTTATTTATAATACAAGTCATATCAAGATCTCTACATGATTTCTTATATTTTACCTAAAAGGTAATTTAACTGTAATAATAAATTATTTTCTTAATTACTCCAAATAATGCATATTACTCCAAATTATACTGTAACACTTAAAAATCAAATTTTAAAGCTAGATATTAATATGTGAAGCATTAATTCCATAGAATACACTTTATATAATTTGATATTATAGTAGAGTATATCTATATTGAGCACACATCTATAACTTGCCAAATCATCGTCTTAGCTGCCAATTTTACTATTTGAATAATTTGTTTTAAAGTGGCCCAGATGCTGAATCAGCCCATATACTGGTATGAAGCGGGTGATAACTGTGGTGCAGGTGGAAGACCAGGTCCAGTGGTTGCACCAATTGTAGTAAGGTGGCAAGCCCGACACATCAAGCGACCTAAAAATATGAATTGTTTTTAAAGGCATATTGGAAACATTCAATATGGTTAGTTGACATATTTGACAATTTTGTTGGCTATTAATTGTTATTGCATTTGATTGGTTATAGCTATTGATTGACATAGTGGAGTCATCACATTGAAATATTTAATGGCTTTTCTTTAATTAAAAATAGTCCTGTATATGTTTTGTTCTAGATTAACAGAATATATTATTGTTCAAAATCTAAGTTGCTCTTTCTGAGCAAGATAAATATGAGTGGAAGATATATTTATAAATTGTTGAATAACTTGTTTAAATTTTATATCAAAATTATATTATATAAGTTTGTATTGTAATTATGTCCAATTGTTAGCTCAATATTTGTGAAATATTGTACATATAAATATTTAAAATTTTCTTGTTCATAATGAAATCTTATATTTACGATAATATTTTCATATAGGTGCAGATGTAATTACTACTCACCAGCTAAAGGATAGCATCGCTTGTCTGGTTCATCTGTCAATTGCATACCACATACACAACACATGTAGCAGTCCACGTGGAAATCTCGATCCATTGACACCACTCTCACTGTTTCATCTGTACCCTCTACAGGTGTTATACCTACAAATTAATTAATTATTATGTTATATGTATTTGCTTCTTCACTCTACCAATGTAAGATAATTACAAAAATAATATTCAACTAAAATATTTTTTAAGAGGAGCTCAGTAGCAGGCCTGCAATTGCGTAAACTAAGCAAGTTAAGGTCGGTCATAGGATGGGTGACCAAAAATTGATTATCTCGAGTTCCTCCGTCCTTCGGAAGGCACGTTAAGTCGGTGGTCCCGGCTTGCATCTGCAGTTAATACCCACCAATTCACACTGGCCCAGTGGGGTGGGTTATGGCCCATCTCCCTATATTCTTCCATCCATAGGGAGAGCCCGTGCACCAGCACCCCAACAGTGGGGGCATTAAAGGGCTGGTGATGATGATGATGAAAATATTTTTTATAATTTGTAAGTATTTGCAATTTGTTCCAAACCAAATTTATCTACTATTTGTCAATATACTCAATATGTTAAATAGAATTTTATGTAAATAAATAATATAATATAAAATGAATTTACCTTTACCACAACTTGCACACTTAGGAGCAAACATCCGATGATAGTCGTTGACACAATAAATCTTATTGTCTACGTCAACAGTGAAGGGTACACCATCCAAGCATTCATTACAGACACAGCAGCGGAAACATCCAGGGTGATAAGATTTGCCCATGGCTTGTAGTATCTGAGAATATATTGTATATTTTATTTATGTATTAATTTCTCTACATTTATTAGATATATTTACTTGGAATTGTATAAAAATAAGAATTTTTACCATTTCCATTATCAGATGTCCACATATAGCACATTTCTCAGCAGTCTGTTGGAATCCAGAATACTGAAATAAATAAAAGAACAAGGTATAATAATAAATATAACACAATGAGATATATACATGTAACATGCTAAGGGTATACGGTTTCACAATCAACAAGTAAATTCTGAGTAGCTTACTTGGCAGTTCAATTGACAATAACATACATACATACACATACATACATAATCACGCCCATACCCCCGAAGAGGTAGGCAGAGGTGAACCAGCATCCACGTTTCGCCAATTATGTTAGGTCCCAAGTAACAAGTGGCGAGCCTATTGCCATTTATCGGGCACAAAAGTCGCAGTACTATTGCTAGATGGTACAAGAGGACCGCTGCTGCCCATTCCTCATCGCTGATTTATCCTTAGTCACCTTGTACAACACCCACAGGAGGGATTTGGGGTGCTGACAATTGTATTCTACTCTGCCGTCACTGCACGGCAATTGACAATAAAATTTCATATTTCAACTGTCAAATGATATTAAGCTACTCAGAACTTACTTGTCGATTGAGAAACAGGCCCTTATTATGACTGTTTAGAACTTAATTTTGTTTTGCTTACCAGGTAGTCCTCTTCACAGTAAACTTTTCCATGTACATTGTAAAATGCTTTTCCACGTAAGGCTCTGCCACAAGAGCAGCATATGAAACAATTGGTATGATACAAATTGCCCATGGCTTGGCAAGCTTGAACAGCTCCTGTCACTCCTGCTCCACATATATGGCATATGCCTAAAAACATAAAAGCATGCATAAAAATATTGCTGTCTTTTTAGTTTCTAAATGAGAACTTCATTCATACAGTTATTTATGAAATAAAAATTTCTAAAGGTTATTAGACGATGGACTAAATTTATTTAATTATTATTAATGACATTATTATTATTAATACCATGACACAATTGCCCCTACCAGGATTCAAACCCAAGACGTCTTGGCTGATAGCTAACACATTCCACCAAACTGGCAGACTTATTTATAACATGGTTGGTTATATGTAACAATTTAAGCTACATACCAAAATATTCTCCCTCTTCATCCTGTCTTTCCATTTCCTCTTCTAACTGTCTGGTCATTTCTTCTATTTTACGCTGAGCCTCACTAGGTCCTGAGGGACGCGGTGGTGTAATACTGTATGGCAAGAGACTTTTACCACGTCCACCAGACCCACGTGAACCTCCAGACACTTGAGAAACTGAACTCGGTGTAGGACTAGGAGCAGGGGACTGGGCTGGAGAGTGTAGAGATGTTAAACCAGACACCAGATTTCGAGGAGGCAGCGACTCATTTACTTGTGGAGCAAGTTCTTTATTTGCTGTAGTTACTGCAGCTGGGGTCCCTCCGGTCATGCAAACATAGTCTGAACTGTTTGTATCTTCTACTATTTGCATTCTATTGGCTAAGGGTGGTTTTGAGTTAAACCCACCATTAGATAAGGGTGGTTTTTCTTTGCCAAGGGTATTTGCTATATTTGGTTTAGCGTGAAAGAATTTAGGGCTAGCTGTAGCAATTTGTACTTCCGTTGCAATATTCACTTTTGGGCGTTGAGCACTAGGAGCTATAGATGCATATATAGCTGTAGAAGGAATTTTCACAGATTTATCATCAAAACTTACACTATTCTCATTTTTCAGAAGAGCACTGACATCTGTGTATTTAGGTGGTGCTGACTTCATGACCGTATAATCACTGCTAGGATTTTCCTGAGTTGTACTATATGGTGGTGGCGGTGGAACTTTGTCCAATTTAACTTTTTCACTAAACATCTGTGAAATCTGGGCTACGCTTCTATTTACATTAGTGTTTGGCACCTGTGGGCCTGGTACAGAGCCTTGTTGAATAAATCGCTGCTCGTGACTGTGTTGTGTTTTATAATCATTTTTCTTTTCATTATTATCATTGCACAACATGTTCTCGTAGACTAATGATTTTGGTTTCGAATTGACAGGGACCTGAGGTTGAGCTTTGCTGTAACGTGTGTCGTAATATCCCTCAGATGCCGGCAGCGCCGAGCTCTGTTGCTGGTACAACGGATGGTAGTAAGGCGGCTGGGGCGATCGCTGCTCTCCGTAATAATCTATATTCTCGTAGACTGGTGGTGGATATTGTGTGTTCGGATTTGATGGAATTTCGTACAAGTCTTCAGTTTGATAGCTGAGAGATCTTTGCGAAATGGAATCAATTGATCTAGTAGGGCTTGCTGGGAGTGCTGTTGTGTTTATATCACGTTTGTTTATTGATGCAATAGTTTCCACTCGTTTAGGTGTCGCAAATTTTGAGGCCGCTATTACATTAGATCTCTCATAAAAGCTATAATCTTGACGATTGTTCTGTGTGTTATCCAATACAAAACTTTCAATAGCTCCAACAGGACGAGGCTTTACAAGAGAGCTGCTATTGGGTGTAGCACCACTGCGGTGCGCTTGCTCAGTGCCATCCTCATCTTTGTTTGGTAACTTCAAATCTTGTAGCCCGAGTATACATCTTTGTTCTTCAGCATTATTTCTCCTTGAGGGATCCATACTAAATAAAACGGGATGAGGTTACTAATAACATTAAACATTGAAAACTTAAAACACTATGAATGAATCATTCTTCATTCACAGAGAAATACTACAAAAATCTTGCTTGATTGAACAAAACATCTCCTGAACTAGTGATGTGCTCGCTCTCTCAAACTTAAAAGTTTGGTTTACCGGTAATAGTATAAAATAATTAAAATTTAAATATTACGTTGCCCAGAATCATGCGTTATGTTATTTTGAAGAGAAAAATACGATATTAACAACATGCGTGACAAATTTTTCTTGCGCCAACACAGTATTTGCTTTTTCCTCCATTAAAATTTATCATATTTATTTCAAATTGTTTCAGACTTGTGAAGTGAAATTGGTATAATTATGATGCACAAGGATCCTCATTGAAATAAAATTGTTATGGTGTGTTTGACATTGAGAATTTTATAATGTTTTTAGCCACCTCATCAGTCACCATATACTATTCAATTTTCACCAAGTACTCTAGACGTATTAAAATGTGTGACAGCCTATTTAAGAACGGACTTTTCGAAATGAAGATATGTCTCAAAAGTCTGAGATACCATGCCAAAAAGCCTGAAAAAGCTTTAAATGTCCGAACGTCTTTGCTTGGAAAAAAAGAGTGTTTGGCGCGTTTCGTGGTGTCAGTCAGATTTATTTTCACTAATTCAAAAATTGTTGCAGAGTGGATTTTGTGCAGTGAAAGTGGTGTTATTTTGATGCACAAGCATCCGTGATGATGTGCAATTATGCAGAATCATCGAAAATAAGTCTCATGATGTGTTTGATGTTGTGGTTAAGATCACTATAAAAAGTGGTTTTATCCATTTCATCACGCACCATCATTAACTCTGTTACCATTCAATTCGTGCCAAGCACTCCCTAGATGCATTAAAATATGTAGCACCCATATTTTAACGTAAAATTCATTTCATTCATACTTTTCACCCACTCATTATTTCATAACACTACAGATAAAATATACACTAAAGACTTGGCTGTATGGGCTAGACCCTTTGCCTTCCCTAAAATATAGGGAGAATTATAAAACAACAAAAAAAACGTCTTTGCTTGTTTTTGTATACTCTGTGAACTCTGTGACTTTGTCACTGTCACCTGGCCGCCATTTTATTTTAGATTGTAGTCGGGCTGGTTGATGTTGTGACGCTTTATTTGAGTGAATAAATTTTGATTAGAAATCTGAAATAGAATAGGAATCGTTTCTTCACCATGTATGATACAGAAGATGACCAGTATGAAGAGGAGGATATTGAAGAAATATCCTCGGAACTTTGGCAGGAGGCGTGTTGGATTGTCATTAATGCTTACTTCGACGAAAAAGGGTTAGTGCGGCAACAGCTAGATAGTTTTGATGAATTTATTCAGATGTCTGTACAGAGAATTGTTGAAGATTCACCGCCGATAGAACTCCAAGCAGAAGCGCAGCATTCATCTGGAGAAATAGAATTTCCTCCTAGATACCTTTTAAAATTTGATCAGATATATTTATCTAAGCCTACACATTGGGAAAAAGATGGTGCACCATCACCTATGATGCCAAATGAAGCACGTTTACGAAATTTAACATATTCTGCACCACTATATGTCGACATAACCAAGACAATTGTTAAGGAAAATGAAGACCCAATTGAAACACAACATCAAAAAACATTTATTGGTAAAATACCCATAATGCTGCGTTCAACATATTGCTTATTGAGTAACCTGACTGACAGAGATTTAACAGAATTAAATGAATGCCCATTAGATCCAGGTGGCTACTTTATAATTAACGGTTCTGAAAAAGTTCTAATAGCTCAAGAGAAAATGGCTACTAATACAGTATATGTATTCAGTATGAAAGATGGAAAGTATGCTTATAAAACTGAAATTCGTTCTTGTCTTGAACATAGTTCTAGACCCACATCAACATTGTGGGTAAACATGATGGCTAGAGGTGGGCAAAGTATAAAAAAATCTGCTATTGGTCAAAGAATAATTGCAATTGTACCATACATAAAACAGGAAATTCCAATTATGATTGTCTTCAGAGCTTTAGGTTTTGTTGCTGACAGAGACATTTTAGAGCATATTATCTATGATTTTGATGATCCAGAAATGATGGAGATGGTAAAGCCATCACTTGATGAGGCTTTTGTAATCCAGGAGCAGAATGTTGCACTTAACTTTATTGGTGCCCGTGGTGCAAGACCAGGTGTTACTAAAGAAAAACGTATCAAATATGCTAGAGAGATTTTACAAAAAGAAATGTTGCCTCATGTTGGAGTTTCTGACTTTTGCGAAACCAAGAAGACCTACTTTTTGGGATATATGGTGCACAGGTTACTCCTTGCTGCATTAGGAAGGCGAGAATTAGATGACCGAGATCATTATGGAAATAAAAGATTGGACTTAGCTGGACCACTTTTAGCCTTTCTGTTCAGAGGGTTGTTTAAGAATTTATTAAAAGAAGTTCGGATGTATGCTCAGAAATTCATTGACAGAGGTAAAGATTTCAATTTGGAGCTGGCAATAAAAACAAAAATTATCACAGATGGGTTAAGGTACTCCTTGGCTACAGGTAACTGGGGAGATCAGAAGAAAGCTCATCAAGCTAGAGCTGGGGTATCTCAGGTGTTGAATAGGTTGACTTTTGCTTCCACATTATCTCATTTGCGACGTGTAAACTCTCCAATTGGACGAGATGGTAAATTGGCTAAACCTCGTCAATTACACAATACATTATGGGGGATGATATGCCCTGCGGAAACTCCAGAGGGTGCTGCTGTTGGTCTAGTAAAAAATTTGGCACTTATGGCCTACATTTCTGTTGGAAGTCAACCATCACCTATTTTAGAGTTCTTGGAAGAATGGTCTATGGAAAATCTAGAAGAAATTGCGCCTTCTGCAATTGCAGATGCCACCAAAATATTTGTGAACGGTTGTTGGGTTGGCATTCATCGTGATCCTGAACAGTTAATGGCTACTTTACGTAAACTAAGACGTCAAATGGATATTATTGTGTCTGAGGTCAGTATGATCCGTGACATTAGAGACAGAGAAATTAGAATCTATACAGATGCAGGTAGAATCTGTCGCCCATTACTGATTGTTGAAAATGGAGCGTTGTTGCTAAAAAAGAAACACATAGATAATCTCAAAGAGAGGGACTATAATAACTATGGTTGGCAAAATTTAGTTGCCAGTGGTGTTGTGGAATATATTGATACTTTGGAAGAAGAGACTGTTATGATTGCTATGAGTCCTGATGATTTGGCTCAAAATAAAGATTATGCCTATTGCACAACATACACTCACTGTGAAATTCATCCTGCCATGATTCTGGGAGTTTGTGCTTCAATTATTCCATTTCCTGATCACAATCAAAGTCCCAGGAACACTTATCAAAGTGCTATGGGTAAGCAAGCTATGGGTGTATACATCACTAACTTCCATGTAAGGATGGACACACTGGCCCATGTGTTGTATTATCCACATAAGCCATTGGTGACAACCCGTTCTATGGAATATTTAAGATTTAGAGAACTCCCTGCTGGTATTAATTCTATTGTGGCTATATTATGTTATACTGGATATAACCAAGAGGACAGTGTCATTCTTAATGCATCAGCTGTTGAGCGTGGTTTCTTCAGGTCTGTATTTTATCGTTCTTATAAAGACTCTGAATCAAAGAGAATTGGAGATCAAGAAGAGCAATTTGAAAAACCTACAAGACAGACTTGTCAAGGTATGAGAAATGCTTTATATGATAAGTTGGATGATGATGGTATAATTGCTCCAGGTATCCGTGTATCAGGTGATGATGTGGTTATTGGAAAAACAATTACATTACCTGAAAATGATGATGAATTAGAAGGAACATCCCGGAGGTACACAAAAAGAGATGCATCCACATTTCTGCGTAACAGTGAAACGGGTATTGTTGATCAAGTTATGTTGACCTTAAATAGTGAAGGATACAAATTCTGTAAAATCCGTGTTAGATCTGTTCGTATACCACAGATTGGAGATAAGTTTGCATCTCGACATGGTCAAAAAGGAACATGTGGTATTCAATACCGCCAGGAGGATATGCCATTCACATGTGAAGGATTGACACCAGACATTATTATTAATCCACATGCTATCCCCTCCCGTATGACAATTGGTCACTTGATTGAATGTATTCAAGGGAAAGTATCATCCAACAAAGGTGAAATAGGTGATGCTACTCCATTTAATGATGCTGTAAATGTCCAGAAAATTTCATCCCTTTTACAAGAATATGGCTACCATCTGCGTGGTAATGAAGTAATGTACAATGGGCACACAGGTCGCAAGATAAATGCGCAAGTTTTCTTGGGACCCACTTATTATCAACGTTTAAAGCATATGGTAGATGACAAAATTCATTCAAGAGCTAGAGGCCCTGTACAAATTCTAGTACGGCAGCCTATGGAAGGCAGGGCAAGAGATGGTGGTCTACGTTTTGGAGAAATGGAAAGAGATTGTCAAATTGCACATGGTGCTGCTCAATTTCTACGTGAAAGACTCTTTGAAGTTTCTGATCCTTACAGAATTCACGTCTGCAATTTCTGTGGTTTAATAGCTATTGCTAATTTGAGAAATAACACATTTGAATGTAAAGGTTGCAAAAATAAAACTCAAATATCTCAAATTCGACTACCTTATGCAGCCAAATTACTTTTCCAGGAATTGATGTCAATGAATATTGCACCTAGATTAATGGTAGTAAATTAATTGGAATATGATAATTATTGTAAGTTTTAACATGTTTGAACACTTCAAATAAAATACGTTATAAACTTCATATGATTTTTATTATCACAAATTGACAACACTTAAATGCAGCTTAAACATAACAATGATACAAAAGTGTATATATCTTCACAATAATTTATAAATATTCATATCAAATGCGATGAGGTATTTTATTTCAGTATTCAGTGGAAGTGCTTTTATTTTATATTAACTTTTAAAATACAATACTTATGCAGAATATGTGACAGTATTTAACTTCAGAAAAAAATTATTTAATAATTTTAAACATTTCTATCAGTTCATCATAGTGGTATAACATATACTATAAATAAATATAAAGACAAAGAATAAATATAGACAACAATGTTAAATAATAAAAGCTTTAAAAACAATAAAATATTAATATAATTATCAACATATATGTGTTTACCTATCAGTCACAAAAAAGCAAACAAACAAGTAAAACATGAATTTCATTAAGGGCCTGTTTCGAACTTTCTTTTCGATTGTGACACAGGCCCTTAGTCTTGTAATTTATTATGAAGACTTAAGTAATCTGGAAGATGTTATGAAAAGGTTCAATAAAGAAATATGTAATCGCACACAATGTTGGAAAATCTTGAAGTAATACATTTATGTGGTTAGTGGTCATAGCCAGAACGTAGAATGGAATAATATCTAGCTATTTATTCAGTAACTCTACATCAAGGTATATATTGTGTATACTTTTATTCCCTAACGTAATAGGTAGACACTACCTAAATTATAGTTAGTACAAAATATAATTGCACAAAACTGTTAAGAGAGCGCTGGAGAAAAAGTTAACTGGGATTCCTATTATTATTCATAATATAGGTAGTAGAATAAATTACGCATGTTGTACGTAGTTGGTATTGTAGGTACGTATTATAATTTGCATTTTCTTACAAAAAGAGAATGCTGTAGATATTGTATGTTTCTTTTGAAATTGTACTTATCTAAATATGTAATTATTTTTTCTACGCGAGTACCTTAAACGTAAATTGAGATTGAATGTCGAAGAGATAAAATATTACTGTACAACTTACGTTTCTAAGGTGTGCCAAACATTGATGTTACATAAATAAGCCGGCGGTGGCTTATACATAATAAGAGTATTTTTCTATAAAGGCCCGTTTTGTACTTTCGGTGGAACAAGTCTGTTACAAACTATTGAAAGGCCATGAGGGTTTTAGCACAATACAACTCGACGCAGACTTTAGCCCGACTCTACAGATAGATATGAAATATCAATTTTATTTACTAATGCTCAAGGGTGGAATTTTCGAACTAATATTTTTGAGAGTACATGAATAATGCGCATAAATATTAATGAGTCTAGAGTGGAAATTAAGTCGTAGTCGAATCGGTGCATTGTGCAAAGAGTTTTTAAATATCATATCTTAGGCAGTCATTCGCCTAATTTCAGCCGTCATCCGTTCAGCGCGACGGTGGGAGAGCTCGCTGGTAGTCGGTTTCCTCCTTGGGCCGACTCCATTTTATCATGGTCTCTGGTGATCTGTATAGGAACACCAATTTCGCGAACAAGTCTTCCTCTAGTGCCAATTCTAGGGCCTCGCGTACCTGAAACAATATCACGTCATGATATGATTCGTAGAAACAAAGATATTGGTAAAGAAGTAGGGACACCGACCTTCCCTATTGATGGAGGATCTTGACATATATATACGCATCCTCCATCAATTAGAATACGATTATCACCACACCCCCATCTCTTCCGCGGGTGTCGTACCAGGCGAATTATAATGGGATGAGTATTCGGCTGTAGCGTTCCTCTTATACCACCCAGCAATATACTGGGATATACGTGCCCGATAGATGGTAATAGGCTCGTATTGTATGGGACCTAAGATAATTAGCGAAACCTGAGTGTTAATTCCTCTGTTAACACCTCTGCTACTAACCCCTTTCGGTGATAAATAGGCGAGCTTTTGACGTTTGTGTTTGACAATTTGTAACCAGCCTTTAGACAAGTGACCAATCTATTCGAACGAACAGAACACAAATGTACGAAACTGACGTATTACAGAGAAAACATCATGGCGACCGTTGTGTCGAACAGAAGATGTCAAAAATTGACAATTGTAGTATTTTATTCGTTCGAATATATGGCAAGGATGAGACAGTCAATAAATATTCATTGACGATATTAACAAATAAATTGGATTTTTTTATATGCTTTAAGATTTAATATTTACTAGCACCGGTATCACGATATTGGATAGCAGCGGACGCGGGTTCGATTCCCGCCTCAAGATCATAATTTTTCGAAATTCTTTTTCTAACCACCAAAAATCTTTGTACTAATTTTTCTAACATTTATATAATGTTAAAATTAAAAATCGAATGGATTGGAAGGCGATATTTATTGACTGTCTAATCCTTCCCTGGGGGCCACTTCTTTAGAGGGACAGTCGTGCCGACTGTAAGCATACGCAGTGTACGTTACCAAGTAAATGTCGAGGCAGAGCTGCAGCACGCGGTCCACGTTGGGCAGGTCGTCGAACATGATCTTGGTGTAGATGCCTGAGAAGAAACCGCGCAACATCCGCGACGCGAGGAACACGAACGTCGTGTACAGGCCGATTATGCTGCACAGAAAAAGGCAACATTTTACCGAAAGAGAGTAAGGACCGGTTTTTTGATGCATAGGTTAACTCAAGTAATTGTTAAAAATTGTTACTAACCCAAAGATTTTGGTGGTTAGAAAAAGAATTTCGAAAAATTATGGTCTTGATGCGGGAATCGAACCCGCGTCCGCTGCTATCCGGGCAGGTGCCTGACCGCTCGGCCAACCAAGACACTGTAGGTTTTCTAAAGACTAAAATCTTTGTACAATTTTTTTTTCTAACATTTATATAATATTGAAATCAAAATCGAATAGTATTTTTACTAATAGTTAAATATCAGCCTGATTTTTAACTATTAGTAACAATTTTAGTTACAAACGTAACTAATGGTTAAATATCAGTCTGATATTGTTACTAATGGTTAAATATCGGACCGATTAGCAGAAATCAGAATGAATTTTTAATAATTGGTTGAGTTAACTATGCATCAAAAAAGCGACCCTTAGGCTGGAGTTCAATAACACATAGACAGGCGATTATTAATTTACCGTCGGCTTTTGACATTTTATTGTATGGAAGAACTATCAAAAACTGACGGCTATCCTTTAATTGCTTGTTAACCTCGAACACAAGTGATCTCCTTAACCTGACGTTGGCAGTAATGGTCGTTTAAATCATGCAAACGACTGCTTGCCATACTACAAAAAGTTGAAGTTGAAGTAATCGCTTGTTTTACGTGTTGGTAAACTCCAGCCTTAGTGTCAGGCAGGCATCCGGCTGTAAAGGGCTTCCGAGACGGTCAATCAGCTCGAGTCAATATCGTTCATTTTCTGAGTTTCTGTTCTGTTGCTCGGTCAAAAAGATATTTTTTATGTCTGATTGATTTGTTTGATCTAGCATCAGTATTGAAACACAGAAAATTAACGAGATTGACCGTCTCGAAATCCAATAATACTTAAGCCAAAACCCAGGGCATTACTAATTAAAATGTTGTCGTTTCAATCACACTCCTTATAACGGTCTCTCGACATGGTCCTTTCCATATTTTTTCTATACATCAACAGCACCTTTCCGGTGTGATAGATGAAAAATGCAGTAGATGGCTTGTCTGACGGATACGAATGGAAATAACATACTACGCTGACCCTAAATAAACCGAGAGAGAGGTAACATTTAGAAATTAATATACTAGTTAATTAGTTACAAGTAGTTAAGTTTCTAGTCAACAAAAATACAGACATATTAAAAATTTACTGTGTCCTCGCATTGCTTAAGATCAAAAGTTTCTGTTAATTTTATACACTTACCCACTTCCAGATATAAAATTAAGTGTCTCTGGGAAGAGTTTGTCGTTGAAGGTGTACATTATTAGCATGTCGCAGTTGTTCATCGGTATAGACAGGAGAGGATCCTGCAAAAAAAAATGGTTTAATATAAAGCAAAATTTTAAGATATAATCGGCGAAAATATAAACAACATTAATGCCGTGTGGTGACGGCAGAACAGAATACAATTATCATCACCCCAAATCTCTCCCGCGGGTGTCGTACAAGGCGACTAAGGGTTAAAACAGTGATGAGGAATGGGCAGCAGCGTTCCTCTTATACCACCTAGCAATGCGACTGTGACTTTGCCCGATAAATGTCAAAACACTCGCCACCTATTACATGGGACCTAACATAATTGGTGAAACGTGGGTGTTAATTCACCTCTGCCTACCCCTTCTGGGATATAGGCGTGATTTGTGTATAATTAGCAATAACTTTTTTTTATTAGCTTTTAAGCTGCTGGCGATCTTTAGCGATCCCGAGCCAATTCCGTCCATATCATGAAGCCTAAGCCTCCAGATCGTCTCTCCACCTATTTCTAGGGCTGATTAATAAAAAAAAGCTGATTTACTGACCTTCGGCTGGCAGGATTCCCTTACGCGCCAGTACATGGTGTTACCATCGCGCTCCAGCCGCAGTTGTACGTCGCGGTACAATCGGCTATCCTGACCTGTGGTGTTACAACAGTCGTTTAGCACCAACTAACCACCGATCTGCACTGGGCCAGAGCGATGGGTTGATGGCCCATGGAGAATATTCTTTCCTTTCAAACATATGCTGTGCCCCAGCAGTGGGGATATTTAGGCTGCTTTTCCACCACAGGTGTGTTAGGTAGCTAAGCGGTGCGCTAGGAAAAATCCACCAATAGGATTGCCTATTTCCGAGAAGCTCGCTTGCGCAGTGGCGCGCTTGCCTGCGATTGTGTAAATTAAGCAATTTTCGCTAAGGCTGGTCATTGGATGGGTGACCGTGACCAAAAATTTATTATCTCGAGTGCCTCCGTGCTTCTGAAGGCACGTTAAGCCGTTGGTCCCGGCTGTATCTGTAGTCGTTAATACCCACCATCCCGCACTGGGCCAGCGTGGTGGGTTATGGCCCATTCTCCCTATATTCTTCCATCCATAGGGAAGGCCAGTGCCCCAGCAATGGGGACATTAAAGGGCTGATGATGAATTTGGGATTAATCACAAATTAACACTAATATTCTAACTGCCACACTCAGAGACGTCAATTAACTTTAATGAGTACTTAATGTCAAAAAAATTCATTCAAATCTAGACCATAGACCCACCCGGCAAGAATAGCGACTAGTTTTGAATTGTCATTTTTTGACATTAAGTACTCATTAACGATATTTGACGTCTCTGAGTGCGGCAGTAAGTCATTAGAAAAACATTCACCAGGGTCTGGCATAATTTGCGGCATCAGTTGGTACGCAGGCTTAGCCGTGCCCTTGTTGAAAACTTTCACGAATTTCGGGAACAGCATTTTCACGTTCAACCTGAAATAATAACATTATTTCAAATACAGTAGTAGAGTTCTTCTATGCTGGCCTGGGAGCGAACAAATAACGTAGAATGGGCCAGCCCCGACTAATCCCATGAGTGTCGTAAAAGCTAACGGGGATTGCCCGGTGTAGAGCAATAAGCACCTTGGGGCACCCGAATGGTGAAGGGCAAATCACCAACAACAGCATACCCAGAGGGTTGGTGTCAGGCAGGCGGCCGGCTGCAAAACCTAAGCCAAAACCTTGAACAGTATGGATTGGAATGTTGTAATTCCAATCACTCTCTCCGTTCATCGATATCTCGATTAATACCTTACTGCCGCACTCAGAGGTCAATTAACTTTAATGAGTATTTAATGTAAAATAATTTCATTAAAATCTAGACCATAGACCCGGCAAGAATAGCGACTAGTTTTGAATTGTCATTTTTTGACGTCAAGTACTCATTAACGTTATGACGTCTCTGAGTGCGGCAGTTAGAATATAAAGAGTAATTTATATTTCAATTGTACCATGTATCCGGCGGAGCGGTGCCAGCGAGCAGTTTGAGCAGCGTTTCCCTCTCCGGATTGGGCTTGTCCCCGATCTTCGCCTCTAGCGCCACCTCGCGGTGGTCCTCTATCGTCGGCGGGTTCGGCACCGCGTTCGTCGGGTGTGTTATCACGTACGTGAACTTCACTAGGAGGGAGGACTCTGTAAACACATCATACGATTATATTGATGGCGTGTTTGGTACGATACCAATGCTTACAAAGTATTATGACAGTCCGGAGTGGTATAAGTAGGTATACAGCCGCTCGGATTGCAGTGTGGTGACGGCAGAGTAGAATACAATTGTCACCACCCCAAATCTCTCCCGTGGGTGTCGTACAAGGCGACTAAGGATAAATCAGTGATGAGGAATGGGCAACAGCGTTCCTCTTATACCACCTAGCAATGTACTGCGACTTTTGAGCTCGATAAATGGAAATAGGCTCGCCACCTATTAAATGGGACCTAACACAATTGGCGTAACGTGGGTGCTAGTTCACCTCTGCCTACCCCTTCGGGGATATAGGCGCGATTTTTGTACGTATGTATGTATGTTTGGTACGATGCGAACAAAGTATTATACCCCGACTCCGGTGTGGTTTCTACAGCCGCTCGGATAGCGGTTCACGCGATTTTGAGTCCCATATCTGCCCGGCTAGCATGACCACCGAAACACGATATGATAAAGCCACTTATTGCTTTGAACTGTCAAAGATTTATAGGTATTTAAAACCACGCCTTTTTATCTCCGAAGGGGTAGACAGAATAATAATGTTAACAGCATTATTGTGTTCCGGCAATGTGTGATAGGATAGCCAGCCCCTCTGTGGTTGAGGGTTCCCGGTATCCTCGATTCCATCTTGGGCCCTTTTCGTCACTTACCATCAGCTGAGATGAAGGGCAAAAGCTTCCCTGTCTAGCACAAGAAACAAATAAAAAAGTGTTACCTGACATGGTCTCTTTATCCAGGCTATAATAATAACCGACATTACACGAGCGAAGCCGCGGGCGACGAGTAGTAATCTATAATACAGTAGAATCAACTAATATATAGATAAACTATAGAGTCCCACGGGATGTGAAAAGGGTGTCACACATTCGTATTCTGCTCTAGCATCGCCACGCGGCTTTAAGGCGCTCACCCATGGCGACTTTTTGTAGCGATGCTGTCGCGAGTTCGTATCGACACAGTCGCGACGCGGTCGCTAGCTGTGTGCTTTCCACGTAACCACGATTCAGTCCCGATAGTGCCGCGCTCGGTTCTTACTCCACGCCACCCTCCCACCGTTCTCACCCCGATGTCGACTGACACGGTCGCGCGTTTGCATAGATACAGTCGCGATGCCGTATCGCGTTGCAAATGCGACTAATGCGCGTTAGTAGCGATGCTTTCGCGTTAACGAAGCGCGCGACAGCATCGCTACAAAAAGTCGCCGTAGTAGTCAGTAGTAATCAAGTGTTACCAGAAATAGCCTCTTTCTCCAGGCGGTCGAGCTCCGGCGGCGAGATCTCCCAGTTCATCGTGGAGTTGGGGTTGATGGTGACGACGGCGACATCGTTGTACATGTAGTTCGAGAGGAAGGTCTGGGCGCTGCGGTCGCGCGCGTACAAGTTACTGAGCTGCGTGTAGTCTTGTTCCGAGAACCTGGTATGGTTGGTGAATTGAAATAAAATTAGCGTTTAATTAACTTATTTATTATATATAAGCCATCTACACTTCAGCCATTACAACCAGATAAAAAATGTAAACAGTTTTATATGTCTCTTTATCGACAAAATGCATTTAATTATGAGAAAGATTTAAAATACATCATCATTTTGGTCTCCACCACCAAAATCTTTGTACTAATTTTTCTAACATTTATATAATGTTAAAATAAAATCGAATAATACATCATCATTACAGAAAATCAAATTGATTAGCGATTTTTTGAAAAAGGTCAATGTTTTTTTTAATGTTTTTTTTTTGTATTTTTAAATAAAAGAGTCATTAACATTGTTTCCGTTATAATGACTGGAATAGATCTAAAAAACATGCATCAAAAGCTGAGGAATTACATAGTGGTAACAAATTATATATTTTTCTCTCTATGCTCACAAATTCGACGTTATATGGATCGCACGTATACGTATCTAAGTACACAAATGCGTACGTAATAAGCAATACGTGTAATAAAATTATGTCGATAAAAAATGTGTCTCTACAGAGCATCAATGGTTTATAGTGAATTTGTAGTTTAGTCAATAGACCAAGTAAAATCATATACTTAGGGCCTGTTTCACAAACGATGGGTAAGTTCTGAATAGCTTGCTTGGCAGTTGATTGGACATAAATTTCATATTTCAACTGTCAAATTATCGGCCAAGTAAGCTATCCAGAACTTACACGTCGATTATGAAAAGGCCCTTATACTAATAAAATAGCAATATAAATATAACTTGTCTTTTACTTATGCACTAAATGAATGTGATGACTTACATGTCTATATTATGAGACTGTGCTGACATCTGGTATACAGGCAGGAAAGGTCCGATTCTAATTTTAACTGTGACGTCGGTGGGTGGATTCGGCTCACCAACCTTTCGTAGGACAAGAAATAATATATTAAATCTGTTTAAAATTAATAATAGACTTATTAATTTCCTATGTAAGAAAATTATAAAGTATCAAAACTTTTGTGATGCTCTACATTTACTGTTGTATGAACAACACAGTGGCGCCCTCGTTATATCTACATTTGCGACTAAGCAGTGCTGTGTAATCTGTATCGATACCCATGCCATAACTGTTTAATTACATTAACCCCACATAATAATATTGATAAAATTACCGATAAAAAGTCAAACTATTTTGAATAATCCTTACCGTATTTCCGAAAGCAAAGAATACCAACGGGAACCATATGATTGCGATGACGAACGCAAGCACTCCGCCGCCTAGCAAATATTTTGAAGTACTCGATTTCTTTGCACCTCGCGGCTGGGGGAACTCGTCTTCCACATAGCGCGAACACTGAAAAGTACTTTTATTTTTGACAGTGTATTAACTTTAAAATATTGCATAGAATATACTTATTTATGCATAGATAATCAATTTCCCTTATTACAACTGTCGGTTCGACTGTTAACGAAATTAAACTTTTGCGTCTTATTTTTACCTACTAGGATGCTATGCGAAGCTTAAACATTTTTTTACTTTTGGATAAGTCGTGACCTCGGTTCATTCTTTTAATTCAATTAAAAGAATGCCCTATATTATCCTGTTGATCTGTAAGCGAAAAAGTAACGTGGAATGTGCCAAGCCCTAATCACCACAGGGGTGTCAGATTATTTGGGAATATGACAGGAAGCCTTTCCATACTGCTCTATCACCAAGCCAATAGAGATAGCAACAAGTTCCAAAATACAATAAAAAATTAAAAGGAGAATATGTCATAAATACCTTCAACAAGAATACACTCGCAAATATGTCTTCCATCTTGAGCCAATCCATTAGAGTCATCGAGGTATCCGTCCATATCCAGTCCATGAGCGTGCGCAGCTCAAACAAGAATGGTACTGCCATAAAACTGAAACAACAAACAGAGACATACTGCCGTACTCAGAGACATCAATTAACTTTAATGAGTATTTAATGTCAAAAAATTTCATTCAAATCTACACCATAGACCCGGCAAGAATAGCGGCTGGTTTTGAATTGTCATTTTTTGACGTTAAGTACTCATTAACGTTATTTGACGTCTCTGAGTGCGGCAGTTAGTGACCCAATTTATAAAAAATATCTAGTAGGAATATTACATATTACGACATATAAACACATAATACCAATTTATTACTAATAGAATATTGACATTTTGTTCAGTTTCCTTCTACTCCCCAGAGAGGATACGTTAACGAAACGTTCGTTTGTTGACCTGGGCCAACAAACACCTATGTATACAAGTATCAACTACATAAAAGCGCCTTTACTTCAAAAGAAAGAGTTCCTTTCTTGTAGAAAAAATATTTAAACAAAAATAATTGGGCAAAGGTAAAAAGTGGCACCGGTAAAAAAAATGCAAACATTTTAATAAATTAAACAAAAGGTCTATCCTACTTGGATGTTATGGGTTTATAAGAAAAATTTGCGTTAACAGAATATACATAATTTAACAGATTATGGATGGTGACTCATGTCTTTATTACACTTTTAAAGTCTTCATATGATTTTAGAAACAAATACCATATTATTTTATATTGTGCATTTATATTTACATCATCTTAACTCACCCTCTAAAGAACAGCATGTTGAGGAAGTGGTAGGACTTGCAGAGGAAGTTGCCGATGATGCGTCGCGGATATCCGCAGCGAATTTGGTACGCAGAGAGGAGCAGGTAAATGCACTTCATCATGTACCACATAGGCGGCGGCGCCAGGGTATTGAATGTCCTATGAAATTAACAGGTAAACGGGAATTAGAATAGTTGATTTACGGTGGGTCCTTTTATTCTATCTACAGCAAAAAGTAAGCTTTCTAAACTTTAGTTGCCTGGCATTTTTTGTTATATTACGTTAAATAACTGCTAGATTATGATAAATAGTTGCTAAGCAACTAAGCTGTAGTACGTCTATCTTCAACTGTTGATAGAATATTCGGAATCGCCGTTAATCACGCAAAGACGGCTAGGATGTGATAGCGTGATCGTATTTTTAAAGGCCCCATTGCTGTGTGCCACAGCCTTGCCTATGGATGGAAAATGGGCCATGGTGGACTGGACCAATGTGGAAAACACTGGTCCAGTGCAGATTTGTGAGTATTAAAAATAATAATAAACCAACTGGAAAGATAGATAAAACAAGCTTCGACACTATCTAATGGGAAAAGACTGAAGAAACTAGGTCAAAAAATTGCAGGATCAACTTCAAGAACATCAATTTGAATTTAGAAATAAATAAATTTACAGATACCTACATTAACAGAATTATAAAAATAAAAGAATATACCTTTCTGTGATAAACGGCAACACAAAGAACATCCAAATGTGGACACCAATAATCAGTGCGTACTGGAACAGTATTTTGCCGAGCATAAACTTCCTGAGGTACAGCGCTCTGTCTATGACAATCAGCGCAAATTGCAGTATCAACATGATCAGGAATGGGATGGGCACTTTGTTCTCTTCCAAGTAAGCCTGCACACCGCCATCTCCTTGGTGAGTCTGCAAGAATAAATTCAACTCGAAAATAATTAAAATATTATAACGAAAAATGTGGTTAGAAAAAGTTCGATAAATTATTATTATTGATACATATTACATACATACATACATACATAAATCACGCCTATATCCCAGAAGGGGTAAGCAGAGGTGAACTAGCACCCATGTTTCGCCAATTATGGTAAGTCCCATGTAATAGGTGGCGAGCCTATTGCCATTTATCGGGCACAAAAGTCGCAGTGCATTGCTGGGTGGTATAAGAGGAACGCTGCTGCCCATTCTTCATCACTGATTTATAAATATTCTCTGTTAATATATTCGCTTAGTCTGAAATAGCTCCATTTTGTGAAAACCTTTTGAAAATTCTATTCTTTTGGTTACATTTTTTTGTACAGTTAAAATTCAATTTATAAAATATATAACTAGTATTCATTACCATATGCAGAAGCTTTAAAAAAATTAAACAATAACCACTCACCCCGAAAGCAGCGAATCCAAATATGACAACTAGGAAGTTGAAAAAGTCGCAAAGAAACATGTACGCATACACATCGGCAGTAACGCGCGCACCAGGCGCCAACATGCGCTTGAAGAACCGCTGCGTTGGGCGCAAGTATCGTTTTATGCTGTAAAATAAGTTCGGACAAATTTACTATGCAAATGATTATGCATTTAAAAATTCAATCGTTTAAGCCGGATAGAAAGCCTTACACGGTGAGTTAGGTAAATTAGAGTGATGCTTTATCTAGCCTTTTTATTTTGATTTAGTCTAATACACTAAAGGCTAATTTTAAGTTAAATTCTAAACATGTATTTGATCCATTGGAGTATGTAAGCATGACAATATAATTAATTACTTAAAAAGAAATACTCACGACAACAGTATAACTTGAGGATAGTGTTTGTAGGTATTCTCTAAAGTTGTTGTCACTGCAATTATTGGTTCTTGATCATCAATCACTCTGTAAAATAATACAATTAAAAAAATATAGCTTGTTATATGTCAACATGCCATTCTAGGTAATTAAATATGAAGTGTATTTACTTGTAATGGTCATCATCCGGCTTCGAAGGGCCAGCCTCCTGATCGTAATCGTATTCAATTTGATCTTCTTGTTGTTGGAATCTGTTTTGATCTTCAGACAGCCTTAAGCTGTGCTCAATATTATTTTGCCTACAACATTAAACTGGTAATTTAAACAGCTTTTAAAAATTACAATAATATGTAATGTATGTACAGGTAAATGACATAAATTGTAAAGTACGAAATCGACAATAATACGTCCTCACTCAAATTTACACTTGGTCTATTGTAACTCGATTCCACTGAATAGCTGCCAAATAATACCAATCTACCCGCAAATTTACATTTAAACTTCATTGAGGATTGACAATTAGTTTTACTCATATCATATTGCTTCAACACA
Organism: Cataclysta lemnata; assembly: GCA_963931975.1. Classification (NCBI taxonomy): domain Eukaryota; kingdom Metazoa; phylum Arthropoda; class Insecta; order Lepidoptera; family Crambidae; genus Cataclysta; species Cataclysta lemnata. Next base: position 5,169,557 of record OZ008341.1, on the reverse strand, counting down.
ATTCATACTATTTACATTGCAACATCATAATACAAATGTTTAAAAAGTTGAAATTGTTAATCAACTCAAGAAAATAACCTACAAATGGAATAGGAACTACTAATTGGGATACCTAGTTTTCAATACCTACTTTAAATAAGTACCAATTTTAATTACAGATCTGCGCCAAACGCTAATAAATTGTAGTAACAAATACAAGTGGAACTACGAATTGGGATAGTTTTCAAGAGCACCACACCAGTTCTAATTACAGAACGCTAGTTACAATTTGGGTTCTACTAATGTTTACGTAACAATTGTATGCCAATGGTGTTTAAATAGTATTGCTTTACAATAACAAAAGGGGTCAGAAGAATTTACGATAAATAATGTTCTGATTTTATTTTATGTAATATTTCTAACAGTATTCGTTAGTTAGTAAAGTTTTCAGTATTTATTAGTTAAGTCTTTATCCATATTTGTTTTATTTGTGAATAAAGATTTTTTTGTTTATGCAACGTCGTCGGTAACAGATATTATAATGTACTTTTCCCCTGGCCAGAGCGAAAATCCTTTTTTATGCAAACTTCTTTTCCTCCCTGCCCTGTTACCAGTCTATTTGGGGTCGACGCAGTTTTTTATGCAAACTATTTATGACAATTGTTATTTTCCCTTTTATTAACAATAACTGTACCAAAAACAAAAACCATTGAAACTGCACCGTGACACGATTGTTACGTCAACAATATCCTACATATTCCAACTACGGGTCTGCGTCAAAACGCCAACAATACGACGAGGCGATACGCATATTATGCTTGTAGGACTGTAGGTACATGTACCATGCGCGCCTCCACACGGGCGCGTGCTTGCTCGCACCGCGCCGGCTAGCCCGCCTCTGTAGCCGCTGCCAGACTAGGCGCGCCACTCGCGGGTCCGATCGTCGGGCGCCCAGTTCGCGCATCGCCGCCGCTATCGTCGCCTGCACGTGGTACAGCCGGTCGACCAGCCGGTGACGACTGGCTGAGCACGCTCACACTACCACTTATATATCTAACGATGTCCTACGCTTACGCTGTACGGGGGGGTTCGGTTGTGTGGGTGTCACACTTTTGAATCAAAATGGACCTTACACTATAGGCACCTACTGGGGTTTGGTTATGTATCACACTTTTGAATCAAAATGGACACATTCCAAAAATGTGACGCTGTATTGGGGCTTAACAGGTAAATAGGTCGCTTACACTTTTAAATAATTGACATATTCCACAAATTTAATGTTACTACGACCGTGCTACGATCAAATCATAGGTGCAATTTTTGACTGAGGCGGTTCCTAAGTCGTTCGAACAAAAATCTAATAGATATCATGGCTTTAAGATTGTAATAAGGCGCAATCTTAGTAAGGTTACAAAATACATACATACATACATAAATCACGCCTATATCCCCGAAGGGATAGGCAGAGGTGAACAAGCACCCGCGTCTCGCCAATTATGCTAGGTCCCATGTAATAGGTGGCGAGCCTATTGCCATTTATCGGGCACAAAAGTCGCAGTACTTTGCTAGGTGGTAGGTATAAGAGGAACGCTGCTGCCCATTCCTCGTCACTGATCTATCCTTAGTCGCCTTGTACGACACCCACGGGAGAGATTTGGGGTGGTGACAATTGTATTCTACTCTGCCGTCACCACACGGCTATAGGTTACAAAATGGTTTAAATATAGCACAGATTTCTGTATGATCTATACATATTGCACCATAGCGGATATAGATGATAATGAGAACACAACACAGCAGAACATAGCTCATATATATGGCCAAGACTTCTTTTTACACACTAGTTCAGTTACTCATAATAGCCGGTGATTTGATCATCAACCCCCTTATTAAAAAATATGGACTCAAGTTAGTCAAGGTTTAAAATTGACGCAATCTCCGTCTTTCATTTAAAAAAATAAGTGACAGCATCAGTTTTAAACTATAACTTACTTTAGTCTATGTTTTATAATAAAATAAGTGTTCAAATCAGTCAAACATGCCGCACTTTTAAATTATAAACCGTTACTATACGAAGATGATCAAGAATTAAGTTGAAAATGCCATAATTGTGTCTTGAAATTTCGGAAGCTTTACTTCGTAATAATTACATTACAAAAAATGACATAATAATTCTGTTTAGTAACAGTATACATTTAAAAGTGGGGCATGTCTGACTGATTTGAACCCTTATTATAAAACATGGACTAAAGTTAGTCATAGTTTAAAACTGATGCTGTAACTTTTATTTGCATTTCATTAAGCAAATAATACAGCATAGTCGTGTGGTGACGGCAGAGTAGAATACAACTGTCATCACCCCAAATCTGTCCCGTGGGTGTCGTACAAGGCGACTAAGGATAAATCAGTGATGAGGAATGGGCAGCAGCGTTCCTCTTATACCACCTAGCAATGAACTGCGACTTTTGTGCCCGATAAATGGCACTAGGCTCGCCACCTATTACATGGGACCTAACATAATTGGCGAAACGTGGGTGCTAGTTCACCTCTGCCTACCCCTTCGGGGATATAGGCGTGATTTATGTATGCATGTATGTATGTAGGTTAAAAGTTTTGCAAATTAAACCAAACAAAGATAATACTGACGGTCCGGTCTGGTCGTGGAGCTGTGCGTATTTGCGGCCCACGTCTGCGGCGTGACCGTCCAGCACTAGCTCCGTATCCTCCGGACTCAGGGGATACTCGACGTCTTCGCGCAACTCAATCTCCGGAGTGGACTCCTTCCACAGGCCTAGCGATTTCAGCATAAATCTATGGCAATAATAATACCGTTAAACTATTAATCTTGCTATGCAAGCAAACATTATACTGTTTCGTTTCTAAAATGTTTTATTTTTTTCGGGAAAGTAGGCAGGTACTTGCTTCGCATATTTAGAGCACATTTTATGTTTCTAATAGAAAAATTTAAAAATTAGTTGAGGGGTCATAAAGTACATATTCTTGCTAAAATGTAAATAATAGTAGATTATATACCAACGGGGATAAAACAAAGAATGTGTCAGATCGTAAGTATTTGACGCCTGAGCCGAAGAAGAGGGCGAAAAATATGCGATCTGAGGCTTCCTTTTTTATCGCTCGCGGTAAGATCATAGTTTTATGTCACCCCTTGACGAGGTCATCGTTTTAAAAGTATAAATGACTTGAAAATACACGACGTACCTGTGGAAGAATATGATAAGTAGCAGCAGTAGGTCGTAAAGGGCGTAGTTGAACTTGCGCTCGATGCCAATAATGCGAGGCGCAGTGAAGGGCATGTTCGCCGGGATAGCTTTTTGATTCCACGGCAGAATCTCGAATTGGAACATGCTCTTGATCAACACTATTACCTGAGAAGAGTTTTTAATTATATTTTTTTTTTTTATTATTTTTCGATAGGTCAGCGCTATCGAAACTCTTTGAGTTCGATAACTTACCTCAGTATACGCAATTAGAGTGACCCAAAAAGTTTTTGTGGGTCGTGGTATGGTCAAAGTACCCCATAAGAAAACCATGAGAGGAAGTGGGATTGATAGGATTGTTGCCGATTGAATCTGAAAAAGTAAACTGCATTTTATGATGTTCTTGAACTTATTGCTTATTATTTAAACACAGAGTTTGTAATATAAAAAATAAAACAGAAATAAAATAAATAGCCTATATGCTAGCCTGGGAGCGAACAAATAACGTAGAATAGGCCAGCCCCGAACCAACCCATTATAAAACATGGACTAAAGTTGACTAACTTAAGTCCATGCTTTATAATAAGGCGGTTATTGTCTTATAATAAAACACACAATGTGAAAAAGTATTCTTTGAGTTGCGTCTCTTTTATAATAAATGATCAAAATACAAAATGTCGAATAGTCACCTGGTTAATGAAGACCATCAGATAGCACACGATGTCTGTGTGGGCGAGCACCGCGTACCAGAGGGCGTAAGCCAAGTGCACTAGCGGGTTCTTCTCTTGCTTGAACATAGAATCATCTTGCTCTTCTAATATAGTGACGTCTTTGCTGAAATATCCAATTTATTTGTAAAGAAAGGTGTAACTAAACGAAATAACCAGTGCTATAATATATTACAAAAGATATTGCAAGAGAAGGTATTGCGTATTTGGTATTTAGACAATAATATTCGTGCGAAGTAATAATCGATTGGTATAAAATATTTTAGTGATAGTAGAGATAGGTTAGAATTTGAAATACTTATGATATTTTGATTTATTAATAAGAGACCAGAGAAAGAGATTATCAATGTGAGCGAAGAGATTATCAATAGATAATGTAGCAAACATTTTTGAAAAATATTTACAAGTATTAAATGATTAATACAGTTGAAATTTTGCATGGAAATGAATATTAAATAATGCAGTTAATAGCTGTGATTGCAAATTAGTTAAAATTACTATTTTATTTGTTAGATTGAACCCAATACCCAATTAAAAAATAATACATTCTAACTGCCGCACTCAGAGACGTCAAATAACGTTAATGAGTACTTAACGTCAAAAAACTACAATTCAAAACTAGTCGCTATTCTTGCCGGGTCTATGGTCTAGTTTTGAATGAAAATTTTTGACATTAAATACTCATTAAAGTTAATTGACGTCTCTGAGTGCGGCAGTAAGCCATCCTCCCTGCAAATTTGGCCCTTATAATTGACGTGTGAGATAGAGCCATTATTTTTCAGCACTCTAGCCTAAGTAGGCGACTAAGATTCAAAATCTTATTGGATACGATGAATGACATCAGGCACGCACTTAAACTATCAAAATTTTGTACATACAACAATATTGATATTGGCGTTAGTTGTATTCATTTCCCAGCCAAACAAGAGTCATATTTGAATTGCGAGTCTCGGAAAATTACCCGCATAATAAAATTAACATTGCATTCGGAACCAGGGGGCCTACCGCCTAACTCGATTGCTAAAGCAAAAGCTATAGTTTATGACGTCATGCTGTCATTTCGCACCAAATGTACCTAAACTATTAGCGATAGCTTTGAACGAATGATCACCGAATGATTTTGTATGAATTTGGCATAAAATCCGTACTGCCTAAAATTTCAGGATGGCTGCTATAGCCGTAAGCAGTGCATTGCTATATAGCTATCATCAGCAATCGAGTTAGGCGGTAGGCCCCCAGGACAGTGTAAGTTGATCTTCTCTAATCTCTCTCATTTATCTATTTCTTGCATCATCTTGACACACCGTGCACACGTTGGATACTGAACTGAATAAAATGCGGACGTCTGGCGGCTCAACAACAACAATTTCTGTGAAAAGTAAACCAAGCTAACTTTAACGCGACTCATAAATTAAAAGATTACGGCCATTTGGCTGGGCCCCTATTTATTTAGTAGGGTACATAGGTATTGATATTCTTCGAATTATAAAATTTTTAGAAATTACACTAATCACAGTTATCACAAACTATATATTAAAAAAGTAATATACATATACAATACACTTTAAAAAACAAAAGCAGCATGGCATGCAAAAAGCATAATTTAAATTAATAAATATTAGAAAATAGAAAATTCAACACTGCGTAGCCCATCGCTCACGACGTCAATGTACGGATGAGGCTTGCACTGTCTCTCATCACTAAACCCACCACTAAACTGTCACAAGTATTTTTATTGCACCAAAACAAAACAAAACAAAACTAAAATGTAATAGTAGATTACATATCAAGGGCGATAAAACAAAAATGTCACAGATCTTAAGTTTTATTTGTATTTTTATTTGATATATTGCGATATGATGCTTTCTTTTTAATCGTCCGAGGTAAGATCTTAGTTTTATGTCACCACCTGACAAGGGTGTGGGATTTTCCGTACGCGTAGCGTGCGGAAATCATTTTATGGCCAGGTGTGACATAAATTAATAAATACCCCCGTACTAAAATAATTACGAAAATATTTGTTGGAACAAAACGACAGAGGCCGATTATTAGTTAAACGTGAAAACACAAGTGAAAAGTGGAGTTACTTTCTCATCTATAATATTAGTGTGGTTTTCTTCAATTTTACTTATTTTTATACACAACTCAAGCCTGAAAATGCAATGCCAACGTTGTTTCCATTAAAAAACATCTAAGAGGTAATGGTTTCTTAACTAGTTTCCCGGTATCTTTATATCTACAAATCCCCCTTTAAGAAACTATGTACAATAAAGAGCAGCCTATCCTATCCTACGTGTCGTGGGAGACAGTGCAAGCGAGCCGACCACACCTCTCAGTGGACTGCAAGCTAAACGCGCTCTCGTGTTCGGAGGTGTCGTCGTCGTCGTCATCGTCGTCGTCCGGCGGCCGCAGTCGCAGCGAGGACGGCTCGCTGGGCTGCGCGGGCGGCGGCGTCGCATCCAGCCCGCGTTCCATACTCGGCGCCAGTATACGGATCTCCGGCACGCTTATTTCGCTTAACTTACGACTGAAATAAACCATTTGCGCTTACACCTCGAATACCGCTACCATCAGAGGCGGGTTAGCTTTAAGGCAAACTAGGCATGTACCTAGCACACTTATTTAGCTTATCTTACGACTGAAATAAACCATTTTGCGCTCACACCTCGAATACCGCTACCATACACCTATCTGCAGACCTCATAATAACTTGGATCAACTGATTGATTATCTGATTAATTGGAATCTCCAACACACTTATTTCGCTTAACTTACGACTGAAATAAACCATTTGCGCTTACACCTCGAATACCGCTACCATCAGAGGCAGGTTAGCTTTAAGGCAAACTAGGGATGTGCCTAGCACACTTATTTAGCTTAACTTACGACTGAAATAAACCATTTGCGCTGACACCTCGAATACCGCTACCGCATATACCTATCTGCAGACCTCATAATAGCTTGGATCAAGTGGTTTATTATCCAGTTAACTGGTTTCTCCAACACATTGACTTACGATTGACATACCGAATACCGCTTCCAAATATCTAATAACTTTGATCAACTGATTGACTATCTACACTCTACAGTTAATTGGCATCTGGGCATCTCCGACACACTGATTTCGCTGTATAAATGGTAGCGTTCGAATGTCTTACTTATTAACACCTTGCAGTAAAAATTTTTGGAGGTTGAAAAACAAACTTGAATATTTTAAGTTGGAGTTACGTGATGAGATCACAGAAAAAAATAATTCACTTAGTAAATATTAGAAATTATTACACGACGTTATTAATGGCTTCGCTACGCATGCGCTCTAGCCATCTAATGTAAAACTATATTTTTTCAAAGATATTATTATTAGTATTTTTTTTATTACAAATATTGGCGTTAAGTCTTCACAATTACCTACTTTAAAATTGGCACATTATGTTAGATACATGCTATGACTTAAAAGTAAACTTAATCTCTATTCAAACACTATATCAAATACTGCACTAGATTTATTTTATGGAATAAAATACAAACCCAATTTCGACAATCGGCATCAAAAGGTTTTTATCGTAACTTTCCTCGTCGCTAGAACTAGGCAGCATGCAAAAACAAGACACTACTAACTAAATCATACTAAAACTACATCCACTAAATGCTAAACTACATCATAAAGGGTATATTACACAAACGATGCAATAATTCAGTAAACATTCTAATTTTTAAATATTCTACAAACCGTCTAGTAACATTAGTCACTACAACATGCACACAAGCATGGCGGTTACTAAAGCTGATTAGTATGTAAAATAACCACATCTTAAAAATCCACTGCAAGTATTATTCAAACGGAAAGCATGGAATTAATAAAAGAGGTTCCAGAAATGGTACTCACCGAAGTACTAAGGTCTCTGGAAGTGGCTCCCATATCATCTGCGAGCCTTCTCTCAAGCCGATGCCAAAGCCTTCTTTCTCCTGTAATGGACAGAAATAAAATATTGACAAGCAATCATATATTGAGGAATGAGCAGCAGCGTTCCTGGTGTGTCATAATCAACTAAATTTCCTCGGGAAGAGCTATAGGTTTCCCCGCTTTTTATTTACATAGGGCCTGAAATAAGCTAATGAAATGTGGGTGTTAAAAATACCTCTGGTTACCCCTCAGGGTCAAAAGGCGTAATTAATGTATACAATTTAAAAATGCATAAAATAAACTTAAACGGACTGTGATAATCGATTGACGCAGAGAATGCCGCGGAGTATTATACTTGCGGACTGTTTGTTTGACATGTTGTTTCCCCCCGCTCCGCTATTTCCCGCTCCATTTCCCCTCTTCATGAGCTTTTCCTCAAAACCTTGTCCACTGTAGATTAATAGGGGTTTTAGTTTTAGAGGAGTTTTGCACAGCACAGCTAAGGTCATTCCTCTCCTCTCTGCTCCAGTGGACAGACCCTAATCTCATTTAGGTACTAATCTTGTGCATATCGTACGTACTAAGGCGTTCGTTGACAAACTTGGTGTGTAGCATAAAATCCTTGCGGATTAATCTAGAGTAATTTCACAATATACTGACTCCAAATTATTGAAGTCATATTATAATTCAACCCACCTTAAGTATTTTCTTTTCCATGGACAGCGTCCGCGAAACATATCGGTAGTCCCTGGAGTACTTCATCAGATGCCGTGTCAACGACACCAAGAAACTCGATATGAAAGCCCAAGCTATCTCCAGATATCGCTTCAGTTTATCAAACCAAGTCTCCTCCTCTGTATTGAAACGACATATATTTTTTAGCCAACGTAGAAGGCAAAGTAGCTTCTTTTCGCCTATTCTAAATATTCGGTAAAAGGATTATAATATCAAGAGTTTTCAATAATAACTTAAGCATTTATTTTGATTGAACAGTCAGTCGGTCAGTTCGCAATATTAATATCTGCTCTATGATTTAAATTATAAATTGATTTGCTCTATCTATGATTTGAATTATATTTTTTTTAATTGTTAGCTTACCCGGCAGTGGTGCAATGTCCTCTAACTCAGAAACTGGTACATCCTTGTCCTTGTCTTTCTCCTTGTCTGAGAGCACGACGTTCACTTCACTCTCTTGGGCGATTTCAACCTGGGATCTACGGCCCTGAATTCGATATTAAGCAGATTTAAATATTTTTTTAACGACTAAAGATCACCAATATATCATAGATATTATTAAAATTATCACTTTGATAATGAATGGTTCCTTTATTGCAATACCTACAGTAATCGTTTTCACATTCACCAATATAGTAAATATTATTAGCAGTTTCTACTCACCATAAATAATCCCAACACAAAACATGCGAACAATGCTTTAGAAAGTCTACAATTTATTATTTTGCAACTTGATTCCCAAAACCAAATATTAATTAAAGCAAACAAAAGTCGCAAAGAGTATTACACTGGAGAGCAATTAGTCCTCAATCCTATACCTTTCAGAAACTGACCATGATAATAAGCTAATCCGTCTTCGTCGTCTCGAACGTCCTTCCACGTTCATGCCTAACATTCTTCTGACAACAACTTTCGTTTCCAATGTTTTAAGGGATGTCTATGTGCTCCTACCTGCTCTCGAGTGTAAGTATGCAAGAGCAATACAACATACAGCCCCACTACATAACATATGATTTTAAGGTCACCAACATTGTATGATGTTAAAAAGAATAATGCTTCATACACGAGCAGGCAACTGCAGCCGTCTACGTGTCAACGGCAGCCATCGATATATGAGCGTTAAAAATATTTACCACTTTTGTTAATAAACTGGCAAAAATACTTCAATTATTATAGCGACTGCCACCGACGGTGGTTAGACGACTACAGTTGCAATTTGTTAGTTTTTACAGATTACACAAAAAATTAGGAGATAATTAGTAACACAGCGGATTAACCTATGCAATGTGTACAAAACCCGTATCCGATCCAAAACGGCTTATAAATATCCCAAAGGTTTTTTGCTTTTATAAATACATATTTTGATGGAAGCTCTATGCAAGTGTTTACTTGCAATAAAAATTATACCGATTGGTTTAACAATTTAATGCACCAAAAATGAACAAGCATAACGTAGGTAACAAAGCTGCTCAGATCTCAATACATTTTATTAGTCAAAAAGAGCTATGTATATTTCTCCTGCTATTTTTGCATTGTTTATGAAATATACTGCTTTCTGTAGAAATCTTTTAAATGGCACTGCCTTTACTTTCGTTGCTTTTAAATCTTGTTACAAAGGGCTACAGTCCAAATTAAAGATGCAAATATTCCGCCATTGTCTTTTAAAGGGTTAACGGATCGGAAAGGGTTTTAATCACTGACCTATATTATGCAAGTACGCTGGACTGAATACGTCTACTAAAATGTCAAATGTTTCTTGTGCCGAATTGAAGCGCCTCCTCCAGCGGCAAGGGTACTAAATTTGACGTTCGTTGCTTGTATCTGACATCACAAATACATCTCTAATATTAGTTCCGTGGACGTTCACCTTCGTACACCACTGCCATCAGCGCCAAAAGGGCGATAATCAAATGGCATCATTTTTGGATGACAACCTTCAGTCCTTGTACTTGTAAATTAGATGTCAGTGGTTTTAATACATCGCAGTAGGTATGTCATACTAGCATTGCATTACCTCATGCGGATAGGAGTGAGGGTAGCTGGAAAGAGACAGGTGTCGCGGCGAGCGTACGGCGGGCGCGGACGCGCGTCGCAGCGACACCGCACGGTTCACGTCCGTCTTGATCACCGTCGACAGCAGCTGCCGCACACCCGGCCATACCGTACCCGTTACGCGCTACCTCGCTTTTACTACACATTTACTACTATAGTTTGTTAAATATAGGATGATTCTCAGGACAGCTGTCACACTCATACACTTTTTTGTCTATCCTTTTCGCACTACAGCAGTTTTTTATTATTGTTACACAGGGAAGCTCTTGCTCTTCATCTCACCTGATGGTAAGTGACGATAAGGGCCTAAGATGGAATCGAGCTGCACCTGAAACCCTCAACCACAGAGGGACTGACTGTCTTATCACACATAGTCGGAACAAAACAATGCTGTTAACATTATTATGATGGCGACAGATTTTTATAAGATCGTGGTAGCTAGCCAGGCGGACTTGAAAGAAGTCCTACCACCAACCAATACCAAATATTTACTACTAGTGGCCTCCCGCGAATTCGCTCGCCTTAATGTCGGTTATTATACAGCCTACAGCCTTCCTCGATAGATGGACTATCCAAAAAGGAATTTTTCAATTTGAGTCAGTAGTCCCTGAGATTATCGCGTTCAACCAAACAAACAAACAAACTCTTCAGCTGAGGTTGAAGTAGTAAAAAGCGAGGTATGCAGTAACACGAACATGCCATAAGTGACCACATAGAAGTTACAAAACTAAAGCACAGATAGGTACCCAAAAAGCATTTGGTATTAATTACACACAATCCTACACCACATTTTCAAGAAGAGTAATCACTAATCATGCAATCTTTATACCTATAATATCAACCACAAACCACAAAAAAGTATCAACCACAATTTTCAGAAACATTAATACTTTCCCATTTCATGCTCATCAACGGCTATAGATCTACATGGTTATAGTTATTAAAACAAGAGCCTTAGGCTCGAGTTCACCAAGGCATAAAACAAGTGATTAAAAGATAACCGCTAGTTTTTTATGTGGTCAAATCATAATAGCCTGTTTGTGTTGGTGAACTCCAGCCTAAAAAGGAGCTTTCTGCTTATTTAACAACCAGTCGAGTTCAAATCAAGTTTCTTTGTACCCCTGTTGTAAAATTCTTTGTAATTATATATGAAAATTAAATCAACTTTCAAAGTAAATTTAATTCTACAAAGTCTCTTACCATATCCAAGATACTAGGGACCAACAATATTTTATCTATGACACCACTTCCAAAAAAGTATTGTAAAATCGAGCAATGTTTTCCATACCTTTCCCAAGCCCATTTCCTTGGGCGCATCCTCATCGGAACTGGACTCTTCGTCTTTGAGGTGAACGTCGGTGTCGTCGAACTCGTCAAACATGTAGTAGTCGCCGGAACGTACAGCTACGTAAAGACAAGTATTTGTGAGATTACTGGCCAGTCGTATTTGTATGGACGTGATAAGAAAAATGGTCAATAATCACAGATATTGAGCGATGTATTAGTAAAATGTACGTTTAAATATCTATTTAAAATTACTAATAAATTAAATTAATTAAGATTATCATTATAACCATTATTATAATCACGCCAATACACCGGAAAAACATTGCTGTTAAGCTCCATTTATTTTGTGAGCAAGCACACAACAGTGTCGTTAAAACTGTGACTGTACACCATTTTACAATTTACACCCCCAAAACGTAACAAATTCATTTACTGTAGTATTATTTTAATTACACCCACTTAAATTGCACAAAAGTTTAATGCTTGCAACAAGAACTTTTTAGGTAAAAAAAAACATATGCATAAATGAGTGTATCGTGTAGACACAACGTTATTGATGTACACAAACAAACACGCAAAACAATACACAAAACACAGCATGCCAAAACCCATGCCATAGCAGCATACACATGCAAGAAGCGGGTGCACAGGGCGTGACACTGTCTTAGATTTTGTATTTACAAAAAAAGGATCTTTAAAAAATAAAAAATTACCGCCGATTTCGAAAATTCAAGACAGTCCATCGCTAGTCGTACTGCAATCGCCTAAATACCGTCACCGACAAGCTGAAGGGGTTAATATGGCAATGACAATTTACGGCGCAGCTGCGCTAGAGATGTTACCCTTTTGATGCGTCGCCGGCTGCTTGTACGGCCTATCGCGAGCTATAAGAGAAATGCAGAACTCAACGGCACAGTACACACACCAACAAGAGGGATATTTAGAGGTGATAGGTATTATACATAGAATGGGAGACATAGAGTTAGACGAAATCCTAGCCACAAGTTATTTAAGCACATGGTAAATAGTTAGGACAGTGCTCAGCAAAGCTATTTTAGCACATTGTTTATATGTTCTCATAAATTTGCACGGGCCAATAAAACAACTTTTATGGATACCATATCCTCCTTATAACAATTCCAAACACCCTTAAACAAAAGAGTTGTTTATTGTTTTATTTAATGTTCTCTTATATTTGCACTATATATTTATTTAGGTTTTGGCATTAAAATAATTTAACCCGACGTTTAACACTTAACGTGGTCACGGGCAGACGGAACGTCGGGTTAAATAATTAAAATGCAAACACCTAAATATATGCGAGTCTTACCGGTAAAAGTAGTTTTATTTCAAATTGTTTTAAAGTTTATGTATTACTTTGTTTATTAATTGACTATGTTTGTGATTTCGATGGTAATAGTAAATATTTTCTCTTATTTTTAAGTGCTAAAATAGCTCTGTTCCTCTTCCTTTGGAAATTTGAAAAGTGCAACTCTATTGACACCGACTTTCGTGTCGAGTCCAACAAATTAATGAGGAGCTAAAAGAATTATTATGACGTAGTTTCGACAACACATTTAGAGTACAGATCGCGACATGACAAGGGCCACAACACCACCATCACCAGCCCACTAAATATGCCGACTGTACCTTCGTGTCTCTTCGTGTAGACCCGCCGCTTAACCGTGGGACTTCCTATACGTAAACATAAAAGTATTTAAACACATGTACACGATTTGTGGAAATAATGCTGTACAAATAATATGTACAGTGTAACACCTAAGGGACATTCAAAATTTGATGTGTGGTGCGAATTTGTTTTTTTCGACATCCGTTTTGTGCGGGTAAGTAGATCTATAAAATCATTTGAGCAACCAACCTATTAAATTATTATCTGCATTACTCAACTTTAAACTGTACTTTTCTTTCTTTCGGGGCGTTAAGATGTACGTGCAATTTATTTTTAATATATAGGTTAACTGTACATAGTATTATAAGTTTATTACAAAAACTGCGCGATAACAAAACTTCAGTAGCTAAACTCCCTTCTACCTCTTCTTCTTCCTGCCCTGTTCCCAGTCTATCTGGGGTCGGCGCTGTATGTTTCCTCTTCCATTCATATGTTAGACGTCATCAAGTCATCCATTCCTTTTTGATTCATATCATCCATCCCACTGTAAAGGTGCTAGTGATGAATGAATGTATAGAATAGAGACGGAACGGACCATGTCGAGAGACCCATGAACGGAGAGAGTGATTATAATGACAACATTCCAATCGATACTGCACAAGGTTTTGGCTTAGGTTTTACAGCCGGCCGCCTGCCTGACACCAACCCTCTTTGGGTACGCTGTTGCTGGTGGCTTGCCCTCCACCATTCGGGTGCCCCAAGGTGCTTATTGGTCTACACCGGGCAATCTCCCTTAGTCGACTTTTACGACACCCATTAGGATGAGTTGGGGCTGGCCTATTCTACGTTAATTATTCCCTCCCAGGCCAGCATAGAAGGACTTAAGGAAGCATAAACTCCCTTCTACCTAAAGATAGAATATTGACATCCATCTCCACACACCCGGTTCAACAATTGCTTAACCCAAACGATAATAATAAGTTACAAAAGATAATGCTTCAGAACCCGCACGCCACGGACATCGCAGTGCTAGAAGATCGCTCAAGTAGTTACACGTATGATGCGAATGTGGATCGGCGCGGCTCGACTGCGACAGTATCGAAGTGCGGTTCATCTGGCTGGGGCTGGCCAGTGTGTGCCGCCGCCTAATGGGGGGCGGCGAGAACACCGGGTACGACTCCTCGCTCTGCGGCCGCAGTTCCGACGAGGGAGGAGACTCGAACGATATCCGGCGAGGCTCCAGGTACGCATCCAGGGAGACAGTCATGAGAGCTGACGAGGGGGACGGGGGACCTTGGGAAGGGGGGATCGTGGGAAGCGTGGACGGGACGGGGGAGGGCTCAGCCTCGAGAGGCGGAGTCCTTACTGGGGATGGCGGGGCAGAGGCCTCGGATAGCGGAGTGTGGAACCCGCGGGGTGAGGCGGGGCTGTCGGGAGTGTGGTACCCCCGCGCCGATACGTCTGAGTCCCCCCGCACTAGGGGCACTTGTTCCGATTGCTGGGTCTCGTCGTCCTCTGAACGCAGCGGTCAAATACGCGTCAATATTGTATTCAACTTAAATAGTAGATTATACAAGGATACAACAAAGAATATCTCAGATCGCAAGTATTTGATAAATATGCGATCTGAGGCTTTCTTTTTCATCCCCTGAGGTAAGATCATAGTTTTATGTCATCCCTTGGCCAAGAAGTGGGGCCAAGATGTGTGGTGTGACATAATATATATTTTGATATTCCATGTATACGTTACTAAACAACCTGCGTATACATTAATGAACCAAAACAAAATTACTGCTGCAGTATTGGTTTTACAAAAAAACTTTACCTTAATGCTAAACAAATTAAGTCCCAATTTACCTGCGTCATGTTGATGTGGCTCCTTAGTCATAGCACCCTGTATTTTTTTCTGGTTGGCCTTTATTCTCTCCATTTTAACTTTGATCTTTTCCAAAATTCTTATTTCTTGCTCCTCTTGTATTTGCATTTGCTTCTGACGAAGCTCTTCGATTAGCTCTGCACCGCTGAATAATTGTCATAAATACTTATGTGTAATTCAAAATTAAGAGTTATTTCCATTAATGTTTATAGCCATAAACATACCGTGATGCTAGAACGGTAGTTGCTTTGCTCTCATCTATGACTCTATAAAAGTAGTAACTGTGGAAGAGTCGTCGTTGTAAGATGAGGAAAGCGAAGCAGACTCCGTCCCACGCGAGCCCGATGTCTTCTTGTGGCACTGAACATGCGGCTTCCTGGTAATTTCAATGAAAAAAATATTAGAAAAAACTAAGCGTGTTCTAAGGGCTGCGCAGATGGCGGTCAGATACTGACTTTTTGTCCGCATTATTATCAATTATTTTATTATTAGGAAAATTAGGATTAAATTAATATCGCAAATATGCAAAGTTCAAGAGGATAAAGGTAGTCAAAGTTCAACCTTATTTTCTAAGTAAATAGATAGTGCCTCGCAGTACTTCATTCAGACTCAGACTGTCGTCTGCGCAGCTCCTTATCAAGACAAAATATGTTTTATACATGGAAGCAAAGTAATAGAGAATCCCAGTCTACCGTGTTAGTATCGTTGGTAAGGCCTTTACGAATAAGAATGAATTAGAAGTACCGGTTGATTGAAGAGACGACCTTCACAGAGGAAAAAGGGGCCTTTTGCTTTAGTCACAATTTTCTGCAGTGAGGTGACGGTAGAGCAGAATACAATTGTCACCACCCCAAATCTCCCCCGTGGGTGTCGCACAAGGCGACTAAGGTTAAATCAGTGATGATGATGATAAAATGGGCGGCAGTACAGCATCTCTTCCACTACCACTCTTCCTCTTACACTACCCGGCAATATACTGAGATTTAATGTGCCCGAAAAGTGGGTGTTTGGTTCGCCTCTGCCTACTCCTTAGTAAGCGTGATTTATGTAATATAGTATGTATATGCAATTGTCTGCTGCCCATTTACGATTACCTTGACATACTGCATCCTAATGAATCGGGCGATGTTCCCGCCCGCAAACTTATCGACGCAGCCGATGCCCAGTAGCTGCACGATCCAGCACGCGTGCTCCTGCATCACCGAGCTGAATATGCAGCCCGGGATCTGGAGGAGGGCCTTGACCACTACCACGGACACGTTGTAGCGGAGAAGCCACGACCACCTGCGCACACGCAATCCAAGACGAGTGAAAAGAGAACGACAAATTGTTGTCGTTCTCTTTTCACTCATCCTTGCTAATTGAGAATAATTGAGAAAAAGATGCTTTTTCTCAATTCTTATCATTACAACTTCTTTCAAACTAATGGTGGTGGTTAAATTTAAGCGCTTGGTAGTTAAACAGTCATATCCTTAATTGAGATAGGGTTAGGATGCCGTGTGCTGACGGCAGAGTAGAATACAATTGTCACCACCCCAAGTCTCTCCCGTGGGTGTCGTGGCGACTAAGGATAAATCAGTGATAACGATGAGGAATGGGCAGCAGCGTTCCTTTTATACCACCTAGCAATGCACTTACTGCGACTTTTGTGCCCGATAAATGGCAATAGGCTCGCCAATTATTACATGGGACCTAACATAATTGGCGAAACGCGGGTGCTAGTTCACCTCTGCCTACCCCTTCGGGGATATAGGCGTGATTTATGGATGGATGTATGTATGTATGTATATATGTATGTTAGGATGTTTTTACAGATTTCTTATCTTTCAGTTTTACTCATCGCTTGCGAGTACTTACCATTGCAGTATAGCTTCCTTTGGTCGAAGATAAAAATCAGTCCCCTGCCAGAGGAATATAAACGAGCCTATGAGGTAGCCCATGGAGAAGAGATTGACACGGTTGGTGCCTGTCATGAACATGATGGCGAGGGTCACCCACAGCATACCAAGGAACACCATGCGCTTGATTACATCTAGCCAGGACCTATAAAGTGCAGTAAAATTATATCTATATTATAAGATCATTAAAACTGTGTAATAAAAACAAATTTTGTGACCCGTACTTCTCCTGATTGAAACCTACTTTGTAGATTATTATAATATAAGATTTGTCAAACAACAAATTGTGAAAGAGATTCGATACATATACTAGAATGGTACGAGAAGTTATCGAAATCAAGAACCATCCAAATTTCAAAATATACCCGCTGTTTGGATTCCGATCACCATAATTAAGTCTCAAGAGCGTAAAGAAATTCGTGGTTAGAAAAAGTTCAAAAAATTATAGTCTTGATGCGGGAATCGAACCCTCGTCCTCCGCATTCCGGGCAGATGCCTAAACCACTCGGTCAACCAAGACGTTAATTAACTTGCCGAAATGTCTCTTAACTTTACACTTCACGTTGCAAGTCAACGGATACCCTCACAATGTAGAAATAAATTCTAACATGCAAAACAGTTATTTTTATAAATACCGTCAATCTTAATCTCAAGACCGTCTTAGTCAAGCAGTCGTAGGCGTCTAAAAACCGTGTGTGTACAAGAGGTCTTACCCGACATAGCTCAAAAAGTCAGGCACAGGATTAACGAAGTTGGGCGTCTCCCAGTCCTGGCCGATGTCCTCGCTGTTGGAGCCCCCAGCGTAGCTGTCGCCCTTTGTGCGCTCTATGCGGAACACGCGCAACTGGCGCGTCGCGAACAGCAGTAGGAAATAGTCGAACACCAGCTTCAAGGCGTGCGGGGGCTCGTCGGGGTACGGCAGGAAAAGCCATGTTCGTATGTGTTTCATTTGCTGGAAGATATTACTGATCAAGTACAGATTTATAAGGATTCCCCGGTGCAGGTTGGAGTTGGGAAGGCACATTGGTCCTGGAGCAAAATTCGCCAGAACCACCGTGCTTTCCCAAGTTCGTAGAAATTCTAGACATAAACATGTATGTGTATGTAAACCGTGTGGTGACGGCAGAGCAGGTTACTATTGTCACCACCCCCAAATCTCCCGTGGGTGTCTTACAAGGCGACTAAGAATAAAACAGTGATGAGAAATGGGCGTTCCTCTTATACCACCTAGCAATGTACTGCGACTTTTGTGCCCGATAAATGGCAATAGGCTCGTCACCCATTATAATTGGCGAAACGTGGGTGTTAATTCACCTCTGCGGCCTGCCTACCCGATCTCTTTACGATGTTATCTTGACTTTCCGCATATCACTGATATAACTTCCAGAACTGAAGATATATACCAATCACCCAACCAAGTGTAACTGCCGCACTCAGAGACGGCAAATAACGTTAATGAGTACTTAACGTCTAAAAATGATAATTAAGAACTAGTCGCTATTCTTGCCGGTCTAGATTTGAATAAAAATTTTTGACTTTAAATACTCATTAAAGTTAATTGACGTCTCTGAGTGCGGCAGTTAGAGTTAATGATATCTTTATTAAAACCGAAGTAGTCATTCAATCACTTCTATCTAAATTTCACAACTCTATTCGTCATCTGGAGCTTTATAATAGAGACGTTAAGGTAGTTTATTGAACATAAAAGTAGCTCACCTGCTCATCACCACTCCAGGGGTACGAAACACAGAACTGCGGCAAGAAACCCACAGCCAACATGTACTGGAACGGCACCAGAATAGTGACACTGGCCGTGAACGCTGGCCACACACGCGCTTGACCCGCACGCTTTATAGACACAAGCACTAGCAACCAACCGGAGTACAGAACAGCGTACACGTCCATGCGAGAGCCTATCACGCCGATCAGGCAGATCAGAGTAATCTGAAAATATTGCATGTATTTTAATTTATTTCTTGCACGGTGCGTACGCTTATGGCACTCTAGAAGCTAAAATATCGGCGGTATAATTGATCACAAAAGGTCAAATAACAACCTGCGGGGTTATTATGTAAGCCTTTTTCAATCGCTTTCGTCTACCTGTCACTCTCACACTTTGCGATTAGTCTCAATGAGTGAGAGTGACAAGTAGACGAAAGCGATTGAAAGAGGTTTACATAAAAACCCGGCCGCTTTCTCAATTCAAGTGTCGATCATGTGACTAAATAGCTTTGTGACGAATGTCCAACAACCCCGATGATCTGAATTGAAGGGGTGAGTGAAAAAAGGTGTTATCTACATAAACGAAAAACAAAAATAGAGCTTAGGTTTTATGTGACGGAAAATCGACTGATCAGCTCAAAACGCCCGTTGATTCGTATCAAAAATGCAGACCCTAATAAAAGTGTTAACTGACAAACGTGCAAACATTTTACATTTTCAAACACTCATAACTCATTTTGAACTTCTTGTTAAGTAACACCTTTGTCCACTCACCTCTTCAATTGTCTACTGTCTAATACGTTTCTAGGTATACAAAAGTGAGGTAAGCCAAAAATGTACAATTTGGAGGTAGATAAATAAGGAAAAGGAGGGCAGTAATTTCGATTCACTCACCTCTACGCCGAATTTATAAAATCCATAATTCATAAAATATTTAATGCAGTGTATCATGTCTGTGTCGGCATCGGGTCGCGTAATATTTGGAAACATTATTTTATCTTTATCGTTGATTGGTTGCCCTGTCTCTCTATAAAAAAATAATTAAAAAAATATTGACAAAAAAAATCAGATAAAACTACGAGATCCCTTGTAAATGCTCTTAGGATCTTTGAACATTCATTTTGCCGTACAAAATTTCTTTGTAAAATATTATTTAAAGCAACTGCAAAGAAAAGAGTTGTGTCTTTATTGATATATTTAAAAAATATATCCATATTTAACCAGAATTCCGAGCCACCATTGCAAATGAAGGGTTTACCAAACTTACCTCTGATTTTGTTGACGGTACGTGACTAGAGAATAGAACGTGAACACGGCTATGAGTCCTATATAACCCTTTAATAAAACAACAAGTGGTTTGTCCCGTGTTGCCTTAAAGAATCCCACCCACTCTGCATTGTTGTATACTGATCCGTTGATTGTATTGTTATCCCCAATCTGTGAAATATAAACATTTAAGTTCTAGTTTTATGATTTCAACTGAGTTAATAATATTGATACTACGAGCTAGAAAGTGATGGATACCTACAATGTAACAAAATCAATTGAAAACGATGACACATCAATACACGGTATTTTAACGGCCGGTTTGGTCAATTAGTCAGATCGCTGGGTACTGGCCTGTTACACTTTGTGCTATCGAAACTTATCTTTAAGTTGTACAGAAAAGAAAGCTATACACTAACATAAGGGTCGCGGTGGCTATAAAACATGATATAAAAAAGTACTACAGCTTTTGAGGCAAGCAATTGTCCCTTTGGACATCACATAAGTCAATTTATGTTTATATTTTGAAACAAATGTCAGTCTCAGATTTCGGTACCAGACGCATCAACTAGGACAACAACAACGGATGTAGCGAGAATGGGCCACAATCCAGCACGCTGGTTAAGTGTGGTACGTCTTCTATAATAGAATGAATAAATTGCGATGACTTACAGGGCCGCATTGGGTATCAAAGAAGGCGTGCTTGATGTAGTCAATCTGGTAAACCATCTTTGCCATCAGATAAACGCTGATCAGTATAGAGATTAGAAGCACGCAGATTCGTTGCCGTCGCGAACTGAGCCATAGCGCGGGTGAGATCATCAACATAATTGGCACATGCATGGCGCATACCTGGAAATGGTTATGGTATATAAAGAATCATTTGCTGAGTCTTTGGTCAACTGATCCCGCTCATAACTTATTCCGCGGTAAAGTGCTGCAAAATAACTGGTCAGTAAAAATAACGAATTAAAAAAAGAATGACCAAAATCGGTCCATAAGCGACGGAGTTTTGTATGATCAAATATAAAATAAACAAACGGGTACGAATTGAGTAACCTCCTTAAAAAGATAATAGGTCAGATTAATTTGGTGAGAACAAAATTAAGAAATCATTTTCATGCTAGTCTGTGAGCGAGAAATATAAAGAAGAATGTGCCAACCTAGAGTGTGACGTAAAATTCAACTAAGTGAAAAAGTGTAAACCAATAAGTCTAGCTAGAACCTCCCGAATGGTAGAGAGCAAACCACCAACAAAAGCATAAGACTTCACTTTAAGAAATATATGATTTTCTTAACGGATAATAATGCACCTGGTATATTATAGGTACAGATAGGATAACTGCTTACATTTAACACACAGAGCAGCATAAGCGCCAAGAATATGATTTTGATGAGGTGTATGTCGAGGTAGACGAAGGCCTTGTCTGCGAACTCGGCGTATCGCTGACGTATCACGCCGAATGCATTCTTCGCCCACACCCGGAACCCGCTCGACGGACGCTCGGTTACCGTCGGCGCGTATGACCGAGAACGGGAGGACTTTCTGTAGGAAAACAAATTTCAAAACTTATATATTTAACAGAATCAACGTCTACCTAATAGTGAGCAAGCAGCCATGGAGACACCAGCCCTCGTAGCACGGAACACGGATAAAATCTCAATATAAATCTCATTAGGTAAAAAAAAAAAATTTTCCTCTCGCTCTAACTCACACTTAAACCCGAGACAAAACACTGTCAAGTCGTGGAGAGAGATTTTGTCCAAGTCCCGGTCTAGCCCTACAGGGAGTACAAGTGGAAACAAGGGCCTACATCAAGGTGGAGCGACAATTTTTGCAAAGCATACCCCATTCACTTGGGCTTGAACAACAACAAAATCTTGGTATGTCTCTTTATCTAGGAAATGCTCTTAAAAACTAGAAACGTGTATTCTAAAATCTTCTCCCTGCCCTGTTCCCAGTCTATCTGGGGTCGGCGCAGTATGTTTCCTCTTCCATTCATATCGGTCAAACGTCATCAAGCCATCCACTCCCTTTTGATTCATATCATCCATCACACCGTGCTAGTGATGAATGAATATAGCAAAGAGATGGAACGGACCATGTCGAGAGACCGATGAACCGAGAGAGTGATGGGAATGACAAGATTCCAATCCATACCGCTCAAAGTTTTAGCTTAGGATTTATAGCCGGCCGCCTGCCTGACACTAACCCTCTTTGGGTATGCTGTTGGTGGTGGTTTGCCCTCCACCATTCGGGTGCCCCAAGGAGCTTATTGGTCTTCACCGGGCAATCTCCCTTAGTCGACTTTTACGACACCCATGGGATGAGACGGGGCTGGCCTATTCTACATTATTTGTTCGCTCCCAGGCCAGCATAGAAGACAAACGTGTGTGTACACGTGTATTCTAAAATACATCATCAATAATATACAAATAAAGCTGCTTTGAAATATTGGTTTTACACATTTTTGTATTTTATATTAAAATACACATCAAGATTGTTTACATTTTATTTATTTATTAGTCTCAAGCCCAAGTGAATGGGGGGGTATAGGTAGTCTATCTTGAAATAAAACCATGATGATAAAACCATGATGTCTTCCCATCACGGAAACGATAGTCCAGCCGCGGCTAATGATGATGTCAATAATGAAATATAATATTTATGGGTATTATGCTTTTGGTATTACTTTATTTAAGTCATTTTATCTGATCTGTCAATAATCTAATTGATAGTAAACCGACAGGCATAAATGAGAACTTTATCGAGATAGGCTGAACCGAAAGAAGTAAGTATTGTATAAATTATCTCTGCCTACCATTGTGGAAGAAAGGCGTGACGTGTGTATGTGTTTATATGTTCGAGTAATAAATACTCAACAACTGTAAGGCATCGTCCTAATAGAACGCGATTGCGCGATCGTCGCAGGTTCGCGCCAATTTTACTTGTACAAACCCGCGATCAAACCTATTGAACTCGAATAGGTGTACTAACTGACAAACCGCGTCGCTTACTCGCGGAATTGCGTTCTATTAGGACGATGCCTAAGGAAAATTCAATCTAAAATCACCTATGAATGGAAGGACGTTTCGCAGTCGTGTTCATAGAGGACATTCCAAGGGACTGATCAGCTTCAGTTAAGCTTTTGTCGTCATCGTGCTGGCTGGCTGCATTTGGTCGGTCCTCTTCGAGCGACAGTTGAGGTATCTGAAATAATTTTGTATGCATTTCATCTGGGCATTTATGTAGATTAAAAAGTTAAAATGTTTTACTTAGACACATAAAAAGATTTATTTTTCATATATCGCTTCTCAAATGCAAAAGAGCCATAGCTCAAAATTGCATTCCTTCAATACTTCATCATCATCATAACCAGCCCCTTGTGATAACATACTACTGCTAGGGCTCATGACTTTCCTAGGGATGGAATAATATTAGAAGGCCATAACCCAAACCCATCTAATGACCGACCTTAGGGAAATTGCTTGGTTTAAGCAACCATAGACCGAGCGCGCTAAGCCCTTCTTCACTTAAAATGTGCTATCGAGCTCTTCACTTATAAATACTTATAGATACATAAGGAGATAATTCAATTAAATTATACTAACATCATCTTTGATAGTAGAAGCGCCGGCTTGACTATGGCGACTAGAATCGTCTTTAACAGTATTCGTTCTGAAAATGAGACAAGAAAAGATGTATAAGAAATTTAACCAAGTAACAGAGCAATCATACAATATTTCTCCATTGCTTACCTCGTTTTAAGATCAGATAGTGCCATAAAGTCCTTATGGAAATAGTGTACTTGCATTATAGTAATAATTAAAAATAGGGTTGGAGTAAGCAGTTTCACAAACAAATCCGCTGGAAGATACGGTTCTAATCCTAAATCGTGTTGTCTGAAATTTCAATAGCGATCTGTTAATACTGTGGCCTTTTTATTATATTATATATCTAAGGTATGTCGTAAAAATAATACTTACAATCTCTCGTTGATTAGTAAATACGTTTCTATAGTCTTAGAGAAATTATCGAACTGGTATATGTAAATGAGTATTAAGTTCACCATTGAGTAAATAATGACTATGATCCAAAACATGTACATTAGTTTACGCCACCAATAATAGCTTATCTGTAAATAAAAACTTATAATGCACATCACAATACATTTAATAATATAACTTAAAAAATGTTTAGCTAGCGGGAATGAAATAACGAATCCAAGACGACGTCCATCGCAGACTAAAGCTAGGTTTATATTTCGATTGCGTGATAAACATTAGAATAATCTGTAACCCCAATGCCGCATTGGCATTCGCTGCACTATATAAGGCTTGCTAAGAAACACAACTTGAAACATCGATTTACGTTTACTTTACTACAAAAATTGGCACGAAACTTTGCAAGAGACTGAACATAACGAACTGTTAGAAGTAAACAATAAAATTTTCGACTTTTCAAATAAAATTATTAGTAATATAATTAATATCATAATTGGACACAAAACGTCTAATACAACGAAATTCGACTTGCCTTACGAATAAAAAAACCAAATGTTTCATAAAAATCATGGTATCTTAAAGGGAACCAAGCGATAATTTATTTAGAGAATACAATGATTTTGATCTTGGAGTGCATAATATCAAGAGCGATTAGAATTGACGCTCTTATCTTGAAAAATATTATCGCATCTTACCTGGAACATGAGTATAAAGACCAGAAATAGGAACATATAGATGATGCGGAATATGGTCATGCGGTCGCCAGTGACGCCGATGACAAACAG
Organism: Cataclysta lemnata; assembly: GCA_963931975.1. Classification (NCBI taxonomy): domain Eukaryota; kingdom Metazoa; phylum Arthropoda; class Insecta; order Lepidoptera; family Crambidae; genus Cataclysta; species Cataclysta lemnata. Next base: position 5,144,472 of record OZ008341.1, on the reverse strand, counting down.
CATTATGACGACCACGTAGATCCAATAGCGCGCGCATGCAGCCCGAAGCCACTCCCCGAGTATGCGCAGGAGTCTAGAGCGACTCTCGTCTTCGCGCTGAGCTTCCATTACTATGGGAATGGAAATACTAATTGTTACCAACACAGTGACATGAAATTATTCTTAAAAAAATGTGGTACGTACTCAATTGTGTTAGTTAAATGGAAGATAGAATGTGGAAAGTATTAAATATGTATACTTCGTGATGAAATTTGTGAAAATAACTATATAATTTAATAGTTTGCGTTTAGAAAATATGTAGTGCCAATTCAAAAAATTAACAATAAGACAAACTCATAAGATTTTCTAGAATCATAATCGAAATCCGATGATAAATATAATTACCATTAGCCAGACCTGTTTTTATAAAATTAAACACATACACCATTATTTGTAATATAATTAATTAGGATTTTACGATTAACATGGAGGTAATTTATTGGTGACATTAACAAGGGTAGATTTAATATATCTCAATCCCAATCACTCTCTCGGTTCCTCGGTCTCTCGACAAAGTCTTTTCCACCTTTTTTCTATTATACCTACATTCATTTATCACTAGCACCTTTTCTGTGTAATGGATGACCAGAATCTAAAGGGAGTCGTTTTCGAGAGACGTCTTCAAGCCACCCGGCATAAAGACATCTGACCTGAAGATGATGATTATTTAATAAATCTTCAGCTCGTACGGAAAGTTCCTCTAAATACCTAGGAACGGAATTATAATTTATCTCTTTCCTAAAAATAATATGAGACAAAATGCTTTACAGGTAAAAAAATTCCAGAGCACCCTTTCTTGTTGCTGGCCAACAGTGACTGTAACTTCAATATTCTATAACTTACCACTTGCAGCAGTAGACACGGTAAGCTGCAAAGGCGCAGCCATGTCAGTGATAACGGCAGACTGTCGCCGGTGGCGCAGCTCCTGTATGCGCTGGCGCAATGTCACCCAGAACATGCACGTGAACAGTGACTTGATCAGGAGCGGCACACAAGGCTCGCCCTCACTGCGACCGACGCCGATCTGGCGTAAGTTCACTTCCTGGAAAATGTTGCGATTCAAAATGAGCTAGAAAAATATATAAGTAATTAATATATAATTACCTAAGTGAATTATTATTCTATAGGTAATATGTTATAGGAGGACATCAACTACAAGAACGCTTCAAATTAACTCAACATTGAACACATGCAATGCAATAGTAAGTCATGCCCATACTGACTGCGCCGACCCCAGATAGACTGGGAACAACATACTGCGCCGACCGAGCCGACCGAGCGTTCACAGTCCGATAGACTGTGAACAGGGCAATGAGAAGAAGAAGATGATGGTTGTGAAAAATATAAAATATTTCATACTAACCGTAATATTGGATGGTAATTCAGTCTCTAGTAGATCCATGCCATATATGTACTGTGTGAGTAGCAACAGCATGGAGTAGCAGACCAATATGGGACTGGTCTTCAACATGAAGGAGCGCTGATCCTGGCAAAGCCACACGATGTTTGCCCACATAAGGAACACGAACGTGAGCCACGAGTGGAACATTATGCTCCACGCCATCATTGTGATTGTTGTCGCAACGTAAGACGATCTGTTTAAAAAAAAATTCACAAAACATCTACATTCCTTATTTTTGGAACCACTAACTTCAACACAGCGATATAACATAATATTGAAAAATATATAAAAAAATATTGTCTTAATAATATACCTGACTATTACTTGGAAGAAATCCACAATAGCAGCCACAATGTCATCTAAGAGAGTCGGTTCTTCAGCGCCAATCATTGATTCTGCTAAATGAAATTTATTGCATACATTACTTTTTCATATATAAAAAACTTTGTTTTATTTCTATTTAACCCGAGTTGTTAGCATCGGCAATCATACTTAGCGCTTGAATATTGAAAATTACAATTTAAAGAAGAATAGAATCAGATAGAATCAATTACTGTTCTCTAAAGAAAATGTTTCAGTAGCCAATATCAACGAGGGTAGTTTTTAAATGCCTAGAATGCGGTAACTTCACACACACAAACACAAAATTACTCGATATGATTGATCAAGTTACAGACACTTTTCATAATTTTTCAAATACGTTACATAAACTTTTTCATGATAACATACCTTCATCGGGAACAACTACGGAGCCGGTCGAGTCTTGGTGTAACTGTCGTGAGGCCGACCCAGACCTCACGCTCGACCAGCGCTTGCTTGGACTTATGTTCTTTATTAGCTATACAGATAAACATATTATAATCAGTATCTAGGTCTTCTTTTGTAACAGTAATAAGAGTCTATTTACTATATTAAAATTTATTATATTTTGACGTCAAGTGAAAATATAATACATAATCTATTGTTTGATGGTCATTTTATTTAGCATTTTTCATAATGCATGCGATATCTGAGTTTTTAACTCATTTCTTTATTAATAATTCTGTTTCTAAGGTACTAAATGCACTAGTACCTATTAGTACCTATTAAACAGAATTATGAGAGAGACAGGTAATATGTTGAAAATTTAACTAATACAGTATAATTATTTTCTATACAAACCAGTTATCCTGTGCATATAATTAAAAAGTTGGTATAGTAATAGTACACGTATAAACTAAAAGAATTACAACAGTGCCAATGTTACAAACAATGTAATCACATGGCATAATTATACTAATGAATACGATACAATGTTCTATGACTGATTTGGATGTGTGATGTGAACACAGAAGGCATCCCAAGCGGCAATGTTTGGTTGACAAAGTGTGTTTTTATTAATCTTGCATGCATACCAATACTTGTGGTAATCTAATAGTCCCTTGCAAAAAAGTGATTGCAAGAGGATCTTTAAATACAAACTTTAGAATTTCCAAAAATTTTGGAATGATGGTAATTGCAGAGTCATTCCCAGCTCACAATAACAAAAAGAAAATATACCTACAGGGGCGGTCTCACTGGTGTTCCCACGAAGCGCTTGTGTATTTATGTATGAATATGCAACCTACAAAAGAATAAAAGCGGGTTGCAAACCAGAACATATAAAAAATGTTGATTCGTTGAATCAATAGGTAACGGCAAAAACCGTCAGAAAAGTGCACATATTAGTATACTGTTATGCGTGTGTCAGGCTTCTCGTTTAGTGCTGAACGTGCATGAAGTGGTTATTCAACTAGTAAGTAAGATGTATCAGGAAAGGACGTGCATTATCAACAAAATGTTATTAAAAAATATCTATTTATAAAAATATATATCTACTATCATTCACAAGATACTCTAAATTTTTTTCTAATTAACATCGACTTAATATTTACACGGTTCAACTAAAAGCAAAATAAATATGTACTCAAAAATACCAAGTAAAAATCACAAAGGTGATGAATATCGAACGTGCGGCGGACATGTTTATAAACTACAGTGTGACAGAGTGATGCTCGCGAAAGCCTTACTCGAACTTTTTTAGTGGCGCTCATCCACTTGTCGCGCGTGACGCGGCGGCTGCGATGGAACGAGACACCGCGGACCAAAGACCCATTCAGCTTGCCGGATTCTATTCCCGTTAACGCACTTTTTTTTTTCGCCTACCATTCCCGATAGCAATGCAGATAGGAAAAAAATCATAAGCAATCAAGTCGTCACCAAATTCTTGGCAAGTAAACTTGACAGTATAAATCGTAATGCTAAAATCTAACTACGAGAATTATTTGTAAGCATTAGATCGCATCTAGGCGCAAAGGGAATTGTCAAAATTAATAATTAGGATACCCAATCAGTAAATTATTTAGAAGCCAAGTCGCACTTAGTTAGTCACTGAATTGATTCAATTAGTAATGATTTAACTGTAGCGAATAAAATCGGTTGACATACCTTCGGTTTGAACAACTCTCTGGTTTCAATGGCGAGAATAAAGTACGTGAAGAGGATGACTAAAGGACTCGCTAGAGTAGCCCACATGTAATTATCTGTCACTTCATAGGAGAACGACGATGGGTTCGTTTCGTTTATTGAAACTAATTGGGTAAGCCCAAAATATCTAAAAAAGAAACAGCATAAATTAGTATGAATAAAAGTTTTATTTTTATTTAGGTAAACATTAAATATTACGAGAATTATTAGAAAAAAAAATTATACTACATGTGACGCGTGTCGAAAGCAAGTAGGTATATTTCCAAATACTAAAAAAAAATAGAGGTCGTAATTTAAGATACGGCGCTGAATAAAAAAAAATATATTAATTTACTGACAAGTAACACTATTACCTAGCAAGATCCATTTCAGGTGGGTACAGTTCGATCAACCAGGAGCACTGGTAGACTAGAAGCACGGCTATGTGCACTGCCATGATGGCCATTAGGCAGCGACTCACAACGGCAAAGGCTTTTTCAAGTGGTCGCCCGAGCGCCCAAGCCGTCGCGGCGCCCATGAACACCAAAAAATATATTCCCGAAGTAACACTCGGCCGCATTATTCCGGAGAACATTATGAGAAATAAACTGATATATTTTCCTGGAAAATAAAAGAAATAAACTCTTGAATGCATATCCTCAGATCGTCTAAGTACCGATACTCCCGAATCTTTTCGCCCCATTTATTTTATTAATGCATAGATTTATTTTTTGGATTATGTAAATTTTTGATATTTTTGAAAATCTACTATAAAGCAATAAAAATGACCGACTCTTTTAATTAAATAATATTTTGGTTTATTACATTTTATTCCAGACACGTACCTGCACTTGTTAGGAGTGGGTATCGTTGATGTTTCGAATCTTTCTTATGGATTTGAGGTTCGGATGTAGTTAACAATTTTTTTACTAGCAAGTATACCATTGATGATGTACCAACCATGACAAGCTGAAATCGAATGGTGTTTTTCATTGGTCGGCATATAAATAAATGATCACAACTAAATATAAAACAAAACAAACCTCCGGGGCCAAGTAGTGAACGGCCATCGATGGATCTATACCAGAGTATGAAACTAGCCCCAAGTTGTGTCCTATTTTCTGTATTATCGGGTAGTCTTCGAGCAGCGAGCCGTACGGCGCAAATGCTGCAAGGACACTGTGCCATGCTGCATGTGCGATCAAAATCAGGATGGAGACGACCAAATTCAGAACGAGAAATTTCTTCCATCCTCCTAAAATACAAAAGACAAACAATTAGCACAATAGGACCGGAACTTTGTGAAGCTGATAGCTGATACCTGAAAAAGAATTGAATCTTAAGGCAGATACATAGTATTAAAATTTACGGTCGCGATCGTTTCTAAAAATTATAAAAGCTAAAAGCATAGTAATAATATTCAATATTGAATATTCTTCAAAATTCAATAAATTGGTGTAGCAAAGCAATAACGAATGCAATTGTTTACGATTTACTCGATTTATATTGTTAAATCTGTTCTTTTGTATGTGCTATTAAATTGAATGTCCTCATCATATCCCACTAGAAATGTATGTCTCCTAATGATACGGTTGATAACAATAACAAGTCTTCATCAGTAGTGACATGAAGACGATTATGATAATTTTCAAATTTAAACTAAATGGGTTGGCTAGTTTCCAGTGTTTTGTGAGACTATAGAAAATTACAAAAACCAATTTCTTGTTTTATATGGATATGAATGGAAGAGAAAACATACTGCGCCGACCCCAGATAGACTGGGAACAGGGCAAGGAGAAGATATGGCAATTAGGGTGTTATTTTATTACGATAAGGAATTGATTACGAAAATTTCTCTAAGCCACAATGGGATGTGTCATAGTACAATTTACTCACTGAAGATTTGACTTTTGATACAAAAGCCATATAATAATTAAACCAACATTAGTAAAATGAAGTATATTTGTTTAAGCGGTAGTCACCGTCATAATATCACGTATAGCATATGTTAAGCCGTTAGATCCAGCTGCATCTGCAGTCTTTAATAACCACTAATCCAAACTGGGCCAGTGGTGAGTTATGTCCCATTGTTCATCTATAGGGGAAGGCCTATGCTCCATCAGTGGGCAGATTAAAGGTGACGTTTGTGGCGATGATTCACGAAATAAAATTAAGCATGATCATTGAATTCTGCATCCGCACTTCCGCAGTGACACTTCAACGATATTATAATACCGTTTTACATATTCTTCCGATCAATGCGTTAGAAGAAACAATAAAATGTTATATTATATGAATGAAGAATCGTTGTAAACGCTTTGCGTGCAAAGCGTGACGGCTACTGGCCTCTTAAATGACGTCATTTCATAGTCAAAAAAGTTGACTTACAAATGCTTACAATACCTAATGTTAAGCTAAAAATACATTTGAAGCTTCGATTATCCACAACCGATTTGATTCTATTTCCTTTATTAAAATTTTGAATTTGAATTCTCTCAAAAAGTCTGGATCTTTATTTTTGTAACAAAGTATTATCTTTTATGACTTCTGTCATTAATAACGCTTCGCATTCGAATTTGGAAGCTACTTGACACCAACCTGAGGAACGCCTGTTGTGGTTGATTACCTCAACATCGCGCGAAAAACCCTAGGTGCGAAAATATGCGCAGGTCCAGAATGCTAACATAAATTGAACGTTGAATATTATTGAGGTTTGTAGCAAAGACACCGATGGCACTATGTGCAAAAATCCAAGAGAATTTGCCTCATCTGGAAAACACGCGACTTTTTCGGCTAATATCTAGTTTTAGCCTTACGTAATTGGCATAAATGTCATTTAATTATTTACGCTTTCGTTAAATAATGTGCGCTTCCATTCCGTCCTGCCGCAATGTAAATAATAATTAAACCTTAGTTGCTTCACACATCCACTGAATATCAAAGCGGATGATGAAAACTGTATTCCACTCTCCCTCACCACGCGGGACTATAGTAGTTTTTTTTAAATAACAGTGCCATTAAACTTACCACAAAATGTATCCGACACCTTAGGTATTGGCGCTAATAAGTACAGAAGCAGATATATCAAAGAGAGCCCGAACGGTCGCAATGCTATACCTGAAACAAAATTAGTAAATAAATCAATAGCACATGAGTTAAAGGAACATTGGCACGTTACGTATTACACTCGTACTCGTGTGTAAGTACTGGTTTAAAAATAACTAAATAACACTCTACAATTTTGAAAATAAATATAGATGAAGGCCGGGCCCTGAAAGACTTTTACTTTACTTTTCTATTACATAATTTTTCTTTAATTTATGTCTGTTATAGAAACACTTTTTGTTGATATAATGTATTTAAGTCGTAATAATAATATAAGTGTACCTTAATAATATACATAGAGTAGAGGTAGGTAAAAATGTATCTACAACAAACATCGCCAAACACTATTGGAAATCGTTATAGATGCAATGTACGCATAATATTTTGTTTTATTTAATTTATTATTCAACATTCGGACAGGTATTCCATCATCATCTTCCAGTCCTTATCTGGCTTCAACGCAATGTGTTTTCTCTTCCATTCATATCAGTCAGACGCCTTCAAGCCATCTACTTTCTTTTGATTCATATAGATAGTGTTATGGATAAACACCGGAAATATGTTAGCTCATTGCTAGCATAAATGTATAGAAAAGTGATGGAACGGACCATTTAAAAAGACCGATAAACGGAGAAAGTGATTTAGATGACAACATTCCAATCTATACTGCTCAAGTTTTTGGCGAGGTTTTACAGCAAGCCGCCTGACTGATACCAACCCTCTCTGGATCTTCATCTTCCAGTCCATATGTTGTTGTTGGTGGTTTTCCATCCACCATTCGATTGCCTCTGGGTGATTATTGGTCTTTACCCGGCAAAATCCATAAGTGGGATTTTACGACATCCCTGGGGAGAGTTGGGGCTGACACATTCTACGATATTTTTTAATGCATAGGAGGGATATTTATATGCCATTAATAGCAATTATTATCAGCTCGCATGAAAGCTATAAAATAGATATTGTAGGCATATATGTTATGCTATTATTAGGGGTTAGAACTTGATTGAATTCCAAGAAAAAATAAACAATAGCGATGGTATCCAAGCTTAGGGAGAATAAAAGCAGTCGGAGACACTATAAATCACAAGAGGGTGTCGTCTAGCGATACCACTTTATTGCTATACTGCGCATGTTACTATTTCCGTGTATATTTGGCCTTGATTAGTGTATTGTTAAATCCATACCTAATCTGTTATTAAATATATAAAAATGTGTATCAGAACTCAAATGTATGAATTGTTTGAAAATATCTATACATATTTCTAAAAAAATAAATCATCCCGGGCTTTACGTTAAAAATATGTCATTTTTCTAAATCAAAAGGGTCAGTCTGTTTCATACTACTTCATTAATTAATACCTACGACTCTTCTAGTTAAAAATTGTAAGTCATAGATAATGCATTTGTTTTTATCTTGTAAGAGGAAGACACAATTAGTTAGCGAGCGTCACTTTGGCTTATATTCGATACCTTAATATATCATTCTCTCTATTGCTCTTACAGGTTACTACGGAGTGGACTAAGCAAAAATAAATTCATGTTTCTTTATTTATGCAGAAATTTAGACGTGCACGAAACGATCATATCATCAAATACGGGTTCAGTGAAATTGCCAGACACTCGACATGCTGGAAACAACATAAAAATAATAAAATAAACCAACAATGCTTGGTGGGGGCTTTGGGCAACCCAAATGTCACACTAACATTTAGACTTTGTTCCACTTCGTTTTATACATCGCCCCATTTCTCCTGGTGTCAAAGCATAAAGACTTGCTTTTATGTTCTCAGACAGGAAACTACGCTTCATAAAAAGGACAAGAAACTTTACGAATTAATTACATTAGTTTATACCGGTACAAACAGGATCAGTCTTTATAACGCTATATAAATCTATATTGAAGTTTACAGTGTATATATAGTAAATGCACGCCATTTTTATAGAACATATGCCATAGGACGATTTACTAGTATTATTATTAAGTAAAATATGTAATAATCTTTCATCGTTTGTTTTGGTTAAATTGATCAAAGAAAAGTATTTAACACTTTTCAACGATGTTTGTTTTAATCTACCAAAGTGTAGATAATATTCTTATAACTGAAAGAGAACATGTAAAGACAAAACAAACATAAAAAATTTGTACCTAGATGTTTACATAAATTTCCATTTAATTAAAACTAAATACAACATGATAATATCCAACGCACGGAATGGCATATCACGTTATTAACACAGTATGCTTATGCCTATGAGAATACTAATTGTGTAGTGTGCATCAATAATTACATGCATTGTATATTATAAGTAAATACATCATAAAACAGGGTGTGACCAAATTACAATGGTAATAAAAATTAATGTGCTTTCATGTAGCTATCAGGAGAAATAAACATTTGACCTACATATCCTATAATTCACTAAGCCCACATTTAAATACTTTTGATTATAATGTATAATAGCTATCCAAAAAGTCCCTTATTGCATAAATGCCATTAACCAAATGCAATCTCTACGCCATCATAGGAAGCGTAGATTGTCTTGCAAGTTACATAGATAATGCTTTCATTTACTTTCCATGCGCACACAAATTTATTAATAACCCAAAATAATAAAAATAATGACTAACTAAATCATTAAGCAAAACTAAAAGTATCTAAGGAAAAAACATTTGATTCAGTCATGCAAAATGTGTAAAGCTCAGACGTTCCTTAACTCAAGCACAGCTCTGATAAAATAATGTAAATTAAAACTAAAAATATCTAAAACATAATTGTCAGTAGTTTCAGAAAAGCAATCATATAGGTAGTGGATACTAGAATCTGGGGTTGAATTAAGTAGATAAGTAGTTAACTAAGAAAAGCACAAGGTGTTAGAAGTGTTAAATGCTTTAAATTAAAGGCCTTCTGCTAGTATTAGATTCATTAGGTCACTCATCACAATAAAGATGCTATTCAAAAAGCAGTATGAGTAAAATCATACTTAAAAGGTCAACTATGAAATGTTTGCGAACCGCTAGGGCCAATACCACTAGTGAAGCATATTGCAAATACACATAAGTCTGAACCTATCCTACAGATATGTGTTTTGACATTAACACAGTAGGTACGTAGTGGTTACTTAGGATAATGTTTCTGATGGAACCCAAATACTTGGAAGAGTATATAAACTTAGGTGCCACAGTGACTCTTGCCTATGATTACCTAAAACCTTAGTAGTATTTGTAATTTATTATAATCATAATATTACTTATTACACTCACACCTATTATCTAGCCCAAAATAAGTAGTCTAAGAACTTGTGTTTTATAAATATTAAAAATACATAAAAGTAAACAACAATGACTCGAGAACAAATATATGTGTTCATTACGATAACATACCAGGATTCAAACCCGGCACCTCTTGACCAATAGCCAGCGATCTGACCATTCGACCAAACCGGTCGTCAACGTTATAAATTGTACCTAAACGTTTCTATTATTAATTTTATAAATTAAAATAATTATTATTTTCATGGCTGTACTTCGAATAATGAATGTTTAGATGATTATAGTTCACGATACACTTATTTATTTACGTCCGCCGCCGGCCATTAACATTCCGTGGATATCGTAGGCTCGTAGCAGCTGACTCCTTGAGTCTCTTCCCCGTTTGGCGAGTCAACAAGGCAGGCAGACTGTGGCAGACAGCCGGCCATAAAACCTAGACAAATCCAATAGCAAAACGGCATACTTGCACCGACCTCAAATATAAAGACCTTAGTAGGAAGGAAGAAGAAGGCTATTTTACTGAGAATAAAAATGGACTAAATGTTTAAAAAATTCAAATATTACTTAGGTAAAGTAGCATACAAATAAGAGCCTTAGGAAAATTCAGAGAAAAATAATACGACAAAAGAAAAAAATATCTACATAATTATGTCGATACATGAGATCATTGCCGGTGTAGTTAGTTAGTGTTGCCGGTTAACAAGTTGAACTGAGCAGCGACCTTGTGAATCAGGCGCCCGATAAGGCAAAGCGCGGTCGTCTCCGTGCCCAATATGCGCTCATTCTATGACAGAATACCTCGTGTATGTCTACACAATATTATACTTTTGTAACCTTTTAAGCGATTTGATGACAGTTATTAGCACAAACGTTATATTTATTTTGTTCTGGAATTTGTACAACTGTATCAAACGCAGTCAACAAACAATCCCATATCGTTACAAGAACAGTACCAAAATGTTAGAAAACAAAAATGATGTATAACTTAATAACACGCAAGTTTCATTCAACAATGTTTATTTGAATTGCAGTGCTAAAGTAATCTACCTATTTATTTATATTACTTTCGGCATCGGTACAAACGTTTCTTTCGGAACTGGTAGGCATGACATCACCTACTTCAACGCGTTTGCATATTTCCTGTTTAACTTTGCCGAAACATATTATTGTATTGCATTTTTAACGTCAATCCAACCAATTGATAAGCCAAGGTTAAAGAATACGTTCAACATACTTAACTGTTACATTTAACTCTTATTTGATAAAGATTTACGGTTCCATTATAAAATGTACCAGAGCTTTCAGTGAATTAAAAAGAAACCACCGCCTACGGTGCATGTGCTGAACAGCGATTTGGTTTTTCATGGAATAGATTTAGCTTTTAATATACTAATGGTATATACGTAATTAAGCGTGTGGTTGATGTGACACAGGGCGGGTGATATCCGAGCGTGCGTGCACTATGAACGATTACAGAACTATAGGGAGTGTTCGCGAATACCTATATGCCACTAAAGGAAAATAAAAATATGATTCTTAGTTTTGATTAAGTTTGAAGAATTTTCAATTTGTAAGTAACTATTGTTTATTTCGTTGTAATTGAATTCAACTTTGAATGGGAAAGTGTGTCTCTTTTGTTTGATATAATTATGAGAGCAAAAGGTGAGTGTTAACATGTTGTGAAGGTGCCCTAAACGTACACTAGGGTCACAAGTCCTATGCGCTGTTCATAACGTTTCTCTCTGCCACACTATGGACCCTCAGCTGCACGATGAAGTCATGGAATGCTAAGAGTTTCCGTTTGTCTAACCAATAGGTACCAAGTGTAACCATTTTTTTAAATACAATAACTACCAGTCCAATCTTCAATTTTTTCCAACAAGAACTTTATCAAACTTAAAAAATTAAAAGGTCGCGTTGATATCGACCTCTTTTATTGCTCGTGAAACCTGTTTCGGCGTTAAAACGGAATTGAATGTTAAATTTTCGTGGTATACGTTGTCGTCACACTCATAAGAATTAGATGAATCGGGATTATTCTATGTGTGTCAAATGTGTTCACTGTTCATAAATGAAGTGGCCCTTTTATACAGATTCTCATATTAGTGACCATGAATGTTTAGTGTCATATCGTTGAGTAATTGAGTTGACAAACAAGATACTGATATACGAAATGACTATCACATTGTTTGTCTACCAAGTTGAGCGGAAGCCCATAAAAAAATAAATAACGGTAATGGAATGAAACATTTTACGCTGTCCACTCTAATAGATAAAAAATATTGCAATGATAAGTTCGTTAATGGATATTTACTGGTTTCAAATTCTACTGTCGGTTAGGAAAACGTAGGGTTTAATCAATCGCGGTCAGGCATTTAAACGCGGGCGGGGTCCATTAACTGGGCAAACAAATATATTCTTCAGTTTTATTCACACAGGTTTTTTGTCATGATCCCCGTGATTGGGGAAAAGATCTAATATATAATCGGGTTATTAAAATTAAGCCTTACTACTCTTGCTCTTAGTGACTCTTGGCTTCATAGCCATTTCATAAAGAATGAGCTTGCCTAAGAGTATACAATGGATTTATCTTTACCATTTCGCTTCTAAAACACAAAAGAGACAACTCAACGAATTATTTTCTTGCAAAAGTAAGTTGTGCCTACTCTCATTAATTTAGAACACACAATGTTTCTAGGTTTTTAGTATTTCCTACGTCGTTTTTGTAAAACAAATCTTGGTTTGAAATTTACACAATCGAATCATTGAATCTGTATTTCAATCTCTAATATTAATTGGACCATAATATCTCTTCGTTTTTCTAATTTCGTTGGTATTTCAACCACTCGAAGTAGTTCAAAGTCCGTCCATTCATAAGTATGAACTCGACACGCCCGGAATAGTTCAACTTAGGTGGTACACTCGAAAAAATTGGATATCTATTTTATATTAAATACAATAATAAGAATCGGCCTCCAGAAAAAGACTTTCCAATGAGTCCTTAAATATTGCTATAAAAATAAATGTTGTAGGTTAAAGTTGTGTCTCTGAATGTAATACTTAATAATAGTTGTAATGTAAAACTGATTTCCTACTAGGCTGCCCAATTATTAGGGATGGTTTCGGTCAGATCAGAAAACCTTACGTTGGTACAGAAATGGTAAGATTCAAATAAAATAAAATAATAATGAAATAATAACCAAATGCAAAGTTCGCTACTTGAATAATATGTCGATGAAAGTTTGAAATGAATATACTTATTAGTTGTTTCACGGTTCCTAAACAGTAACTTTCATTATACATTTTTTCCTGTTTCATTCTTACGTTTTTACTGCTGTACACTTTTGGCGAGATAGGTACCTCTATTCGAATTGCGGAAAATCCGGAACCAATTATGGGGAATACACTCAGATGAATATTATTGGTGATTGTTTTATCAACACTTATATATTATAACCCTGTTGAAATGTAAAATGGTTTTAGTGATGTTATTATATATTAAGTTCTTTTGTAAATTAATTTCAAATTCAGAAGTCTGAAGTCAATGAAAATAACACTGACAAACTTTAAAATTCTACTTTATCAATATTAAGTTCTTGGCACCATACGTGGTTTTTAAGAGCTGCTATATTACACAAACATTGGACATGTACTAACTTTATATACAGAATTCATATTAAGTCTTAAAATAATACAAACACCGCAGAAAATGATAAAACGATGGTGACGACTTAAATCGCCCCTTGGAGGGGTTATTGCGAAACAAGAAATTCTGGTAGGTAAGTAGCGTTATTGGCTAATATCGTCACGTCAAGACATGATGTTGACACGACTTGTGTGTATCATACTTATCGCAATGCAAAAATCTCTTTTGGTATGCTCTCTTTTGGTATGCTGTTGTTGGTGAATTGCCCTTCACCATTCGGGTGCCCCAAGGTGCTTATTGGGCTACACCGGGCAATCTCCCTTAGAGGACTTTTACGACACCCATGAGATGAATCGGGGCTAGCCTATTCTATGTTATTTTATCGCACCCAGACCTGATGGAAGACCATAATATTATATACTCTGTATAGTCTATACAAATTATTTTATTTGCCGCGCAAAAACTCAACACCAATTTACTGGGGCAAAAAATATAGGTGATTGCACCATTTACACATCATTTTTTATTAGTAAGTATATTTCATGTTCTTATTGTTTTATTAAGATTGTTATTGCTGATGTTTGACCGATGATAATTGAACGGATGATAAACCTTTTCCTTTTAAACTCTTCTATAATTTTAACGTTAGCCGTGTGGTGATGGCAGAACAGTACCATACTTTTGTCACCACCCCCATCTCTCCCACGGGTGTCGTACGAGTTAGAAGGCGACTAAGGGTTAAGGAGCAATGAGTAATGGACAGCAGCGTTTCTCTTATGCCACCTAGCAATGTACTGCGATTTCCGTGCCCGATAGATGGTGATATCCCTATAATTGGCGAAATGTGGGTGTTAAGTTAATTCACCTCTGCCTACCACTACAGATATAGGCGTGATTTATGTATGTATCGTCATTTAGTTTCATATTATAGTCGAAAGTTTAGACTCTAAACCTTTAGGCTATTCGATATGTGTACTGAGGTTCGTTGATAGTTTCATTACGCGCACTTCTGGGTTTATTACAGATATTAAGTAGGTGCTTCAGAACTAAGTTCAATATTGCCTATTTAATATCATACCCATGACTAGGTGATACATAAAGTTCTCTTGAAAGCTGTAATGACCACATGACGTGAACATTATCTCCTATTAGAGCTGTAAACAGAGGGTAGGGCGGGTAGTGTTCTAAATTGCCAGATTTATGACGGCGATGCGCCGAATGGGGTCGGGAACCACGTCCATCGGAGGTGGTACAGTCAGCATCAAAAGTAGATTAACACTTTAATAACCTTGTCACAATAGTTGTTCGTACAAATTAGGCTAAAGTGGTTATCGACTTGTGATGCTGACCGTACACACATTTCGCACGTGTTGCGCGAATTTACTAAATCCTACTCGCGTTCTTAAGGCGACAATGGAAGCGAAATCTTTAGAACCAGTTTGGTAACCATTTTTTCCAGAATAACACAGTTTTTTTACCCTACAGGCCTTCCATTACATTCATAATTACACAACTGTTAAAAAACCCCCTAAAATAATTCCTTTGCCAAAAATTTTTTTTAAAACGATTCAAATTTCCGAGAACTATAAGTTATTATGTCAGTACCTCTTGTTTGTTGTAACTTGAATAGGTACCTGGCATGCATGCACTTTATGACGAAAGTGTTAAGCAATATTTTTATTATCATTCTGTAAGTGGCACACAATGCGCGGGAGGAAGACCAAAGCTTTTTTGCGGCTCTCTTAAGTGTAAATGAAGAACATTATTCGAAGAAACATGTGTGAATACATTAAACTCGGAATTATAGACTGGCGTGAGTCAACGCCAGAGTTCTAATTTTAGGAGTATAAAATGCCGTTATAGGTATTCTAACATAATAATTTCACTCAAGGATCGTAGATCACCCCTGTGGAAGAAGGGCGTGACGTATGTATGTATGTATGTATGTAATTTCACTCAATTCTACGGCCTTCCTCGGGGATAGACCAGATAAAATCCTTTGTGCATTCGTCGAAACTTTGATGAGAGGCCTACTCAGCAATGAGCTTTCATTATGATTTTATAAACATTATGATAATTTTCAATTGATGTCTCTTTAGCACCACGAGTGAGCCATTGCACGTATTCTCCTGGTCTCTTTCTGAAGCAAACCAGCTTCTTCTAAAATTCTAGCAGCCTGCATAGGTAAGCTTCTTGAATGATAGTTGGTAATTTTTATTGTACCCGATGGTATGCAGGGCTAGTACACTCTACTATAAGTGCACCTTCGGCAATGCTGCGTCAGATGACGCCTATAGATCATACGTCATCCAGAGCCCTTTCGTTCATACGTCATCCAGCTATCCCCTCCTTTTTCATTAATATCAGAAGTGATTGAAGAGAGAATACCGAGGGACTGACAAAGAGTAATTGAGATAACAACATTCCTGATAAGGGTTGGCCTAGGTTTTCTTTCACCAACCCTCCAAAGGGGATTGTTAGTGATTTGCCCTTCGACAATTAGGTTGCCTGTGCTTATTACACCGGGCAATCTCCCGTTGTCAGCCTTCACGACACCCAGCGTCGCTTCCAGAGATCCTTTTTTACTAAATAAAAAAAGGAAGCCCTTAGCTGAGGCACAAACATTACAAATAAAAGAAAATACCTAGGTCTACAAAGTAAAGATACATCTAAACAATAACAATTTAAATAAACACAACCATACATTTTCGTAATATTTATCACATTCAAACCGGTATGTTACCTATGTAGCTGCAGGTCAGTATTCAAAGCTCGAGCTTTATAACGATTCGCGCAATGGTTTTAACACGAATAAGTTTGGGAATATAGAGAGTTGCGTGATAAAATCCATGCAAATTCGGCGGCAATCAGTGTAAGGGCTCCCGAGTAAGGCCATGGCAAGTCGGTCAACGGGTCATAGAGTACGAATTGCGAGGACGCGCCCAGATTCAAAAGGCGCGCCCAACGGGAGGACATATTATAACGTTCCTTCCCGCAATGCGACGGCCTGTCATCTTGGTGTCGGCTCAACTAATAATATTAGAATATCGAGTTAAGTTTTCAATTACACCCAAATCTATTTATTTATAAGTAGCGTTTATTTTGCGTGTCCGACAAGTAAATTGGTGAAGGGTACTTTCCAAAAATGAGGTGAACCGAGTGGTTTTCATTTTATCATATAAATTATTATTATACTGATACAATAATACGTTTCAACCCAGATAGGGTGTCAACAGAGCCTTATTAAAACCCTGTTTGTGTTGGGTCTTAATATAACAGTGAGCGAAACTATTGCCAGTATTAACTCTTTACTGGTTTTTGGAGGATCTAAAGTAACTTCAAAATTAAAAATAAAAGTATCCTTTATAAATTTTGTCAAATGTGAGAGGTGAATTATAAAATAATCTTTTTGAGCTTATCAAATTTATTAAGTTAAAATAAGTTTTTATCAACTTAAAAAAAATTAATAATTTAGGTAAATTTTTTCAGTGTGTACTTCTAAAAATAAAATAAAATGAAAACAAAATTATTCTACCATCATTGCAATTGTAAGCAACATATCTCATTAATAGCGATATTATGATATTAATAGAAAATGTCTAATAAATTTTACATAATTACTTTACAATGACAAATGTGGTTAGAAAGAGTTCACAAAAAATTATAGTAGTATTGATAAAGAAAATGCTTGGCATTCCTTACTTAAAAATGGTTAAATAACACAACAATGTGCCAATAGGTCATCACCATCATTATCTTTTGATCAATTGTTATTTACATAATAAAAATTATGAATTAAGATGATGATGGTGAATATAAAAATTCCAAGAAAAAATTTTGTGGCCTTTGTATTAATATCCTATTATTTTAATAATAGATAGAAAGAATAGGAATCAATAATATTTTAAAATTATAATGTAATAAAAAATATACTGGACTGATATTTTTCAATGTCACACAAAAGCACATTATCAGTGCTCAATATTTTTCTTAAGCTAATTAGTTAGCACCTATTTAATATATTGGAGATAAGGAATTACACAATTTGTGTGACTAAACTACCCTAGCAGTGTGCTTGTACTTATGACAAATTTTTAATAACAATAATAATATTAGGAGTTAAAGAATCAATAATGTTCTTATACATCAAACAGATTTTTTTAGGCAGAGGTAAATTTAAGCCTACATTTCACAATTATATTGTAATTATATTAGCCTAAGTCGCCTTAGACCACACCCACTGGAGAGATGCTGGGGGACGACAATAATATTGTATTCTAGTCTGCTGTGATCAATGTATCAAAATACTTATTTTTGTATGACTTAAAATAGCCAAAACAGGAGGTTAAATGGGGAAAAGGCCTGGCTAGACTAAACTAATGAAGCTAAAATATCACTTACTTAATAGAAGTCCTGCTGGAAGGACTATTCTAAACAACACCACTGCAAAGTAGTATTTAGCCATAATGATATCTGTGAAAAAAAGATACACAAGCTATTATAATTATACAATCAAAATGCTTGTAAAATAAGCTTTTTTTTATAATTAATTTTGTAATCTGAAATGCACTTGTGGCCTGAGAGTCTATGCCTATCTATGCCTAAGGCAAGGATTAGACAGTCCATAAATATCGCCATCCAATATCGTGATAAATATTGAATCATCATAGAAAAATCCTGATTTTTTTGTCAATATGGTCAATAAAGGTGCAAATTCCGTTTACTGTCTAATCCTTGCCTTAGAATCTACATGTCACCACTTATGAGTAAGCCGGTAAATCAGTATTAGATAAGTTGGTTTACTTTATAACTTATTCATTTAAGATATGACTAAAACATAGACCAATTTAAAATAATTACACAAGTAATTATTTTAAACTAATTAAAAGTACTTCTGTTTCATTAAATTCAGTATACACACAACAAAAAGCAATAAAATAAGTACATAAATAATTAGGTATACCTTCAGTCGAATAAGTATGTCGATCCGTACCGTTTGTTTATATTTACTTTAATTTATATAATTTTAATTTACGTCACTACATTCTTACACAAAAACTTCCAACACGTATTCATAATTATCCCGATTTAATAAACATAAATACACACATTCATCGAACATTTTACATTATTTTTTGTGAAACAAAAACAATACGTCCCACACAATCCACGCCCGAAATGACAATGTCAAAAATATAAAAATATTTGACATTGACATCGAATTGACATTTTATTGTTAGTTAGTTTTAAATTCTCACTATTTTTAGGGAAGGCAAAGGGTCAAGCCCATACAGCCAAGTCTTTAGTGTTATCTGTAGTCTTAGGAAATAATGAGTGGGTGAAATGTATGAATGAAATGAATTTTACGTTAAAATATGGGTGTCACACATTTTAACGCATCTAGGGAGTGCTTGGCGCGAATTGAATGGTAACAGAGTTCATGATGGTGACTGATGAAATGAATAAAACCACTTTTTATAGTGATCTTCACCACATCATCAAACACATCATATTAAGACTTGTTTTCAATGATTCTGCATAATTGCACATCAACACGGATGCTTGTGCATCAAAATAACAACACTTTCACTGCACAAAATCCACTCAGTAGGCCTATTCCCTAACTTTTTTTGACAGTTGAAAGTGATGATCACCGAACTATTTACTTATCCATTACTACTTTACTATAATGCTATAGTGATACTTGTCCTGTGATAACAGCAATGTATTAGTAAATAGTTCGGTGATCATCACTTTCAACTGTCAAAAAAAGTTAGGGTATAGGCCTACTGAACCAATATAAGAATTATCGAAAAAAAATCTGACTGACACCATGAAACGAGCCAAATAGTATTGTATTCTCAACTTCAACTTCAACTTTTTGTAGTATGGCAAGCAGTCGTTTGCATGATATAAACGACCATTACTGCCAACGTCAGGTTAAGGAGATCACTTGTGTTCGAGGTTATCCGGTAGAGTTGCTTTTTTAAAAGAAACCTGGTGATATTTATTATTTTGTATTACCTGAAATAACGACACAAACATTGGACGTACACAATATATTGCACATAAAAAAAAAAATGTTAGAGAATAGATATTTAAAGGGAAACATAAGTAGATAAAATTAGCCTATAGATAGATAACATCAATATCCTATACATATATAAGTATTATAGTTTAATTTTATACAAGGAAATATACTTGATTAATAGCTTTGTTACTGTAGGATTTGTAAGGGACAATAAGGTCTTCATATTAATGGGGCGGTGAATTTTAGTGGGTAAAATATCATATAATGACACTGGGACAAGGGGACAGTTGAAAAATAAGTGGTCGACTGATCCCTCTTCCGTACCACAGTCACAAATGGGCGAGCTTCGAACATTGATCCTAAACAGATGGAGCGGGGTGCAGGAGTGACCTATTCTTATACGGCAGATTGTAGACGTAGTTTGTTTGTCCGCCAAGCGATAGCGGAAGAACCAGGGTTTAGAAGGTATGTTTGATTGGATGTCGCCATAATATCTACCCTTTATTGTTCTAGACTGATTCCAGATTTTTGTCCAATCCTTTTGAAGGTCTGTTTTAGCTAGGGAGTATAGATCCTGGGAAAAGACCAGGTAATGCTCGTCAACACCGGTTGTGATAGCATTCTTGGAAAAACCGTCAACCATCTCATTGCCAGGGATACCGGAATGGCTAGGGATCCATGCTAGAACTATCGTTATTTTCTTAAGTTCGCATTCATAGGCAGTCTGTTTGATTTTCAGGATTAGGGGTGATCTGTTACCTTTTGATAGTTGGTTGGAGTTTAAGGCGTATAAACAACTCAGGGAATCAGAAAAAATTATAGATTGTGGAAAGTTATGGGATAGGATAAATTTATAGGCTTCTAGGATTGCTACTGCTTCACCAGTAAAGATAGAGCATGTAGGTGGACATTTGAAGTTTAGTAGAAATTTGGGTAGCCAAACAGCAGCACCAACACCCTCGGAAGTTTTGGATGCATCAGTATAAAAATGATACCAATCTCTCCATTGCAGGTCCAACTCTCTGTTAAATATTTGTGTTGCACCAGGACAATTTTTGTTTATTCCAATGTTCAATAGCACATTGGGCTTGCAAAGAAGGGCGTTATATTCGATGTCAAAAAGTGGAGGTGAAGGCGTTTGGTAAAGTTTGAAGGGCAAAGTAGAAAATTTTCGGAAGCTTTTTACTAGACACGGTAACTCTTTATTATTCGAATAGTTGTACTGGGGAATAATTGACGATAACTTCTTTAACTTTGGTATTAACGGGTGAATGGAATTCTGAAGGGTTTTATAAAGAAATTTGTCTGATAGAAGGCAGCGGCGTAGAGACAAAGGAGGATCTAAGGCTTCAACCTGAAGGGCATTAGTTGGAGAAGATTTCATCGCGCCCAGGATAATCCGAAGGCACTTAAATTGGATTTTATTTAGTTCATCTAAAGCCGTCTTATTGCAAGGTTCCATTGTGAACATCCCGTATTCGAACAGACTGCGAATGATGGCATTATAAACTAATTTCTGGGAGTAGGGATGAGCACCCCACCAAACGCCTGACAAGCAACGAAGTATATTGACATTCCTGTCGCATTTATTTCTAAGATATTTTACGTGTTCTTTACCAGACATAGTTTTATCAAATATTACTCCTAGAAACTTTGTGCTTTCAGAAATTGGAATGAGCTGGTTCTCAAATATGATTTTTATTTTAGGGAACTTACGTTTTCTAGTGAAAATCACAGCATTACTTTTGGAGGGAGACAAGTTCAGACCATGATCACTCAACCAATTTCCCAGGTAAGACAAAGCTTGGTTTAATCTATGGGAGCAGTTCTCAACAGATCTTGAGGAAACATATAGGGCGATATCGTCGGCGTACTGTAGAACGCTACAAAAGGAGCGCACACACAAGTCCAAATCATGGGTGTAAATACTGTATAGAAGAGGACTAAGCACCGAGCCCTGAGGTAAACCTCTCCAAAGCATTCTTGGTTCTAAGAGTTCGCCTTGAATTCGGACCTGGATAGTACGTTCCATCAGAAGATTGCATATGTAGTGTGTCAACCTCTCAGGGATACTCAGCTGTTGCATTTTCTGCCTGAGAACCGGAAGCAGGACACTATCATACGCTGATGAGATGTCTAAAAAGACTCCCACCAGGAATTTATTTTTAGCAAGGGTTGTTCTTATATCCGTGGATAGGATTGAAAGGCTGTCTATGGTGCCCATGTCTTTTCTGAAGCCAAATTGGGTTTGAGAAAGTATACTATTACTCTCCACAAAATATTCCAGACGCCGCTTAAGTAGGTGCTCCATTGTTTTACCCAGAGTTGACGAGAGAGCAATTGGACGAAATGAAGAGCCCACACTTGGGTCCTTGCCTGTTTTTAGGATAGGGATGATAACTTGCCTTTTCCATGAGTCTGGCACATATCCAGTTTTAAAAAAGATGTTGATTAAAGAGAGAAAGAGATTCTTAGTTTGTGGACCAGAATTTTTAATGAAAGAATAAGGAATGCCGTCCAAACCCGGAGAAGAGTCTTTTAGATGTTCTAAGACAGAAATCAGTTCTAGCATGGAGAATGGTTCATTGAAAGGGTGATTTGGTGTTGGGATTCGCATATCATCTCCAGAGAGATATGGGACCGGAAGGCAATTCACGTTAGGAACATCAACAGGGGCTAATTTGTTGAGGAAATCTGAGATCCAAATGGTATAATCATTTGAATCTGGGGAGGAGGAAAAGGAACCTCTAAAGCGCTTAATGGACCTCCATAGCAGGGCTGATGGTGAACGAGGAGTGAGGTTTTGGCAGAATTTAATCCAGCCTTGTTTCTTCTTTTTTTTAAAAAGACGTTTCGCAGCAGCTGTCATCTTCTTCACCTCAATCCAATTTTCTGTTGACATATTTCCACAGTATTGCGATTCAGCTTGTTTACGTCTATTGTGCATTTCCGTACAATCAGAATCCCACCATGGTGGAGATAATTTTTGTCCAACCCTAGTTTTTTTAAGAGGGATATTTTTATCTGCAGCTCTAATAAGGGATGAAACCAAACAATTATAAGTGTCTGACATATTATTAATATTTATAGGAGGGACCAAATTGGTGTGGGAGTCAGTGTCGTTACTATAGGAGTTCCACTCAGCGCTAGAGAGTTTATATTTTAGGAGTGGAGGGAAGGCCCTAGTCAAGGGTGATGGTCGGGGTAATGATAACAGGATAACATAGTGGTCGCTACCACATGTTTCCTGGAGAATATCCCATGTAACTACAGAACAAAGATCTGCAGAACACATGGACAAGTCGACAGCACTTGGGTTCTGATCAGGAGCTGTTCTGCGAGTGGGGCGTCCATCGTTCAGGAGACAGATGTTTCGGGAATCGATAAGGTCCACCAATTCACATGCCAAAGTGTCATACCTGGGGCCGCCCCATACCAGATGGGACAAGTTGAAATCGCCCAAAATGAGACATGAGTCAGAAACAAAAGATATCAGGGGGTCAATATCTGAAATATTGATAACATCTGGGTCCGGGATATAAATACATAAAATACTTACATTTAAAACTTTTACTGCTATTGCATTTATTCCAGGGGGAATAGGAGGCAGAGATATACGGGAATAAGTATGGCAGGATTTGACCAGAATGGCAGCACCTGCATAACCGTCAATTCTGTCATCACGGATACAGGCATACCCAGGCACTCTAAAACGAGAGCCAGGTTTAAACCATGTCTCCGTGATGGCAAAAACAGCTGGATTAAATGAATTTAACATATACATAAGATCGTGTTTTTTGGGGATTAGACTACGAGCATTCCATTGTATCACTGTGAATTTTGGTTACAATAGTAATGAGCTCAGTGAGTTTTTGTGCTACGTTGGTCGGTGGTGAAATATCAGTAAATTTGCTGATCATATTGATCAATAATGATATAAGAAGTTCCATGAAGTTTTCAGATTTACTTGGTGGTGAACTTTGTAGCATAGATCCATTCTCAGGGGCGGGTGGATCATATTCCGCTATCAGGTTGCGGTGAGCCACTCTGTCATATCCTTTAGATAGTGGAGCACGGGTTCGGGTTGGAGAAAAGATGGTTTGTCTATAACTAATAGGAGATTGGGAAGATGAATCCCTTCTAGGGGTAAGAGGAGGTTGGGGAGTAGAGGGTGTAGAGGGAATAGGAGCATAAGATTGGGTATTCTGTAGAAGAGGCGATTCACGGGTAACATTAGCGTAAGAACGTTTGACGGTAGGGAATTTGGCTGATGCCTCAGCATAAGAGATATTATCTTGAGACATGGTAATTTTTATTGTTTTCTGACGGGAGTGTTCCGGGCATGATTTATCTGTAGCGAAATGGTGGCCAGAGCAAAATAAACATGTAGCCTGTGACTCAGAAATATTACATTCCTTGCCATTGTGTGACTTTGTACACCGGAAACAACGAGGTGATGCACGGCATTGGGGTTGGATATGTCCAAATCTGCAACAGTTATTGCACTGTATAGTAGGGAGTTCGTATACATCAACTGAAAGGGCTGTGTAGCAACAGAAAATTTTGGATGGAAGGTACTGACCACTAAAAGTTAGAACCACAGTACGGGTAGACACCCACTCAATCATACCTTCTTTAAGGGATTTTCTATTTAACCTTCTTGCTTTTAATATTATGCCACAGCCCTCGGGAACTTCCACTGTTTCAACAAACTCTTCCATCGACCATTCTACGGGGACACCACGGACTATACCCATACGGGTAATGTTAAAGGTTGGGATAGAAGCCGAAAAATTTTTCGCACTCAACAAGGGCTCTGTTAAAAAGGCATTGGCAGCTTCAGCAGTCTTAAACTCTACAGAAATACGGTTTCTTCCAACTGTTTTAATGCCTTGTTTAAGTATGTCTTTGACATTAGCTTTAGCCAGCAATCTTCCAAATATAATAGGGTTAATTGTTGTACCAGCATTTGGATGAGTTTCCTTGCGGGAAACATGAACAATGTAAGGGCCCTTATCCAAGTTCGAGTACATTTTTTCTTCTAGTAGGCTGGGGTGCGAATAGACATGTTGGACTGATTGTGATGGTGAGCTGTCTGATGGGTTTATTTTGTTAGGAATTGAGTCAGGGATTGTGGCACTGGGTCTCTTTCTGTTCGTAGATGACAGTGTAGCTTGCATTTCCGATGTTAAGATATTGCGGTTTATCGAATTTACAGAATCATCTATCATTTGTGTTACGGATAGGGGATCAGGATCAGGGGGTTCTGGTGGAATTAACGACATTGTCGTTAATTCCAGCCAAATAAAAAGCACACAGAATACTTACGTCCACGAATAGACACACACAGGTAATTAGGTAAGACAAAACGGGAAATAAAATTAAAGATTACACTAAATGTGAGATAACCTCAAAAATATGTGTGACACCTATGGCAACTGAGTTGACAGTCCTATTGTATTCTCTTTGGAGCCAAACACCCCCCCTGACATTTTATTGACAGCAATAGGTTTTTTTTTTAATTCTCCCTATATTTTAGGGAAAACAAAGGGACTAGCCCATACAGCCAAATCTTTAGTGTATATTTTATCTGTAGTCTTATGAAATAATGAGTGGGTGAAACGTATGAATAAAATGAATTTTACGTTAAAATATGGGTGTCACATATTTTAACGCATCTAGGGAGTGCTTGGAGCGAATTCGATGGTAACAGAGTTCATGATGGTGCCTGTGAGGTGGATAAAACCACTTTTTATAGTGGTTCTCCGATGTTAACTTTTTCCATACAGCCACGCTTGTTTCCTTCCATATTTAAATGAATTATCAATTCTTAATGAATAATAATTGTTGTTAGCAGAATATTGATGCTGATAATGCAACGACCTTGGTATACTTAAAAGTACCATTTCTATATTTCTATGCAAAAAAAATATCGATGTCTTGCACAAGATATTAGAAAACCGGTGTTAATCGAAAAAAAAAATTTGTTTTAAAGCAGCAATATTTCGATTCTGATATTTGAATAATACATCTCGGAGTAAAATAATACATATGTCTTTTTATGCCGATGCCGTATTATTTAAAGTTTTTAATATTTTGAAGTTTTATATTTTCTTCAGCTAAAGCTGACTAAATACACTTCGATCCCATCACTACAAATTTTATTTTTATTGCGAATTAATGGCGTAGCCAGGTGAGTTTTCTTGTTTATTTCTTATTTCATTGTTTTCCAACGTCTTCATTTGTTTTGTCCAAATGTTTTCCATTGAGCAAAATATTTTAACATTCTAAACGTCAAAATTTATTCAGCTAACCCATTTTTTCTACATGAAAAACCAATATTAGGAGTGATGAACACGTATTGGATTTGTTCCGAATTTATTCGCTAGGATCATTGTCATCACTTTCACTTTTACACGATTTGATTTATTAGTGTTTTTAGCGTTCATACGATACGCCGCATTGTGGGGCGCAGCCGCCATGGATGAGTGAGTTTCCCGATATTTCTCTTGTGTAGTATAGTTTCATCGTGAATAATTATGACAAGGTTACTCACACATCCTTTTAAAATGTGTTAATCATTGTTCGGTAATAAACTGTGATGATGCTCCGCTTTCAAATTCCTTACTGTTTTGTTGTTCTAGCAGCACAATGTCGACTCTAACGAAAATGACCCGCACGGTTAAAAAGCTGGAGGTACCCAGACCCCTTAAATCAACGACCAGTTCTGCGCACAACCGAAATTCGGTTCTAGATGTCAAAATAAATTCTGGTAAGAAAATTCTAACTGGTGTTGATATTTTAGATCTGACAATGCAGTTTTCCATTAAACTCTGGATCTATTTACATAACAAACTAGTGTATCAACAGTAGTAGATACCTACTGAAATAGGTACTGAACATTTGATTTTACAGTTGATGACCTGATTGTGTTGACGGAGGCGGTTGCATATCAAATGATGCAGGGGAATTATGATCGTGCTCTTCAAAGTAATGTGGCAACTATGTATTCGAATTTAAAACTTTATGGTGCACAACTTGAAGCACTTTATAAGGACTTTCTTGATAGGTTTGTATAAATTATTATACCGCTATGTAAAAAAATATAAGCCAAAAAAAAACTACAAAAAAACCACACAAGTCTCAGTTAACTAACAATTTTTTAAAATATTTCTGATTAATTAGACCTAATTGGTTAAAATGCTTATAATTTTCTTAGAAATGCTTCAGTTTGAATGAAATGGCATCTTGCAATTTTATTTCAGGTATTTTGTTGTATTCCGGAATGGATCTCAAGATGAGCGATTGGATAAAAAGACACGGCTGCACCTACTAGAGTTAATTGAATTACGTGCGAAACTCTGGCAGGGTTCTGACTATATGAGTCAATATTATAGGCATCGTGGTACTCATGCTGAGGTAAAATGATGTGCATTGATGATACATTTACAAGGCTATACTCAAAATAGATATTATTTTCTTTGAGTTAAATTTGTAGTATAAATTATAATAGATTTATTTTCTATAGTCATTGTAGTTTACATATTGTTTATATGCAGCCACTATTGGTACCAACTATGGAGGGGTCTGGAACGGGTGGTTCAGTATCCCCAACGCTGGCTGCGCCTGCTGAGCCACCCACCCTCCTAGCTCCTGGAGAAGTAATAAAAAATTCTGGCAAGTTCCCCAAACCTACCAAGATTCCAGGCAAAAATTATTCTAAAGATGAAGTTGTCATAAGGAATGCAGATTCTGGGAAAGGTGATGAACTTGATATATACTTTCTATAAACTAGATTTTATTAGTGTAAATTACATGGGAGTTTTAATGCATGTAATGTTGAAACAACTATGCTTACTTTTTATTTTGTATGATTTTACTTTGCATGAAAAGAAAGACTAGTAGTTGTATTAAGGAAAAAATGGGGTTATCCTTTTGTGGCTCATAAGATGCGCCTTTTACCATATTTACAAAGAGAATGGAGTTTTGTAATGAGAATATGTGTTTTTAATGGAACAAATTACTATTGCAACGCGCCTGAACTTGTGTTGTGGTGTTCCAGTGATGGGTATCAAGGGCAGACGGGTGCACATGATCGAGGAACTAAGTGACACGATTATATCGTTTCAGAGAGGTACGAAGCACGGGTGATTGGCGCTTGCGCATGGTGTGCGGGTCTATCCTGTTATTCTGATAGTTATTCTTTCCAATATACTTTAACACTAGTGTATTAACTTTTCTTACATTAGGTAATGATAATAATCGATATCTATAACGGTTAAGCATTATCCAAATAATGATTTTATTTAAGTGTAGGATAATCAACATTAGGTATAAATCTTAAATATAAAAAATAATGTTTTATCACTTTTAATTTTGATTACATATAAAATAAAGTATGAATACAACTTAATCAAAAAAATAATAAAAATTCAGCTCTTTTACTAATCACATTTTGCTTTAGCTTATCAACCCCTAACAACCAACTACTAACATGCCTATTTTATATATGTGAAAATTTAATGAGTCCTTAAAATTTACAGTGAGCCCTGGTGCCAAGGAGCGACTGGTTCAAATTACTGGACCTAATGAAGAGAATGTGAAGTGAGTTAATTTGAGTACTGAAAAGACTTAATCTTGATGAGTATGATCTAATTTGGTAAATGACATCCTCTATTTTAGCCCTAAATCAAAAGTGCCGGCCAATAAAAAAAAAGCTGTATTCTGATAGAACACGTCGGCCTTAGCATTTGTTAATATTGCACCAAAATTAGTAGTGCTATATAGGGAGGAATGTTGAGATGGGGCATTAAGGGCAGCTACCATATACCTTGCTGCCACGCGAAAATGGTTTTAGGAGACCATTCCCAACTTTATGAGTGATGACAATCCACATTCAAAGATTTTAGATCAAATGTACAGTTAGCAAGTAAGTCGTCAGTATTGAGATTTTTTTTTAATGCCGTTCGATCCGATCCCCATCCATAGAGGATGAAAACACTCTTTAAGACCAACTGAGGTTAGAGTAATAGAACACCCACAAATCAAAGAAAACTTTTTCCATATATTTTAATAGGGTAAAGACGATTTTCTCGCTGACTGTACATTTAATCAAAAATCTGTGAATGTCAATTGCCATCACTCAAAAATTTGGAAAGGGTCTCCTAGGACCATTTTCGCGTGGCAGCAAGGGATCTGGTAGCTGCCCTTAATGCCCCATCTCAATTTTCCACTCTGTATAGCACTACTAATATTGATGCTACATCTTTGATGCCATATTAACAAATTTTAAGGCCGAACGTGTTCTGTCAGAACACAGCACTTTTTTAATTTTTATTGGCCGGCACTTTCGATTTTGGACCAAAAATGTATGAAACGTGGAGGATGTCCTTTAATATATTATTTGTACCCACAAATAAAAATGAAAAAGATGTTAAAAAATTTCAATAATTTCGTAATAATTACGAAAATAATTCTGCTTGTAAAGATCTGCATGATCGTTTCGCTCTTTCGTGCACGACAGTTTAAAAAATTACTATTTCGGTTTATTTTTTGTGTTTATTATTGTGTTTTTATTTTCAAATAATTACTATTCATTATTTCATAGCGGTTTATATTCTTTGAACCTTATAAATAAAATTGTATTGATGTATTTGCAGTCACGCGAAGCACCTGATTGGTGACACGATCCGACGCAACGCATCGCCAGTGCGACTTGAGGCCGGTGCCGGCGAAGCCACCCTGGGAGCTTCGCGTGCTTCGCTCGACTCCAATGGCTCTGACGAGGCCCCACGCAATCGCGAGGTCTGTATACACTGTATACAAATCAACCAATTAGGTCTGTATATACTGACTAATGACCCATTTATCACAAAAAAGGCTTTAAAATTTTTTTAAGGATGTACAAAGATTTTGGTATTAGAACACATACTAACATTTATATAATGTTAAAATTAAAATCTAATAGTTTTAAGGATGTGTTCGAAATGCGTGAAGTTAAGATTAAGGTAAGCTTCTATGTAAGAAGCGGTTAAATTGACACATTTTAGTACTAACATTAGATGAAGATTTAACGATGGCATTGCAGAAAATGCAGGCATCGATTTTTCCTCAGAAACGTCATGAAATTGTTGTGTAAATTTTTCTTTTTGTTTTTTAGAAGTCGCCTCACAACTCACGGGCTCTACTGCACAGTTTTTCTACCAACGACGCGGCACTTGGAGAATATAAGTACACTGTGACTTTTGGGCAACATTCCATTAAGATCACGGGCAATAACTTGGATCTTGTGAAGGTGAGAATAAATTTTGCGTCCAGAAATATGTTCTTTAGGGTCTTTTAACATAAAATGGAAAGGTGTAAGTGTCCCTCATATGAAACGATTCGTCGTTTATAATTTTATCATAATCTTGATGAAATCTAAAATTTTATAAATACGATATAAAATCAAAGGCTAACAAATCAATTTTTTCTTGATTTGAATCCATTTATTACTTACGAACACTAGTATTTTGTGGTTTTTTATAAGAATACTGATTTTTCTCATTTTTAATATCCTAATCTTAATCTTAAGAAAATTCCACTTTACCTTTACCCTACTTAAATGTACGGAAATATTTTCTTCGATTTGTGGGTGTTCTAGTACTCTAACCTCAATTGGTCTCAAAGAGTGTTTTAATATGGGAATGGGATCGATTGGCATAATTTTTTTTTATCAATTTTTTCCCAATTCTGACGATTTTCTTGCCTACTACATTTTATCAAAACTCTGTTTATGTCGATTTTCATCACTCAAAAAGTTGGGAAAGATCTCCTAGGGCCATTATCGTGTGGCAGCAAGGATCTGGGATCTTAATGCCCAATCACAACTTTTCACCCTGTATAGTCTTCTTCTTCTCCCCCCTGCTATGTTCCCAGTCTATCTGGGGTCGGCGCAGTATGTTACCTTTTCCATTCATATCGGTCAGACGTCATCAAGCCATCAACTCCCTTTTGATTCATGTCATCCATCAAACCGTAAAGGTGCTAGTGATGAATGAATGTATAGAAAAGAGACGGAACGGACCAAGTCGAGAGGCCAATGAACGGAGGGAGAGATTAGAACGCCAATATTCTAATCACTCTAGGTTTTGGCTTAGGTTTTACAGCCGGCCGCCTGCCAGACACCAACCCTCTTTGGGTATGCTGTTGTTGGTGGTTTGCCCTGCACCATTCGGGTGCCCCAAGGTGCTTATTGCTCTACACCGGGAGACTCCCTTAGTCGAATTTTACGACACCCATGGGATGAGTTGGGGCTGGCCCGTTCTACGTTATTTGTTCGCTCCCAGGTCAGCATAGAAGACCCACCGTATGTAATATCAATTGACAACATTTCATTTTTTCATACATACATACATACATATATCACGCCTTTCTCCCACAGGGGTAGGCAGAGATCACTTCTTTCCACTTGCTACGATCCTTACATACTTCTTTCGCTTCATCCAATCTCATTAATCTCTTCATGCATGCCCGTCGGTTTCGGGTACTCTTGACCTGGCCCTTATTTAATAGACTTTCAATTTGATTATGAAAGATCCGCCTAGGCCTTCCCCTTCCCATTTCTCCATTCACTTTCGCCATGTATATCCTTTTTGTCAGTCTCCTTTCATCCATTCTTTCTACGTGACCAAACCATGCGAGCATCCCTTTCTCAATCCTTGTCATTACATCTTCTTTCAAACCACACATTTCTCTTATTACCCTGTTATACAATCGATCGCTCAGCCTTACCCCAGCCATGCTCCTCAACGCTCTCATTTCTACTGCATTTATTCTACTTTCATGCTTCTTCTCCCATACCCAACTTTCACTTCCATACATTAGTGTCGGGACCAGCACTCCATTATGAACAGCCATACGAGCCTTTCTGGACACGCTTTGGCTGTTCATAAAAGTGTGCAAAGCCCCGTTTATCATATTCCCAGCTTTCACCCTCTTTTCAATATCACTATCACATTTTCCATCTCTCGTAAATACAGATCCCAAATACACAAACTCTTTTACTTGTTCAACATTCTCACTCGCAATCTTAATTTCACACTTCGTCATTTGTTCATCCCTTTCAAAAACCATGACCTTTGTCTTGCTTACATTTACTTTCATACCTTTCTCTGTCAAAGCTTCATGCATGACTGTTACCATCTCCTGCAAATCTGTTTCTGATGACGCTAATATAACCTGGTCATCAGCGTACAGCAGGCATTTGATAAGTAACTCGTTCATTCTTAGTCCACAATCAAATTCTTTCAGTCGGGTCAGACAGTTGTCCATGTATAAGTTGAACAGCCATGGTGACGCTACACATCCTTGTCTCACACCTGTTCCGATGCGAAACGATTCTGTGTATGCGCCATTTATCCTAACACAAGCATTGGAATCTTCATAGAGAGATTTCAATGCTTGGATCAGGCTACTGCTCACCCCATACATCGACAAAATCGACCATAGTTCATTCCTCACCACACGGTCATAAGCCTTTTCTAGATCTACGAAAGCGCAATATACTCGTTGGCTTTTAGCCAGAGATTTCTGAGTTATGCATCGTAGAGAAAAAACTTGATCCGTACAACCCATTCCCTTTCGAAACCCTGCTTGCACGTCCCATATTCTGTCATTAGTCTCTTTCATAATCCTTTCAATCAGAATCTTTGCTTACAATTTGCCGACAACACTGAGAAGGCTAATACCACGGTAATTTTTGCATTCCAGCTGCGACCCTTTACCCTTGTATAGTGGCACAATGACAGCTTTACGCCAGTCTTTTGGTACTTGGCCACTTACCCAACAAAGGTTCAAAAGGCGGTGCAGCTGCTTAGCAATGGTACCCTTACCAGCCCTCAGCATCTCGACCGATATCCTATCACACCCTGCCGCCTTTCCTGCTTTCATACCTTTCAATGCTTGCACAATCTCATGCATACTTATTTCATTCTCATTCAAATTTTCTTCCATATGATTAGCCTGGGACTGGACTATATCATCTGACCTTTCAAATAAACTCTCAAAATATTCCTTCCACCTATTCAGCACTCTTTCTTCGCCATTTAAAACACTTCCATCCTTGTCTCTGACTCGTTTCAACTCCGAGTTTGCGCTCTTTCCTCGAGCTATCCGTACAGATTTCCAAAAAACTTTAATGTTATTTTGGAAATTGTCAGAGATTTTCCTATCAAACTCATCTTTTCGTTCATCTTTCTTTCTATTGACTACACTCTTCACTAACAAATTTAATCTTTTATATTCCTTTTTCGCTTCATCTACATCCGCTATTGTCACCTTACATACCCTTTGGTCAGCTCTCTTTGCTAACCAATCTTGCCAAGCTTTCTTCTTTTCTTTCACTACCTTCTGTACTTCTGCATCCATCCATTCACTCTTCTGTCTCTTTCCTTTTCCTCTTTTCGCCACACCGCATACTTCAGTAGCTACATTCACAACGTCATCTTTAAAAACCTTCCATATGTCTTCAATCTCAGCTACTGAATTTGTGCCAGATTCAATTAACCTTTCATTCAACTTTCGCACATATTCCTCATGCACCTCTTTCAAATTTTCTACTTTTATCCTTTCCAGGATACTTACAGGGGCCGTGGCACGGTGCCGCCATCTTTTAAACAGACCTCTTATTCGGCTAACTACCAGGAAGTGGTCTGAGTAAAGTCCGCTACCTCGGAACACCCTTGTATCCTGAACCTTACTTCTCAATCTTTCATCCACAATCACAAAATCAATCATACTTTTCGAATATTCATCCTCTCTCGTATACATATGGATCCTCTTGTGGGCAAACATTGTGTTTGTCACTAAGAGGTTCCATTCCAAACATACATCTAACAAGCTTTTCCCATTCTCATTGACTCTTTCATCCCCAAACTTACCTAATACCTTTTCATAACCATCTCGCTTTATTCCTACCCATCCGTTAAAATCACCTAACATTATAATTCTCTCATTTTTTCAACATACCTTTATTATGATGTTAATGAAATTAAACCGAAAATGAAGACACCCATATTTTTTATTTCTTCTGAATTCCGTCGTTTTCATACAAAAATCACTATTGAAATACCGGTCATTCTAAACAGACGTAAGTGCCAAATGACGTCACTGTCGTGGACGAATGGAGAAATCACTCTTCACTCGAAAAATAAAAATATCACTTGTCAAAATTGACGAACTGGCGTTTCCGGTGTCGAAAATAAAAACATTTTATCTGAAATGTTTGAAATTAATTTGAAAGTCAAATACGTTTTAAATTAAAGTTTATAAAGGATTTCATTTTATTGCTACTCTAATATGGTTAATTTCGACGATGACAATTAATAACATTGGATTTGACTTATGACTGACGTCTGGCATCATGTCTATGATATTTTTTTTATTCTTCCATCTAGGAAGGCAAACGTTTTAATTTCATACATCCCCGACCGTGACGTCATCGCATGATTTTTACATTTTATTTCTTTTCTCTGTAAGTAATAAAAATATTTTCGAAGTCAGGATTGGAAAATAAAGAAACGGTATTTTTATTTTGGGAGGTTGTAATTTTTGGAATGTTGTCAATTTCAGACTGCAAAGCTAGTGTTAGACGAGTACTTCGAGAGCGCGGGCGCCCTGGAGGCGATGGGCGCCGGCTCCGGCGACTTCTTCACGCTGTCGCAGCGGCCCGGCGCCGCGCTGCTGCTTCGCGACGACGACGAGCTCAACGGCGACCATCGCGGCGACGACGACGTGTTCGCCGACGAGTCGCCCGACCACGCCGGTAAGTCGGTGTCCTCCTGCGCTGCCCTATCGAGCTCCTCACACAGGAATTTGCTTGATGAGTTTTGGAACGTTCGTAAAAACTACAAGAGCAATAGCTGAAATTGTTCTGCATCATTGATCTGCCCCCCTAGCCAAGTAGCCAATCTATCGAACGCATATAATACAAAATGTATAAAACTGACGTATTACAGAGAAAACAATACGTCAGTTTCATGCTTTTGTTTTCTGTGCGTTCGAATATATAAGCCACTTGGCTAGGCCCTCTGAAGTACGCGCGGGTGGTGCGGTACGGTCAGCGTCGAGCAGTGTCCTCATAGAACGCGATTGCGAATTGCTCGTACGAACGCGCGATCAAACATATTGAACTCGAATAGGTGTCCTAACTGACAATCGTGCGATGTACACACGATGGTCGCGTCGCTCGATCGCGCAATCGCGTTCTATTAGGACACTGCCTCATAAGTCGATTACCACTTTAGCCCTCTGCAAAAGCCAAAGACAGCGGACGCGCAGTAATAATTGCCACCAATTTGCACGAAAAACTACGTACAAGGTATTAAAGTGTTAATCAATATACTTATGATGCTGACTGTACGCGTTTCGTTATGCATTGCTCTTCGTGAAGGGCTTTGGTAAAATTGTTTAGCATCCTTACCAGTAATGTACTGAGCAGACTAACACCCATATGCATAGTCTGTTCCTCGAGATTTCCTCCACTCGACTGTGACTCAACTCAGTGCAGAACTAAAAAAAACTAGTAATGAACAAACTCAAGGTCGTTGTATCACCCTTGAGGTCTCCTTATATCCGTTTCCTCCACCCTCTCCTCCATTTCACGTTTTGGTGAACTCGGGTCTAAGATTGTTATCAGCGCTTCCCACAATATTTCTGAGGTTATTTCAAGTTTAATGGACAACCTTTATGAATAAAAGTAGTTTAGGTGACCTCGACTAAGGTCGAGTGGAGGAAATCTCGAGGAACCGACTATGCATATCTGTGTAAGCCCTTTGAACTTGACTTATAGGAGGACCTTTCTTTACAATTATATTAAATATTGGAATAGGAATTAGGAGTATTGGAGATGTTCATTGGCATTGTTTTCTGGAACACTATGGACCCAGAAACTGGCATTAAATATTATCACTAACAATTTGAGATTGGACATTTTAATGTTAGACCAGTAAAATCATTTTATTCATTTTTCTTTTCCTGTTTCTATTATGAAGTAATTATATTGAAACTAAAATTTTTAATATGCTTGTCCAGTGTCAGTGGCATATTTTGCTATTAATTCTAGATAGGTGTTAAATAATATTTTGTTCACTAGGCATTTGCAAATAAAGTAAAATATTTAAAAAATAATATTTTGTAGTCGAATCTTGTAGTATAATGTAAATTGTCCCAAGTACTATGTGGTGATTTTTACTTTTTCTATACAAGTGACCTTGTTTTTAATTATTCGCCTTTATGGTTGAATCCGTCAGTACCAGTGTTGCACCCGTTTGGCGAAGTCCCATAAAGTTGTAGAGATTAAGTAATAACCAAGGTAATTCGACTAAAAGCAATTAGTTAATAGCCAGCTTACTGTGGTTTGGTTTTATTTGATTGACTTTACAGAAATTGATTTATTGCATGAATACTATTACTAGTGGTTCAGCTCAGCTAGGGGTATAAGGAATAAGATTGAAGAATAAACCAAAATACCAGAAACATTGAATTAATGCCTCTTAATAGCATGAGGATAGGTTAGGCATGAAGTGTGGAAATAATTGTAGTCTATAATTTTGTCTATAAATATATTTTTAATTCAAACGACTGACTGAAGCATGAATAATTGAACAGTGTTCTCCATTAAGTTGTTCCTCATTAGGTCCCATTTTTGTACCATATCATACAAGTTGTGGTTTGGGTATTATAATTCGACAATATTCCGATATGTATTTATCTGTTTATTTATGTCATTCATGGTTGGTTTGTCGTACAGTGTCCTGTTAGTACTAATTCTTCTTTGCCGAGTCAATATTTTTCAAAATTTCATAGTCATATTAATTATTCATTTTTTATAAGTGATATCTAAACCCTATGGGGAAAGCATCAACTCATTGTTTACGCGAAAGCAAATTCGTCCAAATATGTTGGATCTTGTACTGATTGAATAATATAAAATAATCATTCATCATTGGAAGGACAATGAAAATAATGATAATAGCCAACAAATTGGGACAGAATAGCCGAACCGTAAGGGTCACCGCAGACATGCGATTAAGTTGAACAACTAAGTTGCATTGTCTGCGGACTTGCATAGAAGCCCGTTCTAATAAGCTATCGGCCAATAGTTGGACAACTTTTTAGTTGTACGATTTAGTTGGAAACATGTCCGGGGCTATCATACGTTTCTATGACTACATACTGGTATGATCTGCGGTTTAGTCGGCCAACTTGAAATCGCATGTCTTCGGACACCCTAACTGCAGGCGGATTCCGAACGCATTTCCACTGCGTGATGTCTGTTAGCTGATTACCATTGTACATTACCGTGGCATTGTTTTGCACATGCGATGTGCGTGTAAGCGTGCGTGGGAGTACAGTGAGCTGTGTGCAGGCGACGGTGACGCGGTGCCGCGCCGCCCGCGCTTCTCTCGCGCGGCCAGCACCGACAAGAACCCAGGTAACCATGCTCTGTTCCGGTCGAATTTAACTAAAGTGACGTCAAAACTGGCACCTTTCCTATGCCACAACTAAACTACCCCGAGTCCTTTCAATTAAACTCTGAATTTTAGTTGCGCGTATAATACCTATCATTATGATTACTAGCACTTTAATAAAAATAGGCTATAACTTACCATGTTGGCCCAGTGCGGATTTGGGGATATTAATGAGTGCAGATGCAGCCGGGACCAACGGCTTAAACATTATTTTTTTATATCGAACATGGCTTTCAATTCAATTGGAACACAGTATACAAAGGATATCCTCCACTTTTCATTAAGTTTTGGTCCAAAATCAAAAAAGACATTCTGTACATTTTATCTAAAATCAGTGAATGTCGGTTGTCATCACTCAAAAAGTTGGGAAAGGTCTCCTAAGACCATTTTCGCGTGGCAGCAAGGGATATGGTAGCTGCCCCTAATGCCCCATCTAAACTTTCCTCCCTGTATAGCACTACTAATATTGGTGCACTATTAACAAATACTAAGGCCGACGTGTTCTATCATAATACAGCCCTTTTTTATTGGCCCGCACTTTTGATTTTGGGCCAAATTTGAGGATGTCCTTTCAACAATATCCATGTGAACCATGTTCTAGGCAAAAACTAAGTTTATTTATTTGAATATTTCCAGTCAATAAATAATCGATGACTTATCGAAAATTCATTTACGTTTGTCAAACAGGTAAGCAAAGAACATAAATTAATATTAACTTTTAAATAAAGTTATAGCATTATTCTACTGGATATTAGTAGCCACTGGCATCACTCAAATAAATTTACTTGTTGACCACAAGTTCATCGCTTTGTCAGCGGGAACTATATTATGGTATGCCACACAAGTGATACATTTTCTTGTAACTAACAATTATTGAGGAATATATATTTTTAACACAATCAAAACAATGCACTTTATATCAAATGCACAGAAAGTTACATTGTTATTTCTTTTAAATAATATAATATAAAAACTAGGTTTTTACTAAATATTTATGATATGATCCAAATGTTATTTGTTTATATGTAGTACTCGTATTTACTTCATAGGTATCTGTTACATGTTGTTATCGTAAATGTGCATTAAATTCATTGCCATCGTAAATAATATATATTTGTAAAATTGTCTGAAACAATTTGTGTAACTATATCATGTTAATATATCGTTTTTCATTAAGTCATTTAACATTCATTGGTAAATAATTATGCAGAAGTCAGTCTGTGCCGAAACATATCTATTGCGCTTGCGGCTGAAGTTCCATAATTTGCTTTATATGCAGCTACTATTTGCGGATGTGATAAAACTGAGAAACTCGTATAACGCGCTGTTTGTCCGGCTTAAGAATGGCCAATGAGTGGAAATGTTTAACGCACGTGCACGAAGCATAAGGCGTTTCCCTAATAGAACGCGATGCGCGATCATCGCGCGAGCAAACGACGCGACCATCGCGTGAACGCATATAAAGACGGCCACGTCGCGCGAACGTCTGTTAGGCCACACGACAGGTTTGATCTCGCGTTCGTACGAGTAAAATTCACGCGAACTGGCGATGATCGCGCAATCGCGTTCTATTAGGACAACGCCTAACGCGCGTATAAGACTTAACCGCTTAACGTTGTATAGTGAGTTAGGTTTCGATCGCCCCCAAATTGCTAAGGACTGGGACGAGTCCGCGCGGTCTTCGATTTGCAATAGTGATGTGCCGGATATCCGTATCCGTATCCGCGTATATACCAGAGAGATGATAGATCCGGATCCGTTACTTTTTAGACGGATCTTTTACATTATTAATATTATTTCTCAATACAAATGATGACATTTTTATAGGTGATTGAGTAGCAACGAAAACCTATTAAATTCCATTCAGAGAGTTTTTATACCAATAGTACGTACCTAAAAAAGTTAATATTCGTATCCGCGAATCTTGACACCAAATATCCGTACCTATTCGTATCCTTATCCGCGGATATAGGTCAACTTTAACAATCCGTCACATCACTAATTTGCAAGTTCGAACAGCTCGCAAACCAGCGTAGATAGCGCGTGAGGTCGATCGAACCGACCGACCGAGCCTCACTTGTGTTGACAAATGTAGGTGGCGGCGCAGGCGCCCGGCAGACGTACACATACGAGACGCTGGTGCAGTACGCGGACTCGCCGCTGAGCAAGCTGCCACCGGCCGGGCTGGCCGCATTCCCGCCGGAGCTGGCGCGCAAGGTAACGCCGCCTCGCCCCGCCCCGCTCCCTCTCCACCCCCCTCCCCCTGCGATCACCCGCCGCCCCCTCCGCGCGTGGCCCCCCTACCGCCACCCCAACTACCTGGCGGCGCTGCTCTGCCGCAACTTCTACTAGTTAGCGACCGCCTCTCGTTCGCAGCACGCCCGCGCCTGACCGCCCGACGCCCGCGAAGAATCCTACGCCCGGCCTCCTCTCCTCTCCCCGCCCCGATCTCGTTCCCGATCACGCCCGGCCCGGAAAACGGACACTGTAGAAATGGATGGTTCACGCGGACGATTGATGGTAGAAACACATTTTTAAAAAACGACGCGACCCGATGTAACTCGGCGAGTGTTGAGTCAAATCAAATGTATTGGTTTTCTGTGACCAGAAACACACTATGAGCGACACCGGATGTTCGGTGACTACCTACACGTCGATTCGCGTCGCGTTTCAATAATGTGTCGGGGTCATGATTCTCTGCGGGGCCTTAAATAGTTGTGATTCGAACGCAATCGCGGGAATGATTGGTATTGATGCTTTTCCAAACCTGTGCCAATTGTCCGCGTCGACCGGCTCGACGTCGAAACGCTCTGGCGGCGCTCGCGCACGTATAGTATAGTCTGGTTACTTGAAATGTAAACGGATCTACCTATGCATGTAGTAGTTGTCGTTGCAGCGTTTGGATGAGAGCTCGCACGTCGCTACTGCTCTATGCACCCGCTTGCTGCGATGCACTGCTCACCAAATCCCAGCGTGCATGTCATTTAACTCACCGCCTTGATTAAATTTACTGTTTTTTCTTTTGAATGACAATTAATTTTTGAAATTAATTGGTTGTCC
This sequence comes from Cataclysta lemnata, assembly GCA_963931975.1. NCBI lineage: Eukaryota > Metazoa > Arthropoda > Insecta > Lepidoptera > Crambidae > Cataclysta > Cataclysta lemnata. The sequence goes on along the minus strand of OZ008341.1, from coordinate 5,103,924 downwards.
AAGCATTCATTTTGTAGGGTTAGAGTTCAGTAGCACGGGCTAACACTAATTCTATTTATGCTACCGAATATGATAAGATTTTTTTTTACATTTGACCTAGTTGTCGCAAAATAATTTATGCATTGATCTCATTATAAAGTGATTTTTTTTTTCATAAGACTGAGAAATTCGCAGTAAATATTTTTGAATAAATATTTATGGCTGAATTCATGAATCTTTTTTACTACTTATAGTATAATATTATATTGACTGTTGGATATTGATGATATTTTATGCGAATTTGTTTACACAAATAATTTTTAGTGTAAGTTTATAACATTATTTACTACTATGATTTAAATTGATCTCATTTCTTTCATGCCGCTTGGATAGAATGGGTATTCGAGAGAGGTCCGCTGCAGGTAGAAAAGGGAATACCTATCCATTAATTAAAACACAAGTCAAAATTAAAATGTGGACAGACTTTCATATCTCATTGGTTGTTAATTTCGTGTTGTTTATTGTTGATTTTGTTATTGTAGTAGGGCTGAAATTAACAGTGTTGTTTTGTTGTTGTCAATACATTTATTTTTCAAATATAAAACAATTGAAAACGCTCATGTCTTTGCTTGTCTCTCCGCTTTCCACTAACACTCCGTTCTCTGTAACCGACCGCTCATCGCCCGGTGCTTTCAAGTTGTGTGCGAACTAACCTGAAGCGACGGTAAATATGCTTTTTTATTTTTTGGATAATTTGGTGAATTTTGTACGTGCGACTGTGATTGGACTGTGTTGTATTGAGGTCGGTGTGTTTTTGACAGAGTTGCCTGGAGTTCGACAGCGCAAGCTACTTGAAGAAGGTGCGGGCGGCGGCCGGCACCACGCTGGCGGCCGACGCGCCCGACTCGCCCGAGCCAGAGTGACGTGAGCGCGCGTCGCCCACGCCCCACGCCGCGTACACACCACACCACTGGCCTCTCATATACAAGTACGCTGGACTGTAGGTTGTCAAAAAATGAAGCCAATTTGATCATCGCCATCTTGGCGCTGATGCCACTGGTTTACGAAGGTGAACGTCTACGGAACTAGCAAATTTAGTACCCGTGCCGCTCGATGGGTTGTCTTTTTAGTAGTATTCAGTCCAGCGTATTTATATAATAGAGGTCAGTGCACCACACACACCGCAATACACACCACACGGCCAAACGAGCTACACTTTCTTTATTGCGATGTCCTAAGCTCTTCTTCTAAGCTCACGGTCCGTGATATCGCGGACGGACACGGACCAGCTCGCAACGAGAACGGTACGTCGGTATCCGGTATAAGGCGTGATGGATGGTCCGCAGAATCACGCACCGTGGGAACCCAGCTTTGGCTATCTCAACTTGATAACACTGCGTATCGACTTTGGGAGGATTCCTGCCAATGGCATCGCGGGGCATCGTCACGGGCAGCTTTTCAATGTGGAATCTCATTTGCGTCGCGAGCCGACTTGTATCGACTGCCTCCCCATATCGGTACCCAGAATAAGTTATCGACACAGGCTATGTCCTCGGGCGTCATTAATGTAACATTTTTGTCCCAATGATTCCGGCGTATGGTTAACACAAACTGACATCTTATCGATCAATTGTGCACTTTACGCCGAACATGATAAGCTTACAATAAATTTGAGAAATTTGACGGTCTTTTATAACCTGACATGCTCTATAATTATATCAACTGGTGCAGTGACCAAGTATTAAAAGAACTACTTACAATTCAATTGTTTAGGGGCTCTTTTAGTCAGCGGTTCATTATTTATAAACGATAAAGTATAAACCCTGTGCTTTTTTCCATTTAAGTTGGCTGGCATCAATTAGCCTATTATCTACTTAATTTCTGAACGATTTCTAGTCCAAGTTCGCCTAATGAGGACATAGCTGAAGCTTTGATGATATGTAAACGTAGTATTTTTCCAAGTTTTGTGATTATGCAGTATTTATAAACGATTGGTGTATTTTACGTATTGATTAATCAAACAATTACATCTTCCAGTTTATGAACTGGTAAAATACTACTTTGCAAATTCATCAGGGCTAGGGGTAAAATAGGAATATTATTATAAACTCACAAAGCTACGCTCGTTTGGTTCTTTAAAGGCTTTTGTAAGCACAGTAACCTGTTCCAATGAAGTGATTTTTCCCGTTTGTACTCGCATAGGTAATTAGGTTGTATTTGTTGTTAAGAAAAATTCAAAATTCGAAATCTTTGCAGTATTTTAAATTAGACAAGCGTGTGTAATATTATCGCAAGCGATTCAATCGCTGGTTTTAGGATCTCGCATGCGATACAGCTGCGCAAATATCACTTTATCTGGACGAGCTCTCAAACCCGCACGAACAAACAACTTCTACACCAATCGCTATCTATAGACGTGGACGTCTTCTGTTTACCTTTAATTCTATAGTAAAGGAATACTCGAGATGAGACGCCTCCGCACCTCAATCCGTCTCATATAAACCGTCCGCTGTGCACCCAGTGAGTGAGCACTTTTACTCGTATACACTAATTTAGTAGATTTATTTAACATTTTAAAGTATTAGCACACCAAAATATTTATTTTTGTAGTGGTGGTAGAGTAACTCATTTCTCTTATAATTGTCGATTACTTTGTCTACTCGTAAATTTATATGTGATACGAGGCCTATTCCTCGTAACCGGATGCAGGCTGATGAGTCCCTATCTAGGATGATCTCTAAACTATTGTTTCCGTTGGCTTCGCTTGTGCGGTTTCACCTGCCTCGCCAAAATCTGTATTCTTCGTAAAGTGGCGGAATAGAAAACACGAGGATGTATTTATGAATAACCACATTACTAATCAATTAAATTTACTTACTTAACCCTTTTTGGCAGTTGCCGTCCCTGACATCGCTAAATTATATTTAACTTTAAATTATGGGAATAATTTACTAAGAAATATTAAATTACTAACGATGCACGAACGTATTTGCTGCCTAAAGAAAAAATATTCACTATTGTTTAGTAACTTTTAAAAGGTAATTTTTCTTGCATATTTTCATTCCGCCACTCTAATGAAAATGGCACATTAAAAAAAGATTTCTGTACTTGTAAATCCTGTATCAACCGTTGTATATATTTTTGACTCCGTTAGCTTCGGATGTCATAGAGTGATTCCATTTATTTTAAGAAGAATGCATGCATTTCTCTGTTTGTTTATATACTCATTTTCAGACTTTGTATCTAGTGTCTAGTCCTGACGAGTAGATGTGTCGATTCTCACTATAACATAAGCTTTTTTTATATATAATTCTGAGAAAGACCGCCAATCGGTTACTGTTAAAATTTTGATTTTTATACAGAATAAAAGCTATTTATATTATATTAAATGTTGAATATATAAACCTTTATGTATTATGTAGTTATAAAATTAGCTGTGCACTAAACCAAATAATAATTGTATTGTTACGATTTATATAAAAGTTTAATTTTATGCTTACATGTAGATGATAATAATAATGCATCGATTGTCGGGCTTTCTTTAATGATCATTAGTAGACTGTTTAGATGTTTCTAAAGAGTCAAAGATGTATGAATGGAATCTTAACTGGAATGATCGTTATTTAATTGTTACTGTGCTAACTCAGTGATGTCAAGTTTGAAAGTATCGAGTTTATTACGTTAGTAGGTCCAGTATAAAACAATTATATGTTTTTGTAAAGAGATCCGTAGTCAAAATCTACTCTTCCTTTATATGGCAGTTACTATTTTATTTTGAATTCTTTATTCTAAATGTCTGGTGCTTAATTACTTTGGAAAAGTATTTTCGTTGACCATATTAAAGATGTTTACATATTGTTTTTTATATGTTAAAATTCAAGGCTATATTGTAAAAATGAATAATTATACTACTTTTTCTATTATATTGAGTTTCTTTTAAGTACCCATTTACTATAATATTTCTTTAATTCTGAAATTGTTTAGATTTGATCGAATTTTCGAACATGTCAGCTTTATCGTCCCCATATCTTGATTGGAGAGAAAGTTTGATGTATCATGCTGGCCTGGGAGCGAAAAAATAACGTAGAACGTGCCAGTCCCTACTCAAAAAAACATGCTGCTTCGCAAATGTTTCGTTTAGTATAATTTCCTACTTATCATCACACCAAAGTGAGTTACTTAGAATAATGGTACCGTAACACATACTTAAGTCGCATTCCCACCTTGTAAAATGTGATAAAAGAAAACATTTTTGTTGTATAATAAAGTTATTTAATATTTACAAAATAAATAATATACATTTGGCATTATCCACTGGTTAGGCTTATTTAGTTTGCAAATAATTGTAATCGATTGACAATGGCAGTTATTGTTTCATAAAATGGAATGAAAGCATAGTAAAGAAACATTTTTTGTTCACAAATAACAAATACTTAAAAGCTGCTCCTTGTTTTTTATGAACTAAATCCCAGAACCTTATAATTTTAAAATTACGTATCAAATTAATAAAACAGGGCTGTTATTCCATGCTGAACTGAAGTAATTATTTTTTTCTTATATTTTACAAACATGGATAAAACGTTTTAAAAAACCTAGAAAATGAAAACGTTGTGATTAATACAAAATAAATGCAGATTAGAAGGTTCGGCTACTGAAGCGTTTCAGTCACTTTATGGATCAAGGCACACTAGGAGCAAATCTTATCCAAATATGGACTAATGTGTATAATTGACCCTTATCTCTACAACTTAAAGTCTGATTCTATCAAGTTGTCTTTTTTATCTCCATAGGAATTTGTGCAGTAAGTTGTAGAGATCAAGACACTATTCACTTTTTTAGATCCATTCTTCAATTAGATCCAGTGTACTTTGATGAGTAAATACTTTATTTAAATAATATAACTACTAAATTTGTTTACCTTGGTCACCCTTTGTTATACAGCCAAGCAGGTGTCAGTCTGACACCGAGTTACCTGGCAACAACGTGGCATGGTGCATATAGCCCATACTATTCGACCTCCATCCACCAGTATCCCCAGCTAAGTACAACACTACAATACAATCCAGGTTACGGATTGTCTTCATGTATCCTCTGGGAGATATAGTTGGTTTTTTGTTCTAAAGGATCACTTATGATTTTACACAGGCATTTATTAAGATTATCAATATTATATAGTATGTTCTGTGTATTTATAAAAATACAAAACTTAGCAATTCGCTATATTTGATCCAACGCCGCGTGACGTCACAATTTCGTTTATACCGTTTTAACATTTTATTTGCTAATCAAAATCACTACTAGCGCTATATATACTATGCGCGCCAGATAAGTCAGCGCGTGGCCAAAATTGGAATTAAAACTTCGCCTACTATTTTGTTTGTCTAGGAGTGTCAATATGAGCCAGCAGCACCAGCCATCGCGCGCAGTCTTATCTATAGAACTGTAAGTTTTACGAAATATTGACGTCACACAGACGTCGTTGCTATTTTGAAAATTTAAATTGCATTTTTCAAAACATGCTTTTTCTATCTAAATCTTAAATTTTTACAAAAAATAATTTATTTTGGGTACAGTAGACACAAAAACAACTTGGTGTAGTTTTTCAAAATTAGTCTTTATGCCTATTATGTTATTAATATTATTGCTCTTTGATCTAACAAAATATCTATATTGGGGATTCTCTTGCTTCATGGGTCATAACGGATCCATGTGGACAATAAATCCCGCAGAGTTGCTTAGTTGGGGATCATAGTTGACGGAGGGTAACATTTCATACAAATTGTGAAATTGACAGAAAGCTAAAACAGAAATTTAAGCAATATTGACTATATTATTATTAAGTATCCTATTATTATTTCAGTTCGGAAAGACCTATAGGAATTTCAGGCCGGGGCCTTCTGTAACTATCATCAGGAAAAATCTATACATATATTTATAGTGTAGTGAATCAATGAATCTAATTTGTCAATTGAACGAACGTTTGAAATTAGTTTCATATATTTGAATTAGTACCTAAGCAAACTCGCCTAATAGTCAAAAAGGGAAGAAGTAATATTACACAGATTCCAAGTACATGTAAAATGGTATTTAACATGATTATTATAGGATACAAGATTTTAAATTGTAATTACATACTTGATTTTTCGATTAAACGTGTCTAGACACGGGCAATAACTGCTTACGATAAGGATATTCTTATTATAGAAGTAAGGCAAAAAATGGTATTTTCTATATAGATGATTGGCTGATTATAGGTTCTTATAATTATTATTTGATCATCTGAGATGAAAATTTGCTTAGTGATTAGACTAATTATTATCTCGTGTACTTTCTTCGAAGGAATAGCAATAATTAAAACTGTAATACATAATTATTACAAAGAATACCTACGCAACCTATAGGTTATGAAATGACTGAAAGTTATGATTTCAGTATACAGTATGTCTACAACAGACACACAAATTTCGGGTGACATTGTACAAGTCTGTTAATTCAAATAATAAAATACAATTGTGACAGAAGTATATCCGCTATATCATAAATTGAACGCCTAATTAGAATTAGGAATGTTGTGTCACCTCCACCCTTAATGAATACTGTCAACATCACCTATAAGTGAGTCGTTACTCTTGTACAAATAGCACTTACTCTTAAACCCTATCTTTGCATGGTGTTTAATTTCTTTCGGCAAGTTTTTCTGTTATATTGGCAACCCTAGCTTTTGCGTGTATCATTATATCTACAGATAAATCTTCGGCGGTGGTATAGCGACATTTGTGAAAACTAAACAAGTCCGTAATGAAGCCTACTATTTCTGATTGGAAGGTTTCGCATACGTCCCGTAACCTTTCTCTTGGTCCAAGGAAGCCCCAAACTAAAACTGGCAGTAGGTGTTCTGATATTGAGTAAAAATGCGACATGAACCCGTCTGGGTATTGGAGATAACGTCGCTTCGCCTTTATCACGGACCACACGGCTGTAGTTAAGGCCTGGAAAAAAATTAATTGGCATTTAATTTGGCTCTGCAGGGAATGTGTGAATGCAAGCTCGAGTAGTTTGCTAGGTCTTCGCGTGCTTATGAATTAATAAGGTATACACCTTACTGCCGCACTCAGTGACGTCTAACCCTTAATAAGTACTTAATGTAAAAAAAACCATTTAAATCTACACCATAAACCCGGCAATTCCTTGCTGGGACTACTATATAGTTTAGACGTCAGTTGACGTCTCTGAGTGCGGCAGTTAGCCCCTTTTCATTCTTCGGCGTGTCGCCGGTTGCGTGCGAACGCAACCGTCACAATTTGTATGAAGCTTCATAGCAGCTTTCATTTGTTCCGCGTGCGGCCGGTTGCGTAGCTTCATACAAAATGCGCCAGTAGACTGGTACACGCCGAAGAATTAAAGAGGATAGGATTTAAAAAATCTGTTATACTGACACTCTCTTTGAAGCCGTCGGAGAGCCAACGGTTGCGTACAACAGCTAGCACCGAGGAGGGTGGTGCCGCCAGGTCCTCGAAAGCATCCAGCAGTATATAATCCAGCACCACGTCGTAGAAGGACAGCACCTGACCACAACGCGCTCAGTTAACACTGTTTATATTATAGGGATGATGACACTAACAAATCACTGAAATAATGATTAATAATAATAATTTATGATAAGGAGATTCGATATAGATCACTTGTTATCAGATAATACTTGTGATTGAAAGTTATCTAAAAAAATACAAAATTTAACAATCGCCTTATTTTATTCAAACGCTGCGTGAGTGACGTCACCATTTTTTAAAACTTTTTTTACGCCACAAATAACCCTATATAGTGTATGTATTTGTATACATACATGCATACATAAATCACGCCTATATCCCTGAAGGGGTAGGCAGAGGTGAACTAGCACCCACGCATCGCCAATTATGTTAGTTCCCATGTAATAGGTGGCGAGCCTATTGTCATTTATCGGGCACAAAAGTCGCAGTACTATTGCCAGGTGATATAAGAGGAAAGCTGCTGCCCATTCCTCATCGCTGATTTATCCTTAGTCGCCTTGTACGACACCCACGGGAGAGATTTGGGGTGGTGACATTTGTATTCTACTCTGCCGTCACCACACGGCCAATATTTGTATACGAGTATATAAATTTCTGCTTACCTTTACCCCTTTTGTGTGAAGTTCATTTTGAATCGTATTCCAATTAGCACCATCTGAGGTCCACGACACCATTTCTTCGTATGCGACTAAAAATTCTTTTGGTTCCTGTAATCAAGATCACACAAACAACATCAATGAACTAAATTTGCGAAGCATGAATTTTTACGTTTATTCACCTTTGCCTACATATACCTAAGTGTGGTTTATGTATGTATGTATACTCTAGCTATTATAACGAGATAAAAACGTAAACAGATTTGATATGCCACCTTATCGACGAAATGCATTTAAAAATAAGAAATTATTTGTTAATTTGAGAAATGGTATTGCAAATTTTTATTTTTCTATTTATTTTTAAAAGACTCATCAACATTGTTTTACGTTCTTTATCACGTCTCAGTGGCCTTAGGCTGCATTTCCATAGAAGCGGAGCTGAGCTGAGACTTACAAAAATTGCCCAATGATATTGCAGAGCGGATATGAGATGTGTGATTTGAGCAATATCATTGATTAATTTTTGTAAGTCTCAGCTCAGCTCCGCTACTATGGAAACGCAGCCTTACTGTAGCCATGCAAGGTCGGTCGCCCACTGCCAAGTCGGGGCGACGAGCAGAGAGTCGAGGCGCGGGCGGTTATGCTTTCTTTAGATGTTCCATTCAACATGTCACACTGACCTCTACTATACAAGTACGCTGGACTTTGTTGCTTGTATTTGTGCATCTTTATTATTAGTTCCGTGGACGTTCACATTCGTACACATGTACCATCAGCGCCAAGATGACGATAATCAAAATGGTATTTTTGGATGAAAACCTTCAGTCCAGCGTACTTGTATAATTAAATAGAGGGCGCACTGCCTAGTCTCTAAGTGTGGCAGTAGCTCTTTTTTTTTTCAAACAGTCCGTTATCCCTCGCATACCTATCTTTCCCACATACCTTGTCAGCGAACAGTAGCAGGTCCGTGAGCACCTGCCGGCCGGCGTCCACGAACCAGGCCCAGGCGGCCGCGTCGCGGAACACCACGCTCAGCGCCTGCCGCAGGCAGTGCAGCTTGCACAGGAACTCCGCGTCCGACCCGCACGACACCACGTCCGTGCGCAGTGTTCTTTGAACAAAACATTTTTTCCACTATACAACATCTATATTATATAATATTATAAAGCTGAAGAGTTGGGTTGGTTGGTTAAACGCGCTAATAATAGCTCATAATAATACCCGACATTAACGCGAGTGAAGCCGCGGGCGACCACTAATGTAATAGAAACACTACCCATGCTAACTGAGGCCCCTTTCATTCTTCGGCGTGTCGTGTGCGAATGGACCGGCACAATAGGCATAATGACTAATTTTGAAAAACTACACTATGTTTTTCTTACGTGTCTACTTTACCCAAAAAAAATTTTTGAAAAGATTTCGATAGAAAAAACATGTTTTGAATAATGCAATTTAAAATTTCCGCCAAAACGCCGAAATAGCAATGGCGTCTGTGTGACGTCACTATTCCGTAAAAAGGCCAGTTTCTATATTAATCTAGTGAATTTGATTGGCAAATAAAATGTCAAATTGGAGATAACTGAATAATGACGTCACGCGGCGTTTTGGCAAATATTTTTATTACATTTTCCAAGGTAAACCAACAGCTCATTAAACGTGAATAAATAAAACTTACGGATAACTTAAGCCTAATAACAGTTTACACGTATAGTTAGTTACAAGAATAGAATTGAAAAGATTCGACTACATTATAACACTATTCACGCCAATCAAACCAAACCAAATTAAAAAGAAAGATAAATTAGAATAAACAAGTAAAATATGGCGGATTGCTAAGATCAACCACAAGTATAATCTGATAACAAGTGACTATTAACGAATCTCCTTATCCTAAATTATAATTATAACTCATTATATCAATGATTCTTTGTTAGTGTCATCATCCCTATTTGTGTGAAGCTTCATAGTAGCTTTCAATTGTTCGGTGCTCCGCGTGCGGCCGGTTGCTTAGCGTCATACAACATGCGACGGTCGCGTACGCGCCCGACCGGTATACGTTGAAGAATGAAAGGGGGCTTAAAAAAATGAGTGATATCAAACTTTCGAAATGTAAAATTGATTTTGGAATTTTCCATATCTACATTTTGCTTTACTGACGGAACAATTTGCATGGGCGACGAAATATTTTTTAAATTTTTTTTTTCGTTTTTTGTTATAACTATTGTTCCTATTTATATGACTTTGTTAGCAGCATGAGTAGTATTCAGAGTGTGCGTTATTTATATTTACATTATTTAGGTATTGGTCAGGCGGGTTAAACAGTGGGCCCTTCGTTGTTCAGTTTTACCTGTACGGAATTCCGGACTCTGCTTGTTTCATAGCTGTTTGATACAGTTCTAGGGTATCCAGTTCTGGTATCGCTTCTGTTAGATCGTCGAAGTCTCGAAGATCCGCTACCTGAAATACAAATATAAAACATTGTTTATTATATAAAGGTATGAAGGTACCTACCTATAATGTATTTTTATCAACACAACAGTTATTATAATACGTCTATGAAACCGATTTTATTTACTTAGGAATCTTTTTAGTACAGGAAATCCTGATGAACTACTTAGTTCACCAGAATCCATTGGCGGATCAAGATCAGGGGATCCTGGCGGTCTGTAGGCCTAGCACGCGACGTGGACAAAATCTCTCCACCACTTGGCAGTGTTTTATTTCGGGATTTAGTGGGAGTTGTAGAGCGAGAGGAAAATAGGAATAGTTAGAGCGAGAGGAAAATAGGGATAGTTAGAGCGAGAGGAAAATAGGGATAGTTAGAGCGAGAGGAAAATAGGGATAGTTAGGGCGAGAGGCAAATATTTTATTTTTCCCGAGGTTTTCCACGTCCCGTGCTACGGGGATGAATGGTATTTACGCGAGGAACATATTTATTAATTAGTTTAATATGAGACTACTTACATCTAGGCACTGACTAGGCATCTGTGGTTACGACTGATGACTGGACTAATTTTCGTTTAAAACTTAAATTTTAACTAAATCGAACTGGTACCTATAAAATATTGAAGGGTAATGGAACGTGTGAGTTTTATACTCAACGTTCCATTACCTATGTATGTTTATGCTATGTAAGTATATCAATCGTTGAAAGTTCAATTACAACGGTTCGCCGACCTGGTCTTCTGCTGAGGCGAAGGACTCTGCGCTGGAGTGGTGTTCGCGGCGTGTATGCGAGGAGGCAGTGTGCGTGGACAGAAGTCTCGACCTCCCCCCTTCGGGGGGGGCCACTCCGCCACCGCTCTCTGACCGGAAGAGCACCGAACGCTGGTCCAAGAACAGCAGCTCGCACCGCTCCTGTGTGTAACAAGATTTATAGTTGTTAGTCACATAATGTGGACTTTTCCGCGCGCTACACGTACGGAAAATCCCAATTCCTGGTGAGGGGGTGACAAAAATTATCTTACCTACCTCTGGTGATAAAAAAAGAAAGCCTCCGATCGCATATTTTAGTCAAATACCTATTTGCGATCTGAGTCATTCTTTATTTTATCGCTCTTGGTATATAATATACTATAGGTTATATTATTATATAATATATATATAGGCTAGTCAGGGAAACTCTTTTATGTAATTTCATCTGATGGTAAGTGAAGATAAGGGCTGAAGATGAAATCGAGCTTCTCCTGGAATCATCTACCACAGAGGAGCTGGCTATGTTATCACAAATTATCGGAACACAAAAGGCTCTGTTTCCATCGGAGATGTGCGATGATGCGTTGAGAGGGATCTGTTTAAGAAGAACCAATAGAATCATCACCTTTTTCTAGGCATGCAACATATTGTATCCGTCCGTATGCCATGGTACGATCAACTTATGATACAGGACAACAAGAGTTTCTTCAGTGTTCCTGGCTCACCTCCGGATAGAATGCGAGTGCCATTTTCGAATAGGTACTATATACGTAAAGTTTGGTTCATAATCGGTTACCTGCAACAGATACGCATTCTGTAGCAACTCCTGTATCTCCTTGCAGAACTCCGCCTCCTCCGGGGAGGTGAGTGCGAGCTGGCCCGTCACCCCGCCGCGGGCCCCCAGCGAAAACGCCGCCAGGGCATCCTCCCAGTAGTTTATGCTAGTCTCCAACGCTTCCATGCCTTGAAAAAACAGAAGAATTATTCTAGATTACTTGTACCTATATTAATCTATAATAAAAATATGGTTTATTCATATAAAGTATCATTACATACACTCATAAATCAAGGATCAAAGAACTAACGTTAAACATTGGAAACGTGTGTATCAAAGAAAAACACCAATATTTAATGTGGAACAAAATTTGGAAGTATGACCCATGTCATGTGCCCACAACACTTGGTTCGGGTTAAACACCTATGGCTCTACGATTAATATTTATTTATTGCCATTGTCTGCAGGCTTTACACAGCAAATAGGTACATTATGTACCTATTTTTTAAGTGTGTGGTTTTAACCAGTTATGAGTTTTGACTGTAGCATTATAATAGATACTTAAATTCATATGAAGAATGTAAACCATGATTTTGTGCAACTAAGAATTTTATTCATAGGGCAGGAATAAAAACATCAGGTAGGTGGATATTGAAACTTTATTTTGTAATAAAAATAACAATATTTCACATATAATACACATGTCTGTATGTCTTATTTCTATTATCATTCATCTTCAGGATTCATGTAGCTAAAATTAACTTTTTAACCGACGAAAAAACGGAGGACGTTACTCAATTCGTACCCGTATGTTTTATTAAGATTAACTAATCGGAAACATAACGCAATCAACACGGTTGCCGATTGGGAATAAAATATTCGTTATTTCGAAGTATTCACGAAACTTTGTTACTGGATAGTCCACAGTAAGTAGGTTTCAATCATATGGATGGCTGAATGGATGGATGGAAGAATATAGGTAGAATGGGTTTATAACCCACTAGGCTGGTCCAGTGCGGATTGGTGGTGGGTATAAACGACTGCAGATGCGGCCGGGACAGGCTTAACGTGCTTTCCGAAGCACGGAGGAACTCGAAATAATATTTAGTTACCAATATTAATAAATAAATTGCAACCTTAGCAAACATTTTTTAGTTTCACCAATCGCAGACCGAGCGCGCTAAGCTACTGCGCCACTGAGCTGCACCAAATATGCACTCATCTACATTATATTTTAAATGAATGAGTAATTTAAAAATTATTTTAAATAATTTTCAATGTAGCTTACTCCATCATCGTCCTCCTGCCGTCGCCGCAATTACTTTGGGGGCGTAATACGTCTTATTTCATCCTATTGTTATTCTTGTCTTCTCCATTTGCACTCATAACTTTCTCACACAATCCATCCATTTTTCAGCGGTCCCTTTATCTATCGGCATGTAATGTTTAACATTCTTTTAGTTTCAAGCATTTCCTTTCGTCTCATGACATGCATAAATTGACTAATGAATATGTTTAAGACGCTGGACATCAGAGATACACATTCTTAATGTTCGCTCCACCGTGTTGGGAATGGGGTGGTTGCAGCTGCTGTACAGCTGCCAGTATGCCGCTGTTGAGGTCCCGCACTGAGCCAGCGACGGCGGTGAGCGTGTCCGCGATCCGCTCGTCCAGACTTCTCCGCCGATCTTCCTGAGCACGCATCACAGCGGCTATGGACTCCAGAGCTTCCGCCAAACGTTCTTCTGCTGCTATTCGCCTTTCTTCCAAATCCAGTGCCCATTTGGGCGGCGGTGTTAGCGGCCGAGTATAGTCGTCTGGAAAAAAATTAAATTAATTACATAACATACATAAATCTCACCTATTTAACCCCGAAGGATAGGGGTAGACAGAGAGGTATTGCACCCACATTTCACCATTGTTAGGTCCAATATAATATGGCGAGCCTATTGCCACTTATAGAGCACGCTAATTACAGTCACAGTATATGGCTTGGTGGTATAAGAGGAACATTGCTGTCCATTACATATAATCGCTGTTTAAGCCTTAGACACTTGTATGTTACATGAAACCAACCAGGAGATATTAGAGAGGTTATGACAATTGTTCTGCTGTCACCACACGGAATTTAATAATAATTATACATTAAGCAGATACTCTGCTAAGTGGTGGTATGTTATGGCCAATAAACATAATTTTCATTATGTAACAAAAAGCACAAAGTTATGCAGAACCCTATAGAAATTATTACTTAGTACCTTATTTTTTATAACAAAAATATGGTGTTTCATTAATTTACATACATACATACATATGTCACGCCTTTCTCCCACAGTGGTAGGCAGAGATCACTTCTTTCCACTTGCTACAATCCTTACATACTTCTTTCGCTTCATCTAATCTCCTTAATTTACAATTAATAAATAATATGATATTTAAAAATACCCAAAGAGGATTGGTTTCAAGCAGACCGGCTGTAAAGAGGATTGGTTTCAAGCAACCTAAGCCAAAAATTTAAATGCCATGAAGTGCACTGTACTACACATAGGCAATCGCAATCCACATTTGACTTACAAATTAGGCAACATCCAACTGATTGATGTTAAAGTGCAGAAAGACCTAGGAATAAAGATAACGGAGGATCATGGGTGGGAAGAGCATGTGACATCAATTTAAAAAAAGCAGAGGCACTCATTTATCTTGTCAGGAAGGCATTTGGGGCACTGACACCAGATTTTATGTTAAAAATATACAAAACCTTTACAAGACCAATATTGGAATATGCTTTTCAGATCTGGAATCCATATTTTATTAAAGACATCGAGCTTCTGGAGAAAGTACAAGAGAAGTTTTACAAAATTACCCAGAGTTCTTAAGTGCATGACATATGAAGAACGTCTGAAAACATTAAAAATAACTACATTAGAGGATCCCAGTGCTTGTGGGGATTTAATTGAAACCTATAAAATTTTAAATGGTCATTATGACATAGAAGGGTTTGAAAAGATCTTCACAAGAAACCAAAATGCCCATTTAAGAGATCACCGCTTAAAGTTGTGTACTAGACCATCTAAAAACAATCCACATAAGAAATTTTAGACTTCCAGGATCCAGTTAGTCAATCCAATAAAATTCCAGGATCCGATTAGTCAATACAAAACATCAACCAATTTAAGAACCGACTTCACAAATTCTTATACAATATGTGAAAGGAACCCAATAAAATAGCAGGATATAGGCACCTACTAATTGTTTACAACTGTCTGCTTGATAATTTATAATAATATTAGTAAAAACCTTGAGCAGTATGGATTGGAATATTGTCATTCCAATCACTCTCTCCCCATTCATCGGTCTCTCAACTTGGTCCGTTCCGTCTCTTTTCTATATTATATCCATTCATATCTACTCATTCATCACTAGCACCTTTACAGTGTGATGGATGATAGGAATCAAAAGGAAGTGGATGGCTTGATGATGTTTGACTGATATGAATAGAAGAGGAAACATACTGTGCCAACCCCAGATAGACTGATAATAGGGCAGGGAGAAGATGATATTTTAAAAAGAAATCATAACTGTTGTTACCTGTTGTGATCATAGATGTTGTAATTGTAATTTTGGGTTCAGGCATCTCCGTTTTAACATTCTCTGACAGTTCAGAATCAGAATCTTCACCTATGAACTTATCAGATTGTTGAGAAGCGGATGGTGCATAAGTAACTGAGCCATGTGCACTTAATTTCATTACTCTGATTTCGAAATCATTGAGTGGTGCATATCTATTTGGATCTAAATTAAATAGTTTTGCTTTTCTTTTACATTTCAGACGCCAATCACTCCAATACTAAAAACAAAAAAGGCGTATAAATATCAAACTAGTTTATTTGTTAATATATACTATTTACTTTTTACTAATAATCTTTATATTCTATTGTCTATTTATATAAATATTATGTAGCAGTACCCTTCTCCACCCATCTGGTGTTTTTAAAGCTCCTGGCCTTGCAGTATTGAGTTGTTTAGCCAATGAAGCCCATTTCCGTTTTATTATTGGCAGAGATATCGGTGGCGCTGGAAGTGATCCTGTCATGTCCTCATTTCTCTCCAAAAAGTCCAATAAAATTTCAAGTTGTGGGCTTAATATCCGACGGGGAGGGGGCATCTATGACCATCAAATTAAACAAACTAATAATCCTTAATTTTCATATGACAAACATATTTTAAAATAAAAATTACATGCTCAGAATTCAGCACAAACATTCCACGATTATAATTATGGCTATGGTTAATTTTTATAAACCATTAATTGACAGTTAGTTTTTGTACAATTACAATTTCCAATGAAACAAAACGTACCTCTTTAAACTGCTTACAACTTACATCACAAATTAACTGAGATTACAAATTACGTCGTACATGAACGAATACCTAGTGAAAATAATAAGCGCGCTTCGCTTCTATATTATTTGTTGTGTTGACTTGACAGTTGTTTGACACAAACAAAAGAAAACACAACAACAACACAAATATTTTAAACTCCACCGTAGCACGGGACGTGGACACATCTCTTTCAGGGGACATAAAATCTTTTCTTCTCGCTTTAACTCCCACTAATTGCCGAGACAGAACACTGTCAAGTGGTGGAGAGAGACTTGTCCAAGTCCCTGTGCTAGGCCCGCAGCGGCCTAGACGTCCGGAACCGGAATCGGAATCCGAATTCCGAATACATATAGTTTCCGAATCAGGAATTCGATAACATTTAATTCGCGCCAAGATGCGTTTATGATGTGTGCCACCCATATTTTAATGTAAAGTCATTTAATTCATGCATTTCACTCTCTCGTTAATTTATAATAATATAAAATAAATAATAATATAAAGACATGGCTTTCCCTAAAAATATAAGGAGAATTTAAAAATAGTTATTTGTTGTACGTGAGTGCAAAGTTGTTTTTTAACCGCGTGCTCAATTTTGATGACCGAGCTAGCGAAGGATTCTAAAATTGAATCACGAGCGTAGCGAGTGATTCAAAAATTAGAATCCTGAGCGATAGCGAGGGAATCAAAAGAGCACAAGGTGAAAAATCTTTGCACTCGAGTGCAACACGTAACTTTTCATCCCCCCCAACGAGGAAATTGCAAAATACAAAAAAAATACAATCACAACAGTTTCTGTTTTCACCCAGAAACTTCCACAACACCCTCCCATTAACCCAAACACACTCTCAACACCCACAAAACACCCATTCACCCAGAAACACCCATTTACCCAGAAACAACCACAAAACACACATTCACCCAGAAACACTCAAAAAACACCCATTCACCCAGAAACACCCACAACACACCCATTCGCCCAGAAACACCCACAAAACACCATCTCACCCAGAAACACCCACAAAACACCCATTCACCCAGAAACACCCACAAAACACCCATTCACCCAGAAACACCCACAAAACACCCATTCACCCAGAAACACCCACAAGATGTCCAATCACCCAGACACACCCAAAAAACACCCATTCACCCAGAAACACCCACAAAACACCCATTCACCCAGACACCTCCAACACCCACCCATCCACCCAGCCACACCCGCAAAATTTATCCTGACACACCTGTAAGTACCTAATAAAAATCACCGTCCCTAATGGAGTTCCGAGACGGTCAATCAGCTTGAGTCAAGCACGTTGATTTTCTGTATATTTTGGTTCCGTTGCTAGCGTAAACAAATCAAACAAACCTAAAAAACTTTTAAATGCTTGACTCAAGCATCAAGCAAGCATTGTAGACGATCAAAATGTTTAAAGCAAGATTGACGCCAAGCTGATTGACCGTCACGGAACTCCTAAGTTTTAACAAATTTATGACGTAAAAAGAAAATGGCGCGCGCAAAGCAAATTACAAAAAAAGTACACCAAGAAGGTTCTGAGTCTGAGTTTTTAACAAATTAAAATAGGTTGCATGATAATTTCGGCACCATGGAGGTAGAAATAAATAGGTATAATGATGTTTTGAATTCACAAACTCATTGCAAACGATGTTCTAAATTCAAATTTACTTTAACCTCTAGAGGATAAAAACGGCTTTTGCACTCAGATATCGAAGAGCAAAAACGCTTTTTCCGAGATGGTGGGATGAAAAATATATTTCTAGGTCAAGGCGTAACGTTCCACCAAAAATTGATAATTCTTTAAATATTATTGGTAGAAAAACTAACTACAATCGTATGTAATTATCATTATTCATGATAAACTTGTTGATTTTGTTGTATTTTAGCACAAGATTATATAGTTCCCTACTCTTCAATAGATGGCACGAAAGAATATAGATAGGGCAATGCTATTTGAATAAACGACTATTACCCACTAGATGGCGGTAAGACACTAACAGCAGCGGGTCCGTCCCAATATTTTATCTACAGTAGATAGATGTGTGACGAAGTCCCATCTAATTTGTGGATAGACGTACCACATCTTAGTTGCTTAGCAACTTCTGTTATTTATCGTAATATAACAAAAAAGGCCAGGCAACTAAACTTTAGTAAGCTTACTTTTAACTTTAGATAGAATATAAGTACCTGCCGTAAATAAATAGGTACAGTGGTACAGGAATTGCAGTAGTATTATCATATCAGTTATAAAATTACTGCACAGTTCGCAAAATAAATTTTAATATAATCTGTTTCTGTGATCAGTTAGTCCTTGTTGCTATTTAAAACTAATTTAACTATCTAATTTTTATTAAAATTTTTGTGTACCATATGATTAAATATGTTAGTATTATTCCCTAAAAGATAAATAGACCGATGTTATATTAGAACTAGGTAAGTACATTTATGTTGGAAGGAAATTGGTTTTGTGAAAGGGTTTCGATTTAACTTTATGGGCTCTACAGGGAAACATTTTGTGCACTCGTGTGAAAGAATATTAGGTACTTTCACGACAACAACCTCCGCACTGTGTTGGCTTTTAAAGCAACTGGTTTCTAACAGACCTTAAAATTTTATTAAAAACAATAGTAGAATAAGTCACAAGGGAATAAAGCAGTGTCTTATGTCACGGGTGCAGACTTGTATACTTTTTCTAATCTAAGAATCTTTATTAATTAAAAAATACGAGTGGCAGTTCACACGCAAATCGTTTAGTGGCCGACCAGTTGTGTGCTGTGGTGTAGGATTACGGACCACCGTGGTTATTAATTTACCAGGAATTCAAGTTATTCATATTTTTATAGGTAGGCCATAGTCACGAAAACGTTATTCGTGTGCGTGAGCAGTTAAACACCAACAACCGTTGTAATTGTATCCCGATTTGTGGAATAACCTTTACGGTAGCTTCAATGTTACGTGAAAAGATTAACAAAATTGTTAATAATAATACTGAAATGAACCGACGTCCTTACGAAGTAATATGGCTGCCGGGTAGTTTAAAATTTGTTGGCATCAGGTACCCACCAACTTGTCTTTTTCTTCCTGGGGTCTATCTGGGGTCGGCGCAGTATGTTTCATCTTCCATTCACATCGGTAAGACGTCATCAAGCCATCTACTCCCTTTTGATTCAAGGTGCTAGTGATAAATACCTAAAAGATAGATGAACGGAGATAGTGATTGGGATGAAAATAATCCAATCGATACTGCTTTTTGGGTTATGTTTTACAGCCAGCCGCCTGCATGACACCAACCCTCTTTGAATCTTTGGTCTACACCGGGCAATCTCTCAGTCGACTTTTACGACACCCCTGGGATGAGTCGTGGCTGGCTGGCGCATTCTATGCAATACGTTATATTGAACACATAGCTTGTGAAGGCCGGCGGGTTCTTTCCAGTCTCAATATATAACTCTCTCATTTTCACACGCTGAGGTACAAGCCTACTCCGAGAGGGCCTCTGTTTCATCCTTCGGGAATATACTGGCGTGACTTGGGAACAAACTTACGGATGTATGTATTCCAATTTGCCCTGTTCCGAGTTTATCTGGGTATAAGAGACGCCGCCCGTTAGTATTTTCTTTACGATAAGCCACTATAGAACGTTTGACTTGCCCTACCTGGGGGCCTACCGCCTAACTCGATTGCTAAAGCAAAAGCTATAGTTTATGACGTCATGCTCTCATTTCGCATCAAATGTACCTAAACTATTAGCGATAGCTTTGAACGAATGATCACCAAATGATTTTGTATGAATTTGGCACAAAATCCGTGCCGCCTAAAGATACAGGATGGCTGCTATAGCCGTAAGCAGTGCATTGCAATATAGCTATCATCAGCAATCGAGTTAGGCGGTAGGGCCCCTGGTCAGTCAGTGATAATATTATTTACCTTATCCGTCAGTCCTAATATTACTGAACGCAGTCCTTCAATCAATTCATTTTGGAGAGATTCATTTCCTCTCCACTCATTAAAATTTCGAGAACCTTGGCTTGAGCTCAAACGTAGCGTAGTTCATTGACAACGCGTCTCGCGCAAAATGGGCTTTTCTAAATCTCAAGGTCCGTAATGTTCTAAGCCAACCTAAATCCATTTAATCATAAATAATTTAACAATCAATTTCAAAATCAATATAATTCTTAAATTGTTTAATAATACTTACCTTTGAAGTATGTACCTACAGATAGAATTTTTGATACTGTTTTGATTACCGAAAATTGAACTCAAACTAAAAAAAAATAATTAAATAAACTTTATTTAAATGGACTTTGATAAGTGTACATTTCCATACTGTTTCGAGACGAAATCATTATTTCATTTGAATAATTAATATAGGATAGAAATACATTACTTATAGCAATTAACGAGTTGAAGGGTTTTGTATCTTCTGTGTTATGTTTTAATGTTAAGTACCTATTATTTAAGTAGTTTCAGGGAAAACTTTAATTGGTAATTGGCCTTACTATAACATGTATCATGTAAACTTGTTTTATTAACATGTAACGCTTTTGGTTTTCACAATAAAAAATATAAAAAAATGTAAGAAGAAAGGAATGATATTTTCCGCGGTAAATGCTCTCCACGAAGAGAGATGTGGATGTAACCACACGTGCCTACGGCACATTAGTGAAGTTTATTTTAGTGTACTGAGTGTAATGTTGTTAGTCTGAGATGAGAGCCTGTGCTTAGTTAGGTACCTACTATTACAACATGTGCGACAATATTTTTCCTGTTAGGAAACACATTTCTCCAGCTATTTTAAGCAAACACAAAAAGTGGCATGCCATTCCCGAGCAACTTGACAGTGAAAAGCTTTTTGTCACTTATAATCTAAATAAGTTTTTTGCGCTGTGGCATGAACTCAGCATTTCAATTACAGGCGAGCTACGAGGACATTAGCCCTTGGTATAATGTGTTACGGTTCAGAATCGCGCAATGGGTTGTTGTAAATTTTTTTGTTACGCTCAGATTTTCCGCGGTCACGAGCACTCGCGAATCGGAAACCGGTCTCCGATTTCGGATTTTGAACTGAACTTTATTGTTCTACTACCGGTCAATCGATAGTTTATTTATATTTAACACGAGATTATGAAGAGTAAGCTAATTTTACTCTATGTGATCCGTTGTGGTCTTTAAGAAATACGTATTAAAAAAGTTAAGCGATTTTAATTACATTTTCAAATTTATCGGTTGAATAGTGTTTTGTTGAGGAGTTTGAAATTGATTATAGAATAAGACGTAAGTCCGAATTTCCTAACTTTCCCAAAGTCTACCTACTATCTGAACTGGTTTCAAGTTGTAAACATAATTACTTTAATGAGCCTCGTGGTTATTGAACTGGCGAACTGCCCTAGGCTTAGTCAGTTGTTAAAGCAATTGCACAGGAAAATTCGACTGTTATGAAAATAAGCGAGTTTCCTATAATAATTTCAGAGTTATAAATGAATGATCTGGTTTTTTTTCCCTTATTTGTTAAGCAAATTTTAACAAAAACTTATTGCATGTTTTACGTATAATGCGTAAGTATATATTTTAATTTCCACGAAAACATGTAAACAAAGTTATGTCGTCGTCACACATTTCATAAAACATCTTTACTGCCCGTAGAAAATAGCAAAGTATGTATTTTTATTACTTTTTTCTATGAACTGGTAGACATAATTTTTTAAATTATTAGACAATTTTTTACAAACATTAGTTAATTTTAAGATAGTTTAAGTACTCTTGTGTCGAAACTACTTAAGCTAATAATTTAAATTAACATTATTCGAAAAATACATTTAAAAATTGATGAGAAAATGAAAAATACTAAGTATTATGAAGTTCGAAATTATTTCTTGAGTCTGTACATAAAGTATTATGCGAGATCGGTTACTCAAAGAATCTATTAATTGCAATAAGTACTTTTTTATTTCCGTCAACACAATAGTTTTTTATTCTGAGGGAATGAAAATTATAGTAGGTTACTCAACCTAACATGTTTTATTCTTATTATGTAAAAAAAACCCTCAGCCATTTACAGTAAAATATTTTACCTTATTCGCATTGCAGCAATTCATATTTGTTCAACTTAAAATATTTTTTTAATATTTTCAAATAATTGCTATTATTCAAAGAGATATCAGGTACAACCTCAGGTAAAACACAGCACTATACTTATGCAATTAATCATAGACGTCTTACAAAACGGCTTTTAATTACAATCAAGCCCCTCAAACACCCACGTTGGCTTAGGCATCAAAAGGCCTTATCATAAAAACCCAATCGGAGCCAGACAACGCGCGACACAAGGTTGTAGGAAACAGTTGAAATTAACGGCGGATCCCTTGGGCGATTCCGTGGAGGGAAGCGAGCGGCCGACGAGGCACCGCATCGCATCACGCAGCACGCTCGCGCCAGTCTACTCTACACTGCGGACTGCGCCGGTACGTCATACGGCTGCGTCGTCGGCCTATTCGCAAAATCGACAACCGGCACTCGCTCCTGTCTGTCACCGGCAATCGTGATCATAATTCGGATCTCTCTACAGGCTGCAGTGCATCTCCGGAACCTGTCAGTGTGTGTGTCCGTTGGAAACCGTTGGAAAACCCGCGAAATCTGTGCTTTTCTCCGGCGCAGCGTCGATAATATCCATTGACGTTTTATTGAACATAATTTCGAGCAGGTAAGAAAAAATGTCCCCTGATTGATTTACACTAAATTCAGTTCAAATTATAACGACGTTAAATTTTAATTTTTTATAATTTGGGTTGTTGAGGCTTACTCTGTTGTTGATCCAATTATATAATTTTGTTATTATTTTACTAACTTGGAATGTTATTTAAATATAGGTACCCCTATAACATGATAGTGCGGCTAAAAGGCGTGCTAATGTTATAAACAATTGATAATATATTGAGTAATTTAATAATTTAAGTCAAGATTAGGAACTACTCTACTTCACATCACCAAAGGACCTGCTAACACGTTTTTTTCTAAACCGGTTCATCTGATGCCCGCTGCTCTGTCGAAGAATATTATGCAACACATTACAAATACCTACCTAGTTTGATATGTAAAATACCGCAAAAGGCCGCACCTAGGTAGTACTGAATAGAATATCAATAAAAGACTAACACCAGGATGAAGTCATGCTAATACCTAGTTCTTAGTATAACAAATACATAAAACAATTTAGTATTACCATAGAAGTCAATGTGATAAACGTAGCATCATTATAGCAGATCTCCAATGAGGATGAGGATTAAATTTGAACGAGGGTTTAATTTTTAATTGTTACCTAAATTTGACATACGTATACAATATATTAGTGTATTTAGTTATACATATAGTAAAGATGACAATGATAAAATTGTAACAGGAATAGAGCAAGCGGTGGATTTCATTAAAATTCAGTGTGCAAGACCGTGAAACAGCTGCCTAAGTCGCGTAAAGTGGTGTTTTTGTTGTTCCTGATGGTTGCAGACGCCAGCTGCACCTCCACGTGTCTTGTCACAAAGGCCTATAGATATCAATACCCAAATTATTGCCGATCCCTTATTGCAGATCCCAATTTAATCATGTTAGGAGGATCGAGGATATTATATTTGCGGTAACTTAGTTCGGAATTTGAAGGTATTTGATAAAATAAGTCATTTCTATAAGAAAAGACAATATTGTTTATATTAAACATTATGTTTAACATTGATTGCATTAAACTGATTATTTTGTTGGTTAACGGAAACGATTAATAGATAACTAGACTAGAAGGAGAGGTTGTTAATATAATACTACTGGATTAGTTTATGATTACCAATGACTTTCTATACAAAACACCACACAGGTTAAGGTTATACTTGAAGCAACAGATTCAATTGTTAGGTTCGCTGGTGGCTAGCCGAGTTCGCCCCGAGGCCGACAAAGTACAAACACCGACCCATTGGCGTCGACCTATCGATCTGCACTTCGATGTGGACGTCATCGGTCTGATTACTGAGTACAACAAGACACAAACTTTAACAGAGGTTGACCTGCGACCGTTAAATTCTTGTGCCTTGACTCATACACGCAAAGACACTGCAGAAACTACATTTATTATTCTCGAAGTGAGTCAGATATTGTTCATTAATATATCTTTGCACTTCAAGGTGTAGGTAGTTGGTATTTATTCAATTTGAAATAGGTCTCTTCAAGAATTAACTAGTATATTCTTCTTATATAATAACTCTCAATTGGGTATAAAATTAATACATGCTATTCATCGATTAATCAGAAGTCGAGACACTTGCGTACGCGGCAGGAGCACAGCTAAATTGCCTCCTCTGACAGTTAGTTGCTTATTTCCGTTTGGCGATCACTAGCTACAGCTTGTTACACGCCATGCTGCACCAAGCTGTAATTTACACAATAGTTTGTCTTGGCGTACAGTGAACTCCTGAGTTCACCTAACCTATTTTTGTTGTTTTAGACATACAAATATAACATTGACCTATTAACAGAATCTCATTATTAAGAACTTGAATGACGATGACTTCAAGGATTGTGTATCGATCTATTTTAATATTCTGTTTAAGAGACAGATCAAAAATACACTATTCTGTTAAAAGAATATTGAAAGTTTCCGTGAAAAAACACATTGATACGCAATGCAGAAAATACGGCCAAACGCGACAAGCTTTTGGGTTAACTCGCAAAGTTTATTCGGGGAAATATTAATTTCTCTCCAATGGTACCATGTAACGCCATTCCCACCCCCAGTTATGAAATTTACACGCGTATAAATTCACGTACCTACACCCCTCGGCTGGCCTACTTAAAGTACGGAGACGTTTTGCGAAAATATAAGACGCCGTGATGTTGGCTGGAAAATTACCCCTATTTATAGGGCGAGGACCTCCTCACAGCCTAATCTGTTGAATTGCTATGATAAGGAAAATGTCTTGTCGTGTAAGGAAAAGCAATGAGCGTATATACTTAGATACATTTTTCATAAATGTTAGCACATTGATTTGTATTTAACTAACATAAAATTTGTTTTCGTTTTGGATATATGAAGGCTTATATGTATTTAGTAGATGATAATAATATTGAAGAAAAGTAATTACGATTTTTTTAAATAATTTAAGTCCTGATGCGGGATTCGAAGCCACGTCTTTTGCTATACGGGCGACTGCCTAAACTACTCCAGTATGGACGTAACTAACGTGCCGAAAATTCTCTTACTTTTTAACATCATATTGTAATACCAATTCTTATTGACTGTTGAAAGTAATTTCAAAATTAGAAATACTAATATCAATAAACCCATCTATATTTTTCCACGTTTCATTAAAAGTCCTAATTTTATGTCAAAAAGTCAAAATTTTGTAGGATTCATAGGAGGAAAATAAATTTGGTACAGACAGATAAGCCCGTATTGTTGTTATCTAATAAAGTGTAATATGCCATGTCAATTTGAGGAGCTTACAAGACTATATTTCTTGAAGAGGGAACAATTTTATGAGGGTTTCAGAAAACAACGTTCCGGGTTGATGTAATGTCATGTGGTTATGTCATGCTGTAGCCGTGACCTCATCGTTAGGTCTAACCAAATACTATATACAGTACAACCAATTTCCATTGCGAATGGGGTCGCGTCCCTTTGGGTCGTGGAAAAATGGGAAAAGCTTTTCTAACTTCGCTTCGCCCGAAGCATTTGCGTGTCATAACAATGTGGTTGTCGGGCACGTTATCTCATTCCACATTGCATCATATTGTTAGTGTTGCAAGTCTCTCCATTAAAATAATAAACTTACTGCTGGGTAGTAAATTAATTTCTCGTAACGATAAATGGCGATTTGACATAACAATCAAAGAGGTCACGGCACTAACGAAGGGCTTAGGGTCTAGTCTGGTAGAAGTAAGTTGTTGATAAGGGGCTGTACGGAGGGCGATTCTCGTATTCGTATGCAGGCCGCACGGTTGGCGCGCGCGATCGATACGCACCCGCGCGACTACAACGCCACCCTCGAATACAAGTCTGCTTCAACAAATACACTGGAACTTTATTAAATTCTTTTCACTCTTCAAACTTTCCAAGAATTTCCAGATCGTACACTTTATCTTGGCTTACACTTAACCGTTAACGTACTCAGAGTTCAGGAGTTAATATACTGTTAGAGACAAGTGAGAGTTAAGAAAGGGTGTTATTTTCCTATCATTAAGGTATCTAGTTTGTGTAATTATGATTGAATTCTAGATAGACACGTTCTAGCCTGCAATTACTTACTAAACGGCTAAACGTGAGGCCAAGCAGAAACATGAGATATTTCAAATGGATTACAAATTACAATAGAGTATTGGATGTTCATTTTTAACGTGGAAAACGGAAGCATAAGTGATGGTAACGATTAATTGGCTTAACAAAGCATGTTATTACGAATCGAAGGGTACTTTAGAAAAGGTGACATCATCGTCGACGACGGCCAACAGTGAAACACAAAAAAACAGCGACAAAAGTAACCGAGGCGACACGTTAGCACGCTCGGTTGGCGACCGCATGGCCCTGATCTTGACGAAATTCAACTCCAACCATGACCTCTTGTAACCTCAACTTCCAAGTAAAATTATGTTGGCCAAAATAGTTTCTTCAAGAAACTTCAAAAATAATATGTTATACTTTAAAATTATCTATATCCTACATGATTCTTGGGTTACACAAAACCATAATCATATCGTTATGCTTTTTGGTTAGCCTTAACCATTGAATATTATTAGTGGCATAAGATTAAAACGTGAGCATCTGATGAATCACCTTAAAATGGCCTTGAGAAAAGTGTGCGGACTACAAATACTACTCTATAACTGATTTATACATACTACCTTCGCGTAATATTATGTAAATACATTACCAGTAGTAAACACGCCAGCCGGGCAGATCACATCAATAATGCAAATATAGTCATTCTTAATGATTTAAGACTAAATATCTAGTGTACAGTCAACAGCACATCACGTTACTATAATATGTATAGTTTTCGCAATCGACGTCAAATAAATGTAGGCTGAAAATCGATTGGAGGTACTAGAGTCTTGTACAGTCTGACCACACCACTCCTCAGACTATTACAAGACTGTACATAATTCATCATAAGCAACAAACTATTCTTTGAAAATCAGTTTTTCTGTAGAGGTAACCAATACTGTTTGCTAATACCTTAATGCACTTCCACCGCTGATGGACATCAGAGGGAGTGCCTTAGGGAGTCTTAGGAATGGAAACATAATATTTTGTTCCGATAAACGTAGCTCTTCTCTCAATATCTTCATGAGACTGAGGCAACATTATTAGTCACCCATGAATGATGTGATGGAATTAAGTTGTCAATTTATTCACTCGCTCATCGCAATAAGAAATTTAAAACAAAGGTATGTTTGAATTATGGAAATGAGTACCTCACAAGTCTCCGAGTCGCTAAGCTTTAAACAAGATATGTAAAGTGACACATATGGAATGAGGTCTATTGTGCTCTATTTGTGATGTATGGTGCAGGTTAAGAATGCCCTCTGAGATGTAGGTTAAGATAACAGCAACTTAAGTTACAGCGTGGCCTTTCCTGTTGTATTAAGCCAACTTACAGGAACGACGAAGGATGTTTTGAAACAGATTGTTGGATTAGTAACGATTGGAAAATGTTACTTTCATTTCCTGTTGTGATTCAAACAATACGTAGAATTAAACGTATAACATTATTGAAGTTTAATTTGTCGTTCTAAGGATAAATCAGTGATGAGGAATGGGCAGCAGCGTTCCTCTTATACCATCTAGCTATGTACCTACTGCGACTTTTGAGCCCGATAAATGGCAATAGGCTCGCCACCTATTACATGGGATCTAACATAACTGGCGAAACGTGGGTGCTAGTTCACCTCTGCCTACCCCTTCGGGGATATAGGCGTGATTTATGTATGTATATATGTATAGCATATTTGCTTATTATTACATATTTGTATGTAATTTGTCGTTTATAGGTTTTCAAGCCATATACCTAGTATAGAGCAAAAATTAGAATAATTAATTTTGGTTATATTGTATTGTTCAAAAATATAAGAAATTCATTTGCATTCCATATGATAGCAGTGGTTGGTATGAATTAATTACACATGAACAGGAGACCGCAGAATTCGAACGCAACCGAGTACTTAACTATGCATAAACATTGTGTGCGTCGCCCTGTTAAATGATCACTGTCTGCCTGCCCGCATCAAGCCAATAGTCCACTCGCGTATAAAATTATTATTTATAGCTGCAATTTGCCAATGCTTCAATTTGTCCACTCTCATTGCGTTTAGGTCATTTGCTAGAAAAAAACGAGCTGGTGTTTATTTAACATTAAACCTTATTTCTCATGGTTCACATTGGCGTTTTTAAAATGCTTACTAGGTTCCTTATATCCATTTTGGTTGAAAACATCAATTGATAAACGGGACCACATTCTAACACAAAAGCCTTGCGTGGGTACCTGGATGCGTTCTCTTATTATATTTTTTTTATATCCCGGCCATTGCTCCCCGTCTCGGACGACCCTATAGCCGAACAATGATTAGAGTGAGGGGAGCGAGATGCAGCTGCTCTTTTTCTTTTTGGACTAAATTCTTGTTATTTTCACGAAGTGGAGTCACTGGGTCGCGAAACTCGCCTAATTTAATTTAGCTGGTACGAAATGCATCCCACAACCCGGTAGTGGTTTTGTTTTCACTGAAAAATGTTGGCTTATCTCGACTCACAAATATCTACGCAATTAGCAAAGGATAAATAAATATTCGGAGAACAAGATACTGCAAGTCTTTTATGGGCAATAATGCGCATGTTTACATGCATGAGTGAAACTGCAAGAATAAACGTTTCAATTGCCTCGAACTCTTGAAAGTTAACTAGAACATTTCTCATTGCCATAAAAAGTGGTCGAGATGCGTTCGCATTGGCTGTGTGTGACGCAACGTGAAACGCAATCTAGGCAGTGTCCATTTTATGTGACAACTGCTTTTTCCAGGCGCCAGACAAGACGGCAATGGTAACACGTTTGTTGTCACACCAATCGTAAGTTTCTAACTCATGAATACCGGCTACCTTGTCTTCAATAACGACATACGGTTACTGTGCCAATGAGATCTCGACAAAAAGTGTTGTAATACCAGTAGAGTACATTGTGATTTCCTTGAAATGAGGTTCAAGTTTGAGTTCAGGGCCATATGGAAACAATCGATCGATGAGAAGCGGTGAGAGCGAAACGCTTCATTTGCCATTTTTACCAAGAAGTACCTACAACAAATACAACATTAAAGTAACGAAGTAACTTTCGAATTTCCTATAAAAAAAATCATAGCCAAAGCACGTATCATATTATTATAGATAAATATCGACATAGTTAATCAGAATTATACATATCTGAGAAAAGCTAACCAAATAATAAAAATGGTTATTAGGTAATAATAAAAAGCGAGTTGGTAAAATCGAAAATGGTTAAACAATGAGTAAATGAATAAATGAAAGTAATATCGAAATACAAAATACTATTTTGTATTTCGATATTACTTTTGTTAAATGAAACCTACTCAATTTATATTAGATATACTTCATAAAATTGATCACGATATTAAGTCATTTGATCATATTGCTTTTAATATACAGGTGCTTTATAACTTTAGGGTTCCCTTACGCATCCAATGTCAGATTTTTCGTAGGGATCTCTACATTTAAGATATATGTAAATTGAGAAGATTACATAAAACTATATTAATTATCCGATTTTAATTTTGACATTATATAAATGTTAGAAAAATTAGTACAAAGATTTTGGTGGTTAGAAAAAGAATTTCGAAAAATTATGATCTTGAGGCGGGAATCGAACAGCAGCGGACGCGGGTTCGATTCCCGCCTCAAGATCATAATTTTTCGAAATTCTTTTTCTAACCACCAAAATCTTTGTACTATATTAATTATAAAAGAAAGTAATTACATTTATTTGATAGCTAGTTTACATTATATTTAAGTTTAGTTTCAATTTAATGTCAACGATAACAGATTTAATCCACAAGGAATATTCTTGTTACTGCAGTTAATAAGATCCGGTGAAGAGAGGTGTTATTAAGTTGTCTCGCTTGCATTAACTAGGCTGGGTAAATTTAATTACTCACGTAGAACCGACAAGTGCGCCGTCACTGCAGGCAAATTCAATGAAGGCGCACGCGTATTTTAGATAGATATAATATGTGTACCTAAGAACTGCCTGTCTCTACTCTACCATCAACAGGATGAATATGATGCTGATTGAAACAATGACGAGTTCAGTTTCATTTCGAACAACAGCTCAGATAATTAAATATTATTTCATAACATTAGGCTTCTCTAATTAATCAGAGCGCACACACACCAAAAAAACACTAATTTCAAAAACAGTATACAAGAAGCGAAAATAAAGTAATAGTACTTATAGTAAAAACATTAAACTAATATCTCTTTTTCCATCCTATCCACTAAATGTCCGATCCCTAGAGCTTATTAGACGCGGCTAAGATAGCTATATACGTCTCGGTTAATTTACGAGTTAATTCAAATTTAATTCGGAAGTAACTAGTTGAAATTCTCCACATGACTGAACATAGCAGGTGTACGGCGCGGGTCAGAGACAATATCGCACAAGTATCGACCATCGGGCTTCCGGCGCGTGCCTTATTGCGACCGCGCAAACAAACGCGTAGGCGATAGGCCTTACCGATTAACCCAATGCCGTGTTGAATCACAATTTTTACACACCGCTACTATTTCAGGTATTACTAGAATAAGTCGTGCTTGTTTGACCCTCTATTGAATTGGATACAGGAGGATGAGTGGTGATGTAGTGATTATAATAAACGGTCGACAAAGGAACCCGCACTCAGAATTCCGGTTCACACCGGCTATAATTTAATATCCGCCTCAAAATAATCTCATTTCCCCTAATTCTGATATGGACTCTGACAATGATATAAGGACTCGTACTACTTCAGTTTTATAGCTTAATTCCTCCTCTAAACATATTGCCAGATATGACCTATTGTATCATGTAAACGAAAATATTAATGATAACGTAGTGGATACGTTGGACGTAATTCGTACTTTGTAACTTCAGCCACTACACATTTTTAAGAGGGCCGTTAGATTTTGACGTGAATCGATGAGTCTTCGGTCAGCCAGCCAGCCAGAATGATCGATAGCTCGACGAAAGAGATGCATTGACTTGACAGCGCGCTATGTAAATTGCAACAAGACGTAAAATATTTACTTACAGTTACATGTTGCGGTTTTGATTTATTTCATACTAGAAAGATTAACTGATCGTTATTACCATAAAACTGAACGGCACACGGTACCGCACAGCAAGACACCAAAGTGCGTGTTTAGTAGGGCAATACACGAAATACGCAAATTGAAGTAATATTTTAGATTCACTTAATTCAGCGTGAAAACATGATAAATGAGATTAAATTTCAATTAACCTAAGTTTGAGCGTTTTCTCATGGTAGATATACTGGAATCCAAGAAACCTTAAGCTAATATGAAACCAATTTTTGGACAAATCTTTGATTGTTTATAGTTTCTTTAAAATGTATGGCATAATTGTGTGCATTCGGTAATCTAATTGTGCATATAACTGTTCCGCTCAATCTTCAAGTTCTCGTTCAATAAAAGAAAGGGTGATTAGATAGTCAAAAAGAATGACACATAAAAAATAGCATCAATGATAAACAATGACGCAACTAACTAGACTAAATAGGAAGTATGTATATAATGAAATATACATGTGTCGGCGAGGCCAAGCCGGCGGTTCCAAGGACATCGGCGCCATTTCCCAAGCGCACCTTCTCTGAAATTTGAAGGTCTCGCCCGGACGGAGCACCTGTCCTTGGCTTTGCCCTAAAATCCTGACTTCACTTCACTTCGATCTATATTTAGAAGTAGAAAGCAACACTTTCTATTCGTGTCGCATGATCTGATTCCGTGCGGGGTACACGGATTTTTCTTCATTTCAAATTCAGAGTTGACATTATAAAGGTTTGACGTGGGCGTACACCAATTACTGTGATCCTAATTCAACAAGCCGACGCAAACCATTTTCATGTACTTCCGGCGATGTCGGTGCATGTGAACTAATTTAAGGACGGAACGTCCTTTAACGGAATTGTATTGGTTTAATTACATGTATTAATTATGGTGGACATGACATGTTATTAATAAAATTAATAATAACTGTACAATACGACAACAATAATTTCCAAGCTGTAGCTTTAATAGAAGAAACTAAAAAGGACCTGCTAAATGGCATTACATTAACTAGTTGCCATTAAATTGTAACAACAGCATAGGAAAACAATAGCACAATTTGTTTGTAGACTAACCAATGCAACAGCCTGAGAAGCTTTCATTAATACTACACAAAGGAAAATAACTACTGCAGTACTGAGGCGCACAATGCCCCGGTAACGGGACGAGGCACTAATTGTGAACACCGAGCCAAGCTCTACCGGGTCACTTTGGATGGCGGTGCTCCCGCTGAATTAAAACCGTCATGTTAAAATATACACAAACATTCGCACCGCCAAAGCTTTACTTTACGCGCTGAAATACATAAAAGATAACATCCAAGAACTGACGGTGAAACCAATAAATTCTCTGTAAACGTCCAACAGTAGAAATGTCAGGAAAGAATTTAAGTGGGTACATGCTTTTTTTCTATAAAGCTCTTTTTCCTTTCACTCCATTCAAAATCAGAATCCAGATACCGATCACGACTATAACGGTGCGTGGTTCTCGATGTGCTCCGTCACGCAGCGAATCAATTTTATTCTTAGATTCAGATTAGTGATGTAGGTATTAAAGTTCAAACATATTCCAAAATAGACAATGCAAATGTGGTACTTAGATGCAATGCAAAGTATCTTTCAGGAAAAAAACCTTTGCAGTATTTCTTAGCAAATTAAGGCTCCAATTGTAAGACACCGGTAATTTACTACCACGACGTGTTAAGAATACGAACAGCCCAAAATATAAACTTGCTGGTCACGAATACACGTCGCAACAGTTAGCGTCTAAAAGTAGGGACACAATGGGTGTAAGATAGAGCCAATTACATTGGTATTACAAGAACGATGGCACAATCTTCCATTTGTACTACATAATTATTTAACATTTGATCATCCAGTATTTTTTCTTCTACTATAATAAAAACGATCATTCGATCATAACCATCACAGACCTCTCATATTTCCCTTCCCTATGAAAGGAATAATATAGAGAGAATGGACCATAACCCCCACCACGTTGGATAAGTGCAGATTTGTACGGTTACAGCTCGAATAGCCCCTTAGACTGCAGATGTAGTGGGACCAACGTCTTAACGAAGCACGGAGGCACTCGAGATTCACCAATCCAATGACCGGTATTGGCGAACGTAACTTAGTTAACGTAATCGCAGGCCGAACGCACTATGCCACTGCGCAATCGGAATTCTCTGATGACAAATGTTTATCCAAAAGTATTTTTTGCTTAGTGGTAAGCAAAAAATACTTTTGGATGCCACGTAAAAGGCAGAATATTCGAGATCATTATTCGAGCGTCTGAAGAAAAGACGACGTGTTTTATATCTCTGTAGTGTACGTAACTTGTTTCCAATTCCAGCTTCTTGGCACGACCAGAATATATAAACAATACGTGAGAATATCCGAGAAAAACATATAAATGTTCATTAAATTAAATAATCTAAAACAACAAGTATGTCTCGTCTCGGACACTTTGAAAATGTTATATTTTTATAAATTTGTTACTCTTGTTTATTACAACATTACTTATATTCAATTTGTCCAATCTCTCCCGCGGGCGTCCTACATGTCAGAAATAGGCAGCAGAATTCCAGATTAAGTCATTGTACTTTGTGGAATTTTCTTATTTTTTTAATAAACAAGCATTTATTATTTCTTATTACACGTACAAATTTTATTTACCATACTGACAAGTTACTGCCCCAATAGTAAGAAAGGTGATCAAATCAGTACTACTACTGGTAGTAGCATTGGTATTAACAGAGCAAGAAAGGGTTCCAGTTAAACCACCTTTTTGTTGGTAATATACCTACTACGATTTACGTGCCTGATAGTTGGCAATAGACTAGCCCCATATTACATACATACGGCCTCTAGCAAGATATAGATATGTGAATACTCTTCTGCCCACCTTTTTGAGGCTAAATAGGCGTGTTACGATGAACGTCTAAATTTCATATCTAAACTAACTCCTGAACCTGAATGCGTGCCATAGTATAAACAACAATATGTATTGGTCGATATGTAGATAGAGGTACTTGATAAACAAGCGCGGAGAAAAGATTTATACAAACACTCAAAAAGTGGTCAGACACTCTCAAAAACATACTTCAGATGCAGATCATATTTGTAATGACATCCGTTTCACAACATTAACTATTTACATACATTTTGTAAATACTTTTTTTTCATAATAGAAGTTTTATGAATATTCGTTATCAATTGGCTTTTAAAACGCATTATAATAAAAATTGGTGTTCCCCTAAATGCTTTCAACAATATAAACAACAACGTGAAGGAAGTAACAGAGCTTCTGTCTAAGTGACAGGACGCAAGGAGAAGTATCGCAAATGTCGCGACTTCTTCACAGGAGACAGGTTGAACGACCACTCAAAAAGTTCTAAGGGCTACCGCACGTACGTCAACTTAGGAAGAGAGCACTCCACACAGCACACAGCAAACATTCGGCTTCAGACAAAGGACATTGTTAGGAAGATCTACGTTTGTACTCTAACGTAAGTTAATAGTAAGAATATTGGGATTCATTACTTGCACGACAAACATTTAAATGAAAGTTAGTAATATTTAACGTATTCTCCTCCTAATAGATTTCTAATAATATAATTGAAGCAGACCAGCTCTTCATAGTTATATTTTCGTATCGTGGCAGTGATTTACTACCTCTATTAGTTACATCTAATAGAAAAAGGTAGCACTTGAAGCGCGGCAGTAACGAACAACCTACCGAGTATCGCAATAAACTCCACAGGATAATGTTGGTAGTAACAATGTACTTCATTAGCATACCGCGAGGTAGAAAATAATTCTATTCCATGTATTCATAAGTATATTGAGATTTTTTTTTTGTATATGTACAGTATTTTATCTTCCTTCATATTATGTTGGAATTTCGAAATCATATGGCCGCGCTCAGAAACATTTTAGTACAAGACTAGTCTGTAATGTAAGGTTTATTATTCCTTAGAATTTAGTATTCCTGTAAGGTTTATTAGATCATTGGGATTAGGTTTTTTGTGTTCGGTTTTTTTTGGATTATGTAATCATTAGCGTTAGTTGATGTCTCTGAGAGTTAAAAACAAAAAATCAATAACCGGTAGCCTCATTAACTAACAAAAAAGCCCTTATTGCAATTTCTACCAGGAAACCTTAGGGTAGAGTAACGGTACCAACTTTATGATTATGAAATTAAAACAAAGACGTGATAGTGCACTAAGAAACAACATAAAGAAATGTGATATTATCAGTACTGGACTGCACATTTGTATTTTATTCCTATAACTCAAATTACCCAATGCACTTCTGAGATTCCCGTTAGTGCATGGTCCACTAGTTATCCATCTCTTATTACAGGCATATAAAACTGATCTTGAGTGACGGAAATATAATATCCAAATACGGGTAGTATAAACATTAATTATACTATATTTATTTCATTACATATGCTGTGCCTGTATGCTAGGTAGATTATGTTAACAAGCAATATTTTTAAGCATATAAACATACCAAGTTTTATTTTGTAAGTTTTCCAATATTAGATAATTTTTAAAACTGTTCTACAAGATTACAAGAAACAATTTCACACAAACAAGTCTCACAATCTGCGACTTACAGAGCATTTAGTTCCTAATTGTTGTTTGCTCAAGTTTGTGTATATCACAGTTTCTTTTTATTTCTAATAAGCCATATTTCGTAACAGCAACTTTAATTATCTATAATAATTATATTGTTCTTATTGAAAATTGATTTCACGTAGGAGCACGTGTTACAATAGAATTATTGATAAGGCATAACTTATGATTATAAACTTCGTGACGCAAAGAAGCGCAATACTTATTATGTAAACTAATTATGTACCATTAATTATGAGTTTTTCAGTGATAAAAAATGTAGAAATTACAGCGGTCAGTCGTGTGAGGCCCACTCTAATGATTATGAATTACGAAACAACTTAACAAAGCGTCTGCGTTATTGCAAACCTGGTGTAATTGTTACAGTTAATCGGTGTAAACAATGCTATTTTAATTTCTACTAAGAAGCGCTGGTAATTTGTATGGAACAAAAAGTATATCTAGGAATTTTTTAATAATGTAATAATTGTTACTAAACGTAAAAAGTACATACCGATCAATTGATACTGGGAAGTAATAAAGAGGAAAAGTGATTGCTAAAACAATGAACACCAGTAGCAGTTTATTTCGCCATTCACACTATTAGGGCCGATTTTTTTATGCATAGTTAACTGTTAACCAATTGGTAAAAAGTGTTACTTATCTTTAAATATCACTGACATTTAACAATTAGTAACAATATCAGACCGATATTTATCCATTATCCATTAGCAACATTAGTAACTAAAATTATTACGAATGGTTACATATCAGACTGATAATTAGCAATTAGTAACAGTTTTTAACAATTGGTTGAGTTAACTATGGATCAAAAAACCGGCCCTCAGTATAACATCATAAAACTGTGGTATTAAGTCCTACTTTTCTAGGAAGACATTAATTTTATATTCTCTATATTTCATCCATTGTCATAGTGTAGGAATTGAGGAAGATAATGAAAGAAAAAAAAGGTGAGGTTTAACAAACACAACATGGAAGAATATAGAAGGTCTGTCCTAACCATAAAATAGTATAAAAAATTGTGATTAATGGTTACAGAAGTAATTGTAATTGTTGTTCCACATATTAGAGTAATGAAGAACTTGATGAATATGACTCTAATCTAATAGAACGGAACAGTGAACCTGAAATGAAACATACAAGTCTTGGCATACGTCCATTAAACACGTGTTACGTAGCTTTATCACTCTCTATGTAACGTTTAATGCCGCTTTCATTTTAAGGGCCATACATTCCAGAAAATTATTCGACCCTCGCATCGGTTCATTCTGTCCGCGTTAATAGCTCTTACCGCGAGGTATGCTGATCTCTCGAGTCCTTTGGATAATATGGAATTTATTAATGGATATTCTATGAGTACTTTTCTTCTCGGTTTCTAATTGGATCATTGAATTCATAGCGATATAATACAACAGTTTTGTTTACAAAAGCCTTTGGAATGTGTTAAGTGCAGCAAAAAGAGCGTTCCTAATGTACAGTTTGCGTGCGTCTTGCGCTTAAAGAATACAAACAGGTCTTGTGAAAATACAAGAGTTTGGTAAGTGAACACGTTAAATTAAGATTCATCTCAGTAACAGTTTCAATTTCAACATTTTCTTTTATTTATGGTTCTGAAAAAGCCGGCGAAATTATAAGCGCCGTGTTAGCTCGCTGATGACTCAACCATACGTTTGCGTTCGTCGACCTGCCCCCACGAGTACCACCGTTATCTTTGATATTGCACATACACGTGCATTTTTCGCAAGGTACGTACGAATGTATGAAGAAAGAACAAATAGCTCTTTACATTCTGGTCATAAGCCGGACATGAGTTAAGTTAAATTATTAGAATGACTCTCCACACTATTGAATCATCTAGAGGTAAGAGCAGATTTAACTGACTCACCACTATTGAATAATGACGTCACTCGTAGTGAATATTTGTGGTCCTACGATAATCAGGCTTGAATGTAACTCACAATTTACTGCGCGTAGGGATGGATGATTCAATGTTCCCTCAAAATATAAGCATAAAACCATGTTACGTATGTAGCTTAATCCACAGGCCGGACCACTAACAGCATTTCATATGCAAACGGGAACTGTGCCGGTTCTGTTTGCAAAGCGTAAACTTTTTCACTTGCTCGGAGCGAAAAACTTGCTCCATTGCTTTACCTGTAATTTGAAGCTCGATAAATTTTTACGTGGTATTCAAGCTAAACGTTTTTGCCACAGAGAACGTGTTAGTCGGTTAAACGTGGAGGCTAAAGTTATACTCGGAGTATGGTGCTATAAATTGAGCAGCTTTGGTAGATATTAATATCACATGTGAGTATTACGTCAAAGTTTATTGTTCGAAAGCGCACCTGAGGTTGCGGTATCAATACAGTAGAATATCCCAAAAGTTTATCGCTCAACAGTTTGTTAAAGCAAGAAATTTGTAGCGGCAGAACTTAATGGCTTTTGGCAGTCTCCCCATAAACGCGAAATAAGGAACCTATAACAAACAACCCTTATTTTGAAACTCAGTTGTATATCACAGTTGAGCTATAACTTTACAATATAAAGATTAGATAATAATCAAATAGAGTTTTACGGATTAGTGACAATAACTGAATTGTTGATTAATTAATTAACATTTTCAAAGCGGCCAAGGTTGGTCAATTAGCATAACTGGATATCATTCGTATCAGACATTTCTTTTTTAGATATAATGGGTATGTTAATAGCTCTTTAAGCGCCTAAATTTAGTATAAGTTATACAAAAAATATTTTGAATACGGTCATGGTAAAACATCTGATTATTTTATAACAGCAGCGAGCGACGAACTCGAACAAGATACAATTACGACAACATCGATTCTACAACCGACACGAGACCGGAAAAGAGTACAGACCCATTTCCATTTCTCGCCGGGGTTCTCGAGACCAGTCAGCAATAAATACGTAATGGAGGACGAAGGACCTGGAATCGATTGCATTAGGAAAGAGGGTCGCTTTATTACGGAACTCCGAGCAGGTATAAAATCAGACGCTTCATTTTTTATCTAGACTTCTTGAAGTGTTTTCTATTTAACCTTATATAACTAGATAAAGTTCATTGAACATTTTTGTTTATATATTCTACCTTGCCCATAATAAGAAAATTTACTTGATAACTACAGATTTTCATAATGTTTTAAATATATAAAAAATATTTTGTATTAAAATTAAGCAATATCTGTAAGTAGTGTTACAGTAATTAACAAAGAAGTAAAAAATAAACATCAAAGTAATTCTGCGAATAAATAATTAACAGTACAAGCTAGGTAAGTGAGCAATTAAAAACCAGAAGTGTCATAATTAGAGGACGGTGTATGTTCCCCTAGGGGTTGTTTAGTTATCAATGAATGGCACCAAGGTCTTGAATAAATAAAATGCAATTAAGTTAGCACAGAAACCTCATGCACCCCACTTGTGCTCGCCGAGAGTAAAATAAAGACATAACATAACAGGTATCCCCAGTAAAAACAGGGGGAGATGGGATTATCAATTTAAATGTAATACACTTTATTATGGATACTTGTATATAAATATTAATCGAGTTAAGGGATTTGAGTGTCGTATTTTACGGGTAACTGAGCCCAAAACATCCGCAGGTAATCATCCGCTATAAAAGGATAACATCTATATTGTGCTACGCCTCAGTCGGCTAATTCGAAGGTGGACTGTAAAAGCAGGAGTAGCAAGCAGGCCACGTGCGGGGCGTCGCCATGGCAACAGAGGAAACTGCGCCGTTTTGCACCCCCACCCAACCAGAATAGGCAATATTTTGGACATTTAATACTCGACGCAAGTGGCTAAGGCAGTTTGATATACGCCGTCTGCCGCTGGTCTATAGGCCAGCAAGCAAATCTAATAAAGTTCAGCTTTGATATTAGACTAGTTATTGAGCTTCGAGAAACATCAAATTTACCACAATAAAACACATTTGTTGCGTTCGTAACAAACAAATT
Source organism: Cataclysta lemnata (assembly GCA_963931975.1). Classification (NCBI taxonomy): domain Eukaryota; kingdom Metazoa; phylum Arthropoda; class Insecta; order Lepidoptera; family Crambidae; genus Cataclysta; species Cataclysta lemnata. The sequence goes on along the minus strand of OZ008341.1, from coordinate 5,063,456 downwards.
CGTATAATCTCTATTTGTGTGTCACATTAATTTAGGGGTGCTCGTCAGATGACCCATAATAATAAGTCTATTCAGCAAGGGATGCATGATTTTGCCAGGCAATTTATAGATTGGGTAGGCGAGGGTTTGTCCTCATAGACTTATCGCAAGACATATTGTAGGGGCGAAAGTTAGTGGCACTTGGGATTGACCCCAGATTAAGGGATTGTATAGAGAGACTTCGTATAGTTTGAATTGAAAATAGATTTAATAGATATTTACAATACATTTTTATCCCATTCTTTTTGAAGCGTAAAATAAAATTATTGCTCATGGACTTTACAACAGACTAATAGGTAATATGGACCCATTAACTAATGAACTGTCTCATGTGCGCCGTTTCCGGACTCTGGGAAGTCCTCTAATGGAAGAAGCCGGCAGGTTCATTATATTAGGCAAGACGGAAATCGGCAACTGTTTCGGATCATAATCATCGAGTATATATCTCCGGAGCAGTTATAATTAAACTGGCGACACAAGACGTTGATATCTGGTTTCCAAGTACTCATTGTTGCTTAGCACAATGGAGTCGTTGCCGTGGCGAAGGACAATCCATCGTCGCATAACGACTGCATTATACTGGAATTTTCATAAGCGACAAGTCCATGACTCTCCCGTGTCAATATAATTACCAGTTCACATCCACACGCTTTATTGCCTAATGGATTGCTTAAATAACCCCAAAGCGTTGAGGTTACGTTGGAAAGATATGAGAATTACACGTGAATAATACGTCCAGTATCCTCTTATTTCCTGCGGTTATGCAACAAATTAGTACGACAGTCGCTTCATAAATAAATAGCCGGCAAGTCCATTAGACTTGAGAAGAATTTTAAGTCTTCTTCTTCTCCCTGCCCTGTTCCCGGTCTATCTAGGGTCGGGGCAGTATGTTTCCTCTTCCATTGATATCGGTCAGACGTCATTAAGCCATCCACTCCCTTTTGATTCATATCATCCATCACACAGTAAAGGGCTAGTGATGAATGAATGTACAGAAAAGAGACGGAACGGACCATGTCGAGAGACCGATGAACCGAGAGAGTGGTTGGAATGACAACATTCCAATCCATACTGCTCAAAGTTTTGGCTTTGGTTTTACAGCCGGCCGCCTGCCTGACACCAACCCTCTTTGGGTATGCTGTTGTTGGTGGTTTGCCCTCCACCATTCAGGTGCCCCAAGGTGCTTACTTTTACGACACCCATGGGATAAGTCGGGGCTGGCTTATTCTACGTTATTTGTTCGCTCCCAGGCCAAAGATAAATTAAAGTACCGACATGTGCATAAACCATAATTTTTTAGCAGCTGCTGGAACATGATATTGTTCATAAGTCGTTATTAGACGCCTCTCTGCCCTTAAGGTATTTATTAGACAGCTGCAAGACAGGATGACTAAATAGTAAATACTTTTTATCTACCACAATCTACTTAGGTTCTACATGTATTGTTTATGTTTTTTTAATATGACCGTCGTTGTATAAAGAGTTTTTAGTCAACGCACTATTATAGCGTTAAATGGAATCGAATTAAACATGACAACAGAGTTTAGTAATTGAAACAATGAACGATCACTTTAAATTACATAAGCATTTAAGGCCAAGGTCTAATTTATTACATAACAGATATTTAGGTAAGAATGCGCCAGCTTTTATTATTTAAGCTTAGTTGATAATTTTTTTTTATTGTTTCAGATACGTAACAGTACGAAGGAAAAGATATTAACAAAAGTGGAAGAATTATAGCCTGCGGAAAATAAGGTAGAAAATACATAATATATTACCATAAAAGTGGTTTGATTATTTAGATTATAATAATTAGTGGTTAATTAGTGGTTGGATAAAGTGGTATATGTAGGTACCAACATTTTGTCAAAATTGGCTTTATACAAGGAGTGTATCGGTGGTTGCGTCAACAGGCTAAAAATAGTTTCCCAACAGCACGTTCAAGAGCCCACTATCATCCTGTTAGACATAACTAAACAATTGTCATTCAAATAACAAATAATTCCCGCGTGTTTATCTGGTACGTTGTTAGAAACAGAGGTTTTATTTTTTTAATTTATATTATGAAATGTAATAGGCGTTCTTTCTCAGGCTGGTTCTGCTAACATAATTAAGTATTTGCAGGACTCAATTTTATATGGTACTTAAGTATCAAATTTTTAGAAATTTGCATAAATAAATAAGACAACGTCCGTCTTGGCGTTAGCGAGAAACAGCAAAGAGTTTTTAGATAGACCAACATGATCCAACCAAAAAAAATAGAATTACTAGTGCAATGATTTATAATCAGGAAATTTCTGGAGGCAAGAGTGCATTTAAACTGGGGCAGTGTGTCGGTGCGGTAAGTGCGACTATTACAGAGAATCATGCGACGACCTTGTAGCTCGTTGTCGTTGATCGTGGGGAGGCGCTGATTGCCATCCTCCATTCTGGCATCCGCCTTTTGCACATCATTATATAATACAGTGTTTATCTGGTAGTGGCTTGATACAACTGTAATAGCCACTGCACTTATAAGGCGATTGCCATTTTCAATGTTGACCGTAACATGACTGTATCGCAGTGTTGGTCCATATTGAAATATACATATTATTATATGCAGATTTTATTACTATTTATAGTAATAGGGTACACCAAACCAATTGAAGTTACAATCATTTAATTTGTAGCTTGTGTATTAAGGGAACAAGCTTCAGCAGGTTTCATTATCATCATCATCATCATCACCAGCCCTTTAATGTACTGCTGGGGCACGGGCCTTCCCAGCAGGTTTAAATTATAATAAATTATAGAAAAGGAGATTCAATATAAATTTCTAATAAATTAAATCAGGGAATGCTCTCCTAAATCAGGAACATGATTATCGTAAATGATAGCGAGTTGTAAGGGAATTGTAGCTATAGAAATTATATTGCGTCAATCGCTACCTTGGCTATTTGAACGATATCAACTTGCGTGTCGTGCACAAGTAGACAAATGGTCACAATTAAAATGAATTATAATGACTAATCAAGGTGTCCACGTTCTGGTTAACGAATAGTCCTTTTAATTTAAAATTACAGCAAGTTTCAATTGAGAATTTTTTAAATTCACTTTGTGAGTGAGAATACAATAATCTGAGTCCAATGTGTGTCACTTCACTATAGATGATAATACATTATAGAAAAAGAGAAAGGTTAAAGGTTTCTTAGATATGCAAGAACACTATGGATTCTTAAATATTATAAATTATACCGTGTGAACGTCTTTCTTTGCACTCTTTTGAGGGTCAAAAGAAAGAATACTACCATCATTCTTTCTTTCAAGAATGCGGTTGGAAATTAATGGTAAGCATAAAGTGAATGCCACTCAAATGAATCCATTAGATACATCTAATGAAAATGTGAAAGTAACGAATAGACTGGAGTTAAGAATATGACTCGTTTTATTTTACTAGAAACAAAACAAAAATGCGCAATGGAAGTAATGAAATGCGATAGTAATGTCACTAGTAATAACACTTGTCAACCGTTCAATATGTTTGTACAATGAACTTCGCTGTTTTTTCGACACGTACGTGTTAAAACAACTTGTCTCTGTACAAACGTTTGTTTAATCTGACTGGCTTGACTGAACGCGCCAAGCAAACACCGAAGTTCTTTATCCACATAAAGCTTTAAGATGTTATATATACTGCACAGTGCACACATTAAGGCGTGAATAGTGACAAACTTCATTTTATATTATAATACCAGACAGTTTAAAATGAAGGCTTAGGTATATTCTGTTAATGTGCGTCTAGATGCATGCAATAGTAAGACATCGCTTATAATTACAGGTGTGATAAACCTTTGATTCTCTCATTAAGATTTTCTTAGCGCAATAAGCTTGTGTAAACGTTAATCGAATCAGGAAAGGCAGGTGCAATATTAACGCCTGTCCGTACTGGGCCGCCAATTAGACACTTTCTGGATGATTTAATATTGTAAATTTATCTTAGAATTAACTTGAATTACAAATTACAAGACGCTCTGCTAATACTAATAATCGTCGACACAGGTGATTTTCCTATTCTATGATTTAGATCCAAGGGTCGAGTCGATCTATGAATACTATGGTTTGATACATTTTAATCATAAACGCTGCTTCGACATATTTTATTCATATTATGGTGGTTAAGCTAAAATAACCGTTTTTTTTGTTAATTACAGCTAGTTAAATGATAATGAAAAAATGTCTTCTTGTAACAGAAAACAAACATCCACACAGTTTAAGTAACAATAGGTCATTGACAAATCCAAACGTATTCAATTTGCCGAAAAAAATCGCTTGCAATAAGTTGAATTACACCCGCGTCAATTTTCACAACAATTAATCAGAACGGAAATGAAAGCACGTATCAGAACGGGTAAAGCCATTTATCCTGCGACATCTCCCAACACCGTCACGGTCGGCAACTGTGGCGTTATTTTGATGAATTGTGATAAACAGAGTTCCGCGACCGAGCAGACTATTATTCATTTCGAAATTAAAGGGTGCGGAAGTCAAACTGTTATTTTGTACCAGTTGGTAGAAATTACTGCAACAGATCGTTTCTAAAGTACTACGTTAAGCTTCAATTACGTTAATGGAGCCGCTGAGTTTTAGTATCTAGGGCATGGGTAAACATTGCGTGACTATTATGGACAAGTTATTCTTACCATGATGACGTAAATGAATAACCAGAATAAAACAACCTATAAAATGAATACTAGGAATATTCGTATTTGCATAGTTACATACGTCTAGAAGATCAAAAGTATCAAAACAACAAATTGTATGTTTAAGTATATTTTAGAGCTTTCTTGATGATGTGCTAATTTTTATAAAGTCCAATATAACGTATCTAATCTAGAAGGTAAATGGCAAATTGGTTATGCGGCGAAAGATAACGCAAATGCAATAAACTTAAAGATTAAAAACGTTAAGACGATACATTAAATTAACTGGTAAATTCAACTTTTACTATAGGTATTTAAATTGTACGTTCTCCTGAAGTACGTTGCTTTAAGTAAATCTCCTTATGCTCCTTAATGGTATTTAATAGAGTATGTGAACAAATGATCAAAATGACAGGCCCGCATCCTAACGTTTCAAGAGCATTGAAGTTACATAGTGACTTATTCTTTAACTCAATTTATACGTCATTCATTGGAAAACAATCATTTTATAGTATAAATAAAAGAAGTTCATTCAAAATTCATTTTGGAATACGTGTGTTTTTATTATCTTTCTTAAGATAGGAATATAATTTTTAAAAAGTTGTTCTAAAATATTTCCATTGGATGTCGCATTATATTTGTTAAACTGTTAATTAAAATGCATTAGCTGAAATATTGATAAATAAAACCATTCACAATGCATATTAACAATATTATAATGACTAACAGTTTCAAAGTCTTGTGGTTATATCTGTTAAATGTACCAGAAATTCTTGGAAACAAGTGGTGCGCTATGACGTTCTGATACATTACCGCATGGCGCCTTGGTATAACCATACTCTACTATGATTACACTGATCGTTGTGGTTGAATGTAAGCAATTAATGCTCATACGGCGTACATGAGGTTATTCCCACGTTATCAGCTGTTCACGCCTCGACGCTTCCCCGACATTGACTGCGATGTATGCGGTTATCAAGAAATAAATGTAAACTTTAAAAATATTCACTAAGTTTACATGGATGATATGCTACAGTTCGGCAAAATATCACAAGGGTTTAAACGAGTACAGACGGCAAATATATATTACCGCTACTAGAGAACGACATAAAAAAAATATTGTACAGTTTACCGTATTTCCTGTAATGTTTTTATATTTACATTCTTCACATTGCACACAGGTCTAGGTAACAATAATGGACGGTATGTTTTATTGACAGTTACACCGGTACGCCAAGAACTAGGAAGCCCTAGCGTAATTTAATCGTTGCAAAAACTAAAAGAGCGGCCGCCTGTGTTGGAAGTTACGCCATCTATTCCAGCAATACTCTTACAGTATATTAAAGTTAAGATTGATTATAAGGGTATTTAAGTGGATATTACCCCAGCAGTCAGGTCCTATACAGTAAAGTAACGAGACCGATGACCAATTACTTTTGATACAGTTTAAGTCGTTCAAGACAATGATCGGTGACCATAAAACAAAATCCAATTTTTAATTGTAACGGAACTCCGTTACGGTCTTTAACACAATAAAGTAGGTTCTAAAGGAAACATGAAAACACCAAAGTCACCTGTGACTAATGATTTCATTGTTGGTTAATATAAACTTTGTGAATGGAAACACTTGTTACTAATGTTTCAAAGTGGGGTATAAATAAGCTAAGAGAAAGTTGAGTTTCATTAGCGATCCAGATGAGGCGACAGCTGATAACAAAGCAATTATAGAGATAATTAGCTCGTAAAACAAATCGCCCATCTTATGCGCTTCTAATAATAATGCCAAACTTCAAAGTTTTTCACTACAATAGAAGCCCGAAGCTATTGTGGTGAAACTAGTGTATAAAACGTATGCAAGTGAGCATATGCAAGCAACGAGATAGATGTGCAACAAAGAAAGTGTGTCATAACGGTTCATCACTTGTGGTAGGTACGCAATTATTATGGAACATAATAAGATATATTAATGTAAGATTTACCTACTACTTTTTTCATTAAGAGTGAAGTTGAGTAAAATTGTTATAGGCTTACCTTTTAAGTGCAATAAGTTGATACACGTTACATCTCATAAAACCTTTAAGGCCTTATGCCGTAAAGTCAAACGATTATAGGATACCTTATAGTACAAAAGCGATTAAAGTAACTTAAACGTGTGAAGACGTAAGTGTTGAAGGAATACTTAAGTAAGCAGGAAGTAACTAGGTAAAAAGCTTACTGGATGGAGCTGACATGGACTTTTTTTCTATAAGGGATCGTGTTAAGTGTCTATAATTCTATAAGGCACTAAAATTTTACACCTTATTTATTATAAAAAGCATTTTATATTAATTTGCTCTCATATTAAGGTAACTATACAGTAAATCCGGTCTTGGACCGCGCATCGTATTAATATAGTTAATACGATTAGTGAGCGACTCGCAATAGCTAAATTGCTTTAGGGCAGCTTTATTTTACTATGACATTTTAATTCCCCGCTTTATCGCATTATACTTATACAAATTGCACATGTATGATATTTTTTCAAATATAATTTACTAACTAGTGAAAACCATTCTTAATACAAAGATTTTGGTGGTTAGAAAAAGAATTTCGAAAAATTATGATCTTGAGGCTGATGAATCTGATCTTGAGGCAAGATCATAATTTTTCGAAATTCTTTTTCTAACCACCAAAATCTTTGTACAAATTTTTCTAACATTTATATAATGTTAAAATTAAAATCGAATAGTTTATAAAGCAAACCCAAGCTTAACCGAACGCATGGTATTTGTAAAAATATCTGCTTTGGAATGTTTGAAATTTATTTCTACATTGCGAGGGTACCCGTTGGCTTACAACGTGAAGTGTAAAGGTTAGAAGAATTTCGGCAAGTTAATTAGTGTCTTGGGTGGCCGAGCGGTCAGGCACCTGCCCGGATAGCAGCGGACGCGGGTTCGATTCCCGCCTCAAGATCATAATTTTTCGAAATTCTTTTTCTAACCACCAAAATCTTTGTACAAATTTTTCTAACATTTATATAATGTTAAAATTAAAATCGAATAGTTTATAAAGCAAACCCAAGCTTAACCGAACGCATGGTATTTGTAAAAATATCTGCTTTGCAATGTTTGAAATTTATTTCTACATTGCGAGGGTACCCGTTGGCTTACAACGTGAAGTGTAAAGGTTAGAAGAATTTCGGCAAGTTAATTAGTGTCTTGGGTGGCCGAGCGGTCAGGCACCTGCCCGGATAGCAGCGGACGCGGGTTCGATTCCCGCCTCAAGATCATAATTTTTCGAAATTCTTTTTCTAACCACCAAAATCTTTGTACAAATTTTTCTAACATTTATATAATGTTAAAATTAAAATCGAATACCATTCTTAATGTTCCATTAAAGCAGTTTTAGTGTCAGATAAGGGTTTTTTTGGTGTTATATAGGATATGCAAAGCCTACCATTTGGCCCATAAATTGTTTATGAATTATATTTGAAAATTGGAAATGATAAAAATTACCAAAATACCAAAATAAGCACTGTAAAGCAACATGGTGGCGATTTTAGACCAGTCTCTATAAATTAGGTAGTCCACATAAATTATATCTTATAAGTTTGTAACAAGACAAATTCAACATTCGTACAAATAACGCTATAGGCACTTACTATATGACTAATTCACCCTCTTAAATATTAACCCAGATAGTGACTTTTAAACAAACTAAGACTCTATCTGTCCATTAGTTTTCGCGTAATCGATCATACATATTCATATAATAAAATCATTTATTTGATATCAATATCGATTTATTATCGTATTTATTTATTTAAAAAATACAGATATCCTTGGCGTTCCAAAAAATTAAGATATTATCATTTTCTTTACGTTTAAAAATAACACTGAATTGACACAAATAGCGTATTCTGTAGATAATACCAATTATGTATGAAATTCATAATATATCATACAGAACATGTGGCCTTGTTCACGGCTGTCACCATGTTAATGACCATAAAGTTTTATTACCGCAACAACAACAACTATATTGTTACTTCTATTCTGTGTACAACGGAGGTACTTTTGGCTTTGACCAACATGATGTCATGTGATGTGGATCGTAAATTAATGCAGGAAGAGTCAGCAAAGTTATTATTGGTTGCTATAAATAACTGGATTATAATTTTCGCAACGTGGCAAAATTGGGATTTTGAATAAGTATGAAAACTTTTCTCTCATTTATACTATACAAGCGTTGTAAAACAAACAATCTGCGTTGGCAAATTCTGGGAGAGCCCTTACCGTTTATGTATTTCGCCCCTCTCTCTCACATCAAGGACAGGGACTAGACAAGTAGACTGGAATGGTATTGTGCGGTAAAGAATGCATGGGGTGGCCCTAAATCGACTCATTAATGCCTGCTGCCGTGTTATTGTCTGAAGTTTGTGTACATTGTCACTTGCTTCCTTGGGGGAGACAGCTGCTGCTGTAGCTACCAATTGTGTGGATAATTAACTCTCACATTTCTTATTTCTAATTATTACAACGCACATGAGCTATTGAACAAATTTAAAACAATTATTAGTTACAATAAATGCGTAAAATATTCTTTTTACAGAGAAATAGTTTGGAATGTCATGTATGCTTTCGCGTCATTATGAAAAATACTCACCACCTCTTTTTAAATAAATAGTTGGAAAAGTATGCATAATATCCGCAAGATTTATTTACATTTACGCTAAAATATTTATCAGATATGCCTTGTTCGTGTTTCCCACGCTAGTGGTCCGTGCGGTGAAATCAGTTAATCGATTGTGTTAGGTGTCGTACCTATTGGTAAACACCAGCGATGTGGTTAGAAACGGTGCATGGACAGACACAATACGATTTCGTTCATTTTACATGACAATCATAATAAAAATAGACCAACAGCAAAGGCCGTGGTTACCCCTAAAAGTGAATAAGTATTTCCTTTGAATAAATACTGGTATTCAAAAACAAGTTTGTATCAGAACAAAAAAGGCATATTAATATATTTATTAATTTCGGCATTAAGCACCTAACTAATTTTATTGGCTACACTCGTGTAACACTACTGCCAGTACTTACTCGTGAATGCGATAAAAAGAAGTTGTATTCTGTTATCACTAAATGACCTATGACTCTCTTTTTATAATAAGAACACGCCATTGTGATCGTATCGTAACTTAATAAAGATATCTACAGAATATACAAATTAGTATTAATTATTATAATATTTGTAAGTAGGTATAAAAACTGTTTTTGTAAAATGCAAAAGCGAAGACATTTTAAATTTCTGTCTATACAATATCGAGTACCTATAAAATTTAATTATGTTCGGTTTATGAAAAATCTATGCCTATTAATATTATTTATCATAAAAGCAATAAATCAGTTCTTAAATAACAGCAGAATAGGGAGGCTGGACTTAACCTCAGCAAATGGTCCGTGTCAAATTCCAATTGAACTTATTAAATAGGATTTAGGTGCCCCAGGAGTAATAACTACTGCAGACTGCTCTAATGATGAGTTATTGTTATTCACCTTTGTACTCTTCAACGCAAAAGGCCTCATAAAATGTCAACGTAATCGTTATAACTATTATAAGAATAGATGTAGGATGAGACTTAGAGCATAAAATCAGGTCATCGCCAGATCTAGATTTTTTTCAAGGAAGTAAACACAGTTAATAATCATATCCTTTTTATTCCAGTTTTGTTAAAATTCAAAGCAAAAGCCAAAAGTATCTACGTGACTTTATGATGAAAGCGTTTCTTTTTGAAAATCTCGTAATTTAGTTACGCTCGCTCACTGATCATTGAAAGGATGCGGAAACCAATAAAGTTAAAGCGCGCAGCGTACAATTTTCAAAGAACGTTTTATGTAGGGTACTATACAGTCTACAGATCGTCAGGTTTCCATAAATAACAAATTACGGCATTTAATTTTGCGCCTTACTTCAAGCACGTAACGTTAAGGTTACAATGCAAATGAAGAATTTCACAGATTTGAATTGCCTAGCGTGATGCAAAGCTGTGATTTTTTCCTTCGCTTAAATTGTTTTAATGAAAATTCTGTTCGAAATAATAAATAATATGAACTTCTCTACAACTTTATGTTCAATAACAACGATATGGGGGGAAAATTAGATGATTTTTTAGTAGGGCAGATAGGGTTTCTGGGAGATTAGTTCCTTTTTGATTGGATCATGGTGGTCATGTCAAATTAATTAGGTTTGACCAGTATATTAATTTTTTAAAAATTGTTACAGAAAATGAAGAAAACTCGAAACTGCGAGAGTGGGTGGTGGGTGGTGCTATTTACAGCTACATTAGCAACTTCAGCATTAGCAGAAGCTAGTGTTGGATTATTCAACGCCAGACTAAAACAAGTCATCACCTCTAGCGCTCTGAAATGGACTAACCTAAAGAAAGAAGCAATGAACAACTACGTCATTGGAGCTGAATCTCAGGAGGGTAAGTTTAATAAACTTTTTTTGGGTAACACTTTCCCTTTTCTCGATTTTTAGTGCTGGAAAATTTTACAAAATGTAAATCCGTTGCTATAAAAATAATGTTTTTCTTCTGCAGGGCCCATCTATCTGTGTAGAGCAAAACACGAAGGGGATATGCTTCTCGGGCAATTGAGACCTCCGTACACTTCCTGTGCCGTCTCCGCGAGCAAAAGTTATGATTCATTCGAAGTGCTCGAAAATATCGAAGGAGCATCTCTAATTACCTGGAAACCATGGTTCAAATTCAATTCAAAACCAACTGGAAGCGTTTTAGTTGATTCATCGGTCGATTCAGTTTTTATTGGGAGGGCTAACGCAGAAAGTGGATTTTCATACAATATAGGTCGAATAGCTTATGAGAGTGCAATTGGTCAATTATTGACTTTTGACAACCAAAATAATGAATTGACCGAAAACAAAGGAGAAATTCTAGTCGAAGTTGAACCCATAAGTTACAAACTGGAAAATGTTGAATTAGATTTGACAACGGAACATGTGCGCCAAACGGACCCGGAAATATTTGGAGAGAGAATTTTAAGAAATGATGAAACAGCTGCAGCTACTGTCACTACTGCTATTGAATACGAGTTTGCTTACAGTGTGTCCTGGGGACACGGCCATGGTATTGCCATTGGATTGAACACCAGTATTGAAATGGCTGACGGAACATTGTTTCCTCAAATTGAGTGGGCCAATCCATTTACAGAAAAGAGAACAAAATTATACAACTTGGAAATGTTTTTAGAACCGGGCACAGCTTGCAACGTGACATTTAGGGGAAATCGTACAGAAAGAGATGTACAATATGTCGGCAAACTGACAACATACTATAATGATAACGACTCCCGTTCAAGACAAATGCGTGGAGAACGGGTCGAAAACACGTTAGAAGTAGAAGCACTATACGGCGAAATATATTTTGTTGGTAACAATAGCTTAGTGCCAACTACAACTACAACCACTACAACTACGACTACAACCACGACGACAACTCCACCGCCAACAATTCCACCAGAAACAGATAAGAACAATATTCCTATTGAAATTATTAAGCCCAATCAATCAGGAGAAATCGATAGTAATAATTTGGTCGACAGCAATATAGACAAACCGCTACCAGAGGAACCAAATATTAAGCAAGCAGTCGTCGGACCTCTTGGAAGCAATCCTAACAACGCAAACATTAGGATTCTCTCCATGTCGTTGTTAATACCAGTATTTGCCCTTTTACTTTAAATCTTTCTTCATCAAGAGTTTTTGTAAATATTAATTGAATATTATTAATAGACGGTTGCTTGGTCTTTATTAAAATATTATATTAGCAACGTGACGCTGTTACGTGCTAACAAAGAAAATAATATTTTTTCTTTGGTTACAAGATGTAAATATAATACTTTTGTTGTCTTAACATTCCTGTTATGTGATTTAATTGCAATGTGTAAATTGAGCAGGCAAAATTTACCACATAACTGTAAATAGAATTTGTAAATAGTGCAAATATGGGAGTCGCAGAGCGACAGAAACTTTGACATTATGGTAAAGGAGGTTTATGACATCGTGGATAGAGTAGTAATTGCCAGTGACCTGTTACCAGCACAACAATCACAGAATAATTTTATAAAAGCGCTGCCTAACATGTAAACCAACTTCAAATGTGATAGTTCGAATAAGTGATAATAAAATACAACTATTATTGAATTTTTAAGAGTTAAAATACCAAAAACTGCCCTTAATGCCAAAATTCCTGTATAGAACTGTACAAATTCACAGTTGAAATACTAATCTTAATATTTCTTAAATTGTGCGTGGTTGATGTAATGAAATAGCAATTGTTTGTTTATATAAAAACACGGACCTTCTGTTAACATGTACGATAAGAAAATCTCACTTCTTTTTGAATTTTTGGTATGTAGTAATGACATGGGTATTTTTAATATTATTTGTAAGTGAAGCAATTTTCTTTGGGTACTTTGCATGTTTTAATGTTATAACGTTCATCGCTAATATTGCAATTCGAAATGACTTTCGAAATCACTTCATTGGAACGATGTTATGTAGATTGGTGTGAATCTTCATCTTTTCTTTGGGTATCTCAGTATTTTAACTCAAATTACTAACGCGCAAATTGCGACATCTCCAGTACCTCCTATTTTCTAGTATTTTTATTTCTTTATTAATTGTTATGTTTAGTTTTAAGTTACAAGAGTTTAAAACCCAGAATTAAGAGATATTATTATTTTAAAGCTTTTAGTCTTTATTATTTTTTAATTTATTTTGTTTTTGTATAGCCTTTGTATTATTTAAAGACAGCTAAATTACAAACATTTAATAAAAGCCTCGGTTTGAAGTTTGAAAGAATGAAAATAATGATTTTGCCAAAGTTGTAGCTTATTTATAAGTCTACCTACTTTTATTAGTATAATTAACTAACGATGTAAAATTAATTCCATCCCTCCGTATTGATCTTACAACTAGTTGTGTAGTCATTAGTAAGAAAATATTGCCGATAGCTACTGTTTTAGTACCTATGCTTAGCGGTTTTTGTCAATGTGTAAAGAAAATGGATAATATTTTTGTATGGATAGATATTGATTGTAAGCATTCGCCTTAAATGTAAGATAATAAACTCCATACATCATATAATATTTCACGACGAATACATTAATATTTCATTGTTCAATCATCATTCTAAAATACTGCAATTTTCGACAAATAATCAAAATATTCATAGCTATATATTTTCTATACTATTTATAATGTCGGTTATTTAATGTCAAAGTCCCACCTAGATGTACCATTATCTTGTAAGTCTGTATTTTATAATTATCACATTTACTGCTTTAGTCAGAAAATATTTTTTGACTTAAAATTATATTGTAAATTGATGTTAGTATTAATCTTTTCGAAATTCGTGGCCTCTATGTTCAGCGTCTAATATTTTAGCATATGCTTACACTTCTTGTTAGGTAGTAAATATGTTCCTTAACGTAAGGCATGTTTCACATTAATATTGTTGTATGAGTATTTGACTGCGTCCGGTGTCGGACGATCGATTCCCTTTGACATCAACATTGTTTTGCGAAGCATAATTGTGATGATGAATGTAAGTTTTATTTGTTCGAACTAAATAAAATGTATTAAAATACTGATACTTTTATTTACTAAAACCACAGTAATGTCAAACTATAATTGGAGCAATCTACATTGTGTAGAGTAACAAAAGTACAAACACAGATTAAGTTTCATATTATGTTTATTGCAAAATCGAGCTTAATTCAAAGCGTTAAATGCGTAAGTCTAATGCTTTGAATTATGCGATTGTATGAAACTGTATGCTACGGTTGAGCGAAATTGGCTAAGTATTATAGCAGACATCCCTCGCTACATGATTACATCCCGCAGTAGACGACGTGCAGTTAGGGGACAGTGGCGCCTTTCAGTCTCCCCACTTTCAGGGTTACGATCGTTGTTGACAGCTGTATTTTATATCATATAGGTACTCACGTTAAACACAAGGTAAGTTTGAATATTATGTCTAAGGTGATAATAGTTATATTTTATCTTAAGCCTATTTAGACTAAAAAGACTCTACCTGTAATGAGCATTTAAATTTTCGTGTAATACTTCTTTCTCAGAGGGCTTTTACATGTCTAGTAGGTATAGGATATTTTGAATTATCAAATGTATTCACCTACCTATAAATGTCTACTTTAGTCCATTCGTAAAATATCAAATGGATGAATAATAATTTTAAAAATCATAGATTTTTTTCTATCAGATTTATTGACAGTAAATAACTAGTTTTTTAAAACACGACAATATGGCTAATTCTATTAAGAATTGTTATAACAGAACATTATTTACTACTTCATTATTACCACTACGGGTTTAATGGTGCTGGAGGCGATTTCCGCATAATACTAGTAAGGACAACTCACTAACTAAAACTTTGGTATCTTGATCGTAACGCACAACGCTGCGTATACGGTAGGCGTTTGCTCTTTGCCGCAGATGCATACTGCGACAGAACAAGAGACCACTCCAGTAGTTTTTGATACGATGATTGTGTCTGACGCCGCATGCCGTACACCGCAGCATTGTGCGTTACGATCAAGAGACCAAAGCTTAAGGGTCGGTTTTTTGATGCAGAGTTAACCAATTGCTAAAAATATACGACAGAGACCATGATGCGATCCACAGACGTGCCAAGGCATCACGATCCGCTAAATATTGAATATAGTATTTGCTGCTGACAACAGAACAGACGCTAGGACACAAACAAACACTGAACGCTCTAGGCTTTACATATTAAAATGTTTTATAGCCTTATTTCAGGGCCAACATATAAATAAACTTAGAGGTCTATTCGTCACACTCATCGATCATGTGGTACTTTTACGGGTGTATGTATGTTCCACGTGTTTCAAAGGCGTATGCAAATTGTGTTTTGATTGTTACTACACGCAATATTTCGCACCTTGTAGTGTTTTTACGATGAATCATGAAACAGTGATCAATATAGTATTTACAATGCGTTTATTTTTTTAACGCACGAACACAAAAAGGAAAATTAAATTACAAATATCGTGAAGGAAGGGTTTGGAAGGAAAAGTTTTAAGCAATTTAGAGCCTGCCTACCATGTGTTGGGCAATTTCATACATACAGAAATCACGCCTTCCTTTAAGAGGTATGCAGACCTCTGCATACCAGATGAGAAAAACACCTGTTTTAAAAACACCCGGGTTTCACCAGCTTATTTCAGGTCCCATGTAATAGGGAATAATTCACCGGGAATTTAAATCGCAGTAATAAATAAAGTACTTATTAGGTGGTGCATAATGTCTGCTGCCCATTCGTCGTTAAAAAGTTGATTGTCTAAATTGTATTCTTATACTATAATATTGATATCGAGTAATTTTCTGGACAAAGAAATAATTTATAATGAGCCACTTCAAATATATAACTATTTTCATGTAACTCTGATAATAATATAGCTACAAATAGGTACACTACTTGAAATCCAAGCCACTTTAGGCTTACGTCCAATGAGTTTCAAACGATGAAATTGGTATAATCTAGTTGGTTGGTTATAGCGCTTCAATGTTGTTAGCACGGAGGCGCATTATTTTAAAATATTGAGAACAAATAAAAATAGTTATAGTTACAATAAGGCGTGGGCTGTGGGCGCTGAATGAGGTAATCATTCATCAACCGTTCAGTGAGTTGACTCCCTAATTTCGTTTTAATTAAGGCTAAAATAGCGCCGTAAGATTATGTAAATTTTATAAATAGGCACCTTAATTATAGCCTGTTACATAAAAATATTGAGCAACCTTAAAAGGCAAGCAAGTAGTATTAACATTAGTACATTGATAAGTACATTGGGGATATGGGGATATCCCACAAGATAAGAGGGGGAAAATAGAGTCAGTCTACAGCAACTTTCAGTGCTCTTCCATTTAAGAAGATCAATGCAGGAACATAATGGCTAATCCTTTCCAAATTCTCTATCATGTCATCAAATGATATCTTGTCAAATTTATAACACTGCAGCAAAAACTGTACACCAATATTCCCAAAACTGATTAACAGATACGTTGATAAAAAACCCTTCTAGTAACACCAGAAGAATCAATGTGTCCCAATCTCTAGCCGTCTACTCGGACTAGTTATTATTTTGCAAACGGATGTATGGTCCGATATCGCATATTCA
This sequence comes from Cataclysta lemnata, assembly GCA_963931975.1. NCBI lineage: Eukaryota > Metazoa > Arthropoda > Insecta > Lepidoptera > Crambidae > Cataclysta > Cataclysta lemnata. Next base: position 5,046,517 of record OZ008341.1, on the reverse strand, counting down.
AATTCAATATCCTCCTCCTAAATTAAATTTTACTATCTTAAACACGATACAGTGGCAGTAGAATATAAATAACAGTACATAAATTAATAACACTCCTGACAAAATATCAACCTAAATTTAGATATTATGAAATAGGTAATCACAGTTCACAGTTGAGTTGATGAGACCCGTATGAAGGCTTTTGCCATTACGTAAGTACCTAATTATATTATCCATAATGAACTGAGACTAAATTAGATCGGAAGCCTTCTAACTTCCAAAATTATAATAACATTTAATATTAGTCCGAAGAATATACGTATACGAATTTTACCAAACACTTATTTTACGATATGTCATAATCAGTTCCACAACGTCCAAATAAATTTGCCGAAATCTTTAACCCGTCATTGTCGTGTGGACAGCAGGCGACTAAGGGTTAAAATGTGTGATGAGGAATGGGCAGCAACATTACTGTTATACCACCAGCAATACTTTTATTTACGTGCCCATAGATGGCAATAGGCTCGCCCAGTGGGAATGTGTATAACCCGTCAACTATTTTTCTTTCAATTTGTATGACTAGACGTAGGTATGTAAATTAGCACTTTTTCAGTATGCGTGTGGCAAAATTCGGATCGCCAATTTATTTGTGAATAGATTGCCAGTATTAATATCACTACTCCACTCACGGCATTTGGTGGTTGTGTAATTAACACTAAAGACGTGTCAATCAGTCTGTAAATTAGCCGTGTCATACGTAAATTACATTCACTCGCTGACATTAGAAACCTCGTTTATAAAATAGTCAACGATAAGCGAATAATGCGTAAAGTTCAGGGTGCTACTGACATTTAACAACAGCAAAATGAGCAAAGTAATTCTGTTTCGAGGTGTAACATTCAAGTGGAAGAAGTTTAGGAGCGTAAACACTTCAAATGGTCTTCAAAGGCCGAAAGACTGTAAATCTAATATAGGTACGTAGGTATAGTACCTGAAACCTTTACAAAGGTTTCGCCTTCTGTGTCTCTAGATTAAAGTTTTACCTGCGTAGTGATGGCTATGCAGAATACAGGAAATACAGAAAATTTTCTGAACTTGTTCATTTCACCATACGCGAGGTTTCTCGAGTGGTTCACTGCTCATAATAGCGTCCCTAGGACGTTTGGTAACAGGTTGACGGCTGGGTATTAAAATGTAGCCAAATCTTACGGGCGGTATGACAATAATGTCATACTGCAAGTCATACTGCACCGATACCTATTAATTAATTTGTATGTAGGATAGGAGAATCAAGAGGATGAGGATCTCTCAACATAGATCTTTTTTAGTATCAAATATTGGTCCCAAACTACGCATAATGAGATATACGTAATTAAAATAATCATTACTATAAAAATTTACACGTCAAAAGCCACCATTGACTAGGAATGTAAAATAAGTAAGCACTTTTTCAAATAGGCAGGTAGGTACCTTTTGATGCTTTCGTAGAAAATTGTTTTCCATGCGTGATATTTATAACGGTCAACTGTTGGCTGTGGCCGTTCGCGAAAGCGATTACGATGTTGCAGGCAGTTTTAAAGCCACACAACTGTGCTTGTAATATTTATTATTGCATATTTTTGTCATGTGGTGACGGTAGATCAGAATATAATCATCACCAACACTCCCTCTAACGTGGGTATCGTAATAAGCGCCTTTAGACGACTCAGCAGGCAGCAGCATTCCTGGTACACCTTAGCGTGAATAATGTGCCCGTTGATGACATAGTTGGTAAAATGTGGTCTATCTACCGACACCTCTGCCTATCCCTTTCATAAAGGATACTGGAAAAACAATCGTGAATGCTGTATGTATACATTTTTGTGGCACCTTAATATTGTTGAATAATCAACAAAATGCAACTTCTACAACAATATTATACCATCAGTCAGACAATCATTTACAACAAGTTATTGCTGTGGTGCCCATTCACACGTCTAAATTGCCTTGTTAAACTTATCCCGATTCATCGGGATAAGTCTGTTATCTTAGTTCATTATTTATTAATTTGGATCATTGAACTACTATTTACCTTATAACTCAATGATTTGGATAGATGTAATTACAAAGTACAGGCTTAATTATTGTTATTTATGCAAGTACAAAGGCTCATCCTTTCAAGGTAAATCACCTAACCGGCATGGAATATAAATATAATAAGACCGGTTTGTACAACAAAGCTCTAAAAATTGGATTTGATTTAATAAAATATATAATACTCAGAATTTCACAAAAACATATACTAGCCATTTTGCAACTATCGAATTCGGTAGTCTACCACCTTAGGTTAATATATAAAGCACACGGCGGGAATAATAGCGAATAAATCAGACGGAAGGATTGCACCATTCGGAGGGCAACAATGGTAGCGTTTGTGCATATTTTTCCCCCTTGCCTGATTCTTGGATTCGCGTTAACTTGAAATTGTGCGATAAATGTAAATAGCTTTTGATGTAGCTACCGCGATATTAACTTTTCTATTGTAGATTACGTTTCGTAGTCAGAAATCTGCTCAAATGTGTGCAGAAAACTATAATTTCTGGCAGTATCAGTATACGCTGTATTGTATTTATATCTTACGAATAAGACGATATCTTTTATTTTGTAAAGAAGACATAATTATAAACCTTTTAAAGAAACTACACATTGATGATAATGGGGCAATACAATTTATATTGTTTTTGCCAAATTGAATACTAAAAGATATTATAAATAATTTCGAGTGATTACATTAAATATCAAGACCCAAAGAGGGTTGGTGTCAGGCAGGCGGCCGGCTGTAAAACCTAAGCCAAAACTTTGAGCAGTATGGATCGGAATGTTGTCATTCCAATCACTCTCTCCGTTCATCGATCTCTCGACATGGTGTGTTCCGTGTCTTTTCTATACATTCAGTCATCACAAGCACCTTTACGGTGTGATGGATGATATGAATCAAAAGGGAGTGGATGGTTTGATGACGTCTGACCAATATGAATGGAAGAGGAAACATACTGCGCCGAGAGACTGGGAACAGGACAGGAAAAAAAGAAGACATTAAATACACGACACATTTCATTAAGATCAGAAACACATTGCCTATTACTAATTCTTACTGCATCCCTGCATATTTTTATAGGAAGTAAATGGTATACTAGTAGAGTAGAATTCAACAAGACTTTCCCTCATTGGTGAACAACAGGACTCATTAATAATATAAAAAGTTTTGACTCAATACCTTAAAAAACAATAATTGCGCGATGTATTTTAAAGAAATTAATTAAATTTGATAAAGAAAACTCGTGAAATGATAATAATTATCCATATATGCTTCAATTCTTAAATAGATAGGTAAGTACCAAAGTTGCTGCGCTACTAGCATTTGTAATGTATAGCACATTTTTTATTTTAGCAACGCCCCATTTGAAATTGCGATTCTCAGTAGCATGCTATCAGGATAGAGGATCTTGTTTAAATTGATATGTGTTGGTTATGATGATGACGTCCAAATAACGGATTTTTAGTTTTTCCGTAGATATTGGTTATTCTGTAGTATGCATTCATTGCATGTAGCGATATATTTTGCCAACCGCTTAGTGCACAATACATCTGTTCAACGCAATATACAGAGTTGTCAGCCGTAGATAACAATGATCAGGCCATAATATTGCAGTTTGACCAATTGCCCCGCTTAAATCTACAGGCGTCAATCTGATTGATAAAAATTACATACATACATACATAAATAAATCACGCCTATATCCGCAGCAGCGTTCGTCTTATATAGGTATAAGACGAACGCTGCTGCCCATTCCTCATGACTGATTTATCCTTAGTCGCCTTGTACGACACCCACGGGAGATTTGGGGTAGTGACAATTGTGTTCTACTCTGCCGTCACCACACGGCCATGATTGATAAGAATTAATGCCAAATAATAATGCATATAATTTATGCAAAATGCATAAATTATATTATGTAACTAATTTTTTTTAAGATGGTTGCCTCTTTTTTGCAGCCTTGTCAAGTATTTCTAGTAAGTATAAACTGCAGTTATTTTTCTTAAGTAAAATTTAAGAAGCTTTTAAATATCCTATGTATAGCTTTTGGGACGCAGACAAATACTAAATTTAAAACCTACCATAATAACTAAACCACAATTATTAATTTTATATTATTTATTATCTAATAGGTATTGTGACTAATTGTGAAATATCCCAATTAAACGCCCACTGCCGAACTGAATTTGACATGAGTAATTAACTAAGATTATTTATTTAATAATTGGCACTAGTACTCAATAAACCGTTAGTACCGTCATTCATTCGGTTTGGTGCCCATTGGTTCACCTACAATTCATCATCATGGAAAAAATAAGCCCGATAAGAAATGGGTAAGTACTAAGTACGTCATTTACTCATTAACCAAAGATGCTAAATAATTATACTGTAAATTATTCTGCGGTCATGATTTTCAGCTTGTTTTGCGAGTACCTATAATTTACAATGGCTAATTATTTTGTAGGCAATAAACAAATGAAAGGCCGAGTAACTGATTGGAATTAATAAATTATTTTGTGGCATAATTTTTAGACAGTTTACAATGATGCAATTATTATATTATGACGTTATTTGCAATTTTATTTTGGCATTATAAATGTTACAGGAAATCTGTATTTCACACTGACATTTTTATTGCCAGACAACGAAATTGAACTAGAAAAACAAAATTTGATGCCAGTCAGTTGAAAAAGAAGCTTTCTTTTAATTTGAAAAGAAGCTTACGAAATAAATAACGAATGCTACTTTTTAGTTAGTACGATGCTCCTTGATACCTAATAGCTACTACCCCATTATTCTTAGTAGCTATTTAATATATTAATTTTAAATCACTAATAATTTAACATTATTATTTTGTCGCCGCATTAAATACATGCTCTTTATAGTCAATCATTAACTATTTATTATGCATTTATTTCTTTTAGAAAGTGCCTAATATTATAAAGTATTATAAAGTGCCTAGTATAGTAGTGCCTAGCATTTAATATTTAATTTAAAGTTCTTATCTAAATTTCTTTAATGGAAAAGCAACTAACGAGATAGAATCAGCGATAAGAATGGTGTGACATCATATTAATGACGTCACGCATCACTGCCCATCTTTATGTCGCAGAAACTAACATAAATCATGACTAAAATTTGCGACAACACCGTTAGCTGGCATCCATTTATTCACTTACTCGTACTTTTGATAGACGATACATAATTATATTTAAAACCAAACAAACAAAAACAAATATAAGCGTGCATCAGCATGCCCGTGAATAAGCCGTAGGTTAGGTACGTCATGCAATTTCTTTAAGTATTCCGAGTGTCTGGGTATCAACATTTAACACAAGTGTGCGATGTTTTCTGTTTCAACGCGCATTAAAAGAACAATGATGAGTGGGTGGTAAGGGAAGTACTGCATAAATATGGCGTACTACCCAGGGGCGCATTCAGGTTTTTGTGGAGACGTTTCTGCCGAGCCATGTTCAAAGGTGCCCGGAGACGCTCTTTAATTATTCCCTGCGTGTGGGTGGGAGGGGCTCAGGCCCCGAAGCTAGGGCCACCTCTGGGGAATGCCCATGGGGGTTATGTAAACTAACGCAATAGTGCGGCACAGCCACAGAACAGAGAAAGAGGTGTGGGCACAGCAGAGAAAATCACAACTACGATGCTAAGTTCAGTTTGTTCTAAATTTTTAATACCACAAAACAAACATAATGAAAAGGTTTAACATATTATTAACAGGACTATCTAACAGGCCAATAAATAACACATTTAAAACGTGAAAAATGTTACATGAAATTGGCGAAAACAATTTAGGCAATAAAAAAACTAAAAAGGAATTGGGCTCGTCCGGGATTTGAACCCGGGACCTCTCGCACCCTAAGCGAAAATCATACCCCTAGACCAACGAGCCGGGTGTTCAGTATGACGAAATTATGATACAGACTCACAACGTAAATATCCATGTAAGATATTTCAGTTTTAATTTTGATACATAATAATTTATTTGAATAATGTTTTTTTATCATACGCCTCAAGTATCAAAATACTATAATACTCATTTACTGCTGGCTACTGTCGACGACGTTCGGTTATTAGTTGATAATTAATTTGGTAACGTAGCAGCAAAACATTTTATTTAGATAAATAAGTTGGTTTCAAGAATGATTTCAAAATCTTACTGTCTTATTTTCGTAAACAATCTTCAAGAGTCAACAGCGCGTTAGGTCACCTCACTCACCACTATCTTTAAAAATATTCCTATTTGTTTGACATTGGTAGTACCTACATACTCAAACTGTTTAATACCATCCAGAAATTAAACAGTTTGAGTTTCTTATACACGAATAGCTAATATAATATTTAATTATTTTATATTCTTAACTGGCGCTTTTCCTATAAAATAAAGTGTACCAACAAAACTCTTCATTTTAACACGCAAGACTCATTAATGCATTATTATGAAATCTTATATCATGTATTGTAATTATTTCTGAAGAGAGAAGCACCATGGAATTGTGACTGTCGCGCTCGGCCTGCGATTGCGTAAACTAAGCAATGTTCATAAAGACCGGTCGGTCATTGCATAGATGACCAACTGCCGCACTCAGAGACGTCAAGTAACGTTAATGAGTACTTAACGTCAAAAATGACAATTCAAAACAAGTCGCTATTCTTGCCGGGTCTATGGTCTAGATTTGAATGAAAAATTTTGACATTAAATACTCATTAAAGTTAATTGACGTCTCTGAGTGCGGCAGCAAGACGCATAAATACTTTTTTAAGAAGCTCTTGTATTTAAGATGTCTCATGGTGGTAGCGACAATAAAGGGTTGGTAAAGATAAATAATAAAATATATATTACAGTCCTCCGTACAATTATAATACTGTTGTATTTAAATGAAAATGGTTTTAAATTAAACGTAGCTTACAGTACCTATACAGTTACCTTATAGCGTTTTTATAAATAACACAGAGGTGAAAGGTCGTTGTCTTGTCTCTCATCTCTAACTAAACCAAAAGATATGACTGACCAGTTTTTTTATGTGGTGACTACAGAAAAACAAACTATACATTACAAAGAAGTACTGTAAGTGGACAAGAAGCAGTTGTTGTCTAAAAATTCAAGACACAACACTATTATTTGTTTTTTGAAAACAAAGAATAGGTATCAGTCCTGCTATGCAATTTTCGTAGAGCTGATTTTTTAATAATTGGATAAATTTTATTTGTCGCATATCGTAATTATACCTACTTATAAATTAAAAATGTGCTGTAGTATGGTATGTGTGTAGGGTATGGCGTGTAGGAGTATGGCGAATAACTTAATAATATTAGGTGTTTAGTAAGGTTTCGTTAGGGAAGATTCTAGATAGAGCTGAGCCCCTACTATTTAATTCCACACTTCGGTTGCTGACAGTGTGTCAGTAGGTCGGGACGTGCCGGGCACGCAAAAGACGAACAACTAAACTCCCGGGACCACAATGCCTCCGTTACCCGCCCATTGTTCCCTCCGCAAGCCGCAATGGTGGCGTATTACTAAAACGCGACCAGTGCACTGAGTCTGCAATCTTGGTGATTGCAACGGAATATTATTATTATTATTATGCACCTTGATTTTTATTTCAACATCGGGCATCTGCCCGGAATGCCGAAGACGCGGGTTTGATTCCCGCATCAAGACTAATTATTCAAACTTTTTATCACTAAATTTCTTTGTGAGGATATAAGAGATTTTTGATTTGTTTATTCTATAAAATGTCAACGTATAATATCAACCTTAATTTTAATGTTTAAATCCTCGAATGATGTAGTCCGAAAAATTATAACCCAATCAACACTTAAAGTCGCCCGCAAACTCGCGATACATAACATAATGACAAAGAACATGTATAAATAAATACACAATGTTTTTTTATTTATCATTATAATACACGATATCAGATGTCATAATAATAATTATTATCTAGTCAAGATTAAAAAATAAACCCATTAGTTTAATGTTTCATTTCCAACGAAAAAAATAAAATAGTTTCTTACTTGTAATAAAAACGCAGTACAGAATTGAAAAACATGTTTTACGCTGACATGAAAATAAAATTGTTAATAAAAAAACTACAACAAAAAGCGGGCTCGTCCGGGATTTGAACCCGGGACCTCTCGCACCCAAAGCGAGAATCATACCCCTAGACCAACGAGCCGATACGAAGACCGTCGAATTTAGTAATCGAGATAGCCTCCGCAAAGCGGCGCGCGAGTGCGTCATAAAATCTGTGTAAATCACTTCTAAGCGAAAGGCAAACTTACACATAGAAGCCTATAATTTATGAGGCAGCCATTATTGTACTATTTAATGACCAATAACTCTACTAGATTAATGAAGAGCTTGATAGCGGAGTGGCTTAGCGCGTTAGGTCTGCGATTGCGTAAACAATATTCGTTAAGGCCGGTTATTGGATGGGTGACCTCAGTGACTAAAAATATAATACATCCAGTTCTTCCGTGCTTCAGAAGGCACGCCAAGCCGTTGGTCTCGGTTTAGGTAGTTTGATTGCAATTACGGCCAAAGGGACTTAAAGTATTGCAATTGTGCTGTTGAATAAAATCAATAAATTAAGGTCTTCTTTACTGGTCAGGTTTTATCCTATCTACCTATACATAAAATTCAACGTTTTGTCCGAGTTTTCATTACCCACTACAGTTTGTACAATTGCTTTTGTGATTGAAAAGAAAATACAAGAGCTCCTGACGAACGTTTGGAATGAAAAAAATCCAGTTAGCATAATCCAGTATTGCGTAACTTTGAACGGCGAAATTAAAATCCGATCGTTAATTCAATGGCTTGGAAACTCCCATTCTACATTGGCAACCAATTGCCTCACGGTGACCTCTGAAACTTTTGATGTTCACTGTATGGACGTGCCTTAAATGCAGCTTTAATTAGGTATGTTCCATTTGGCTAATTCGTTGCAAGGTCGGCGTGGCATGGAAAGACATATGAAAACAGTCATTATCGTATTAATTATGCATGTTGCACTACTTTTTCTCTTTAATACATTTATTTATTTTACATTGGTACATTTCCAAAAAATATTTCGGTTGAAAACATCGTGTGGACCTACTTTAGATATTCTAAAATAGATGATGTATTTTAAACTCTCTTCTCTCTGCATGTTTCTTATTTTTAAATGCATTTCGTTGATAAAGAGACATATTAAAACTGTTTACGTTATTTATCTCGTTATAGAAAGATATTTTGCTTATGGGATATTATCTTATGTAACATCTGTTATACCAACATGTGGCAATAAATAATATGACTATGACTATGACTATTTTTATGTTAGCTAACCAGAAATAAAGTTGGTAAATATATCTAAACTACAGTACGGCAGTTTTTCTTATAATAGCCAGAAGGTGATCTCTTCCTAAGCCGTCGACAACGGAAAACTGTAATATCCTATTTTAATTTAAAACAGAGACGCAGCTGCAATTGAAGCGCCTATTAGCTACCCAACGGAATATGCAATCTTTTATTTGAATACGACTTCACCTACGCATGAAATCACCGCCGTTTTTGTATTGGACATCAGGCACCTAGATACCTACTCTATAATCTATCTTCAAACAAAATTACATGAATTTATTTCGAGGTTACCCAGTATGAGTACTATTACGCACCCAAATAGAGACATGTCGTATACTAAATATATAGCCGGTTCTTTAAACTCACCTCCCATTATGTACTTATTAGAAATAGTTTGTCATAATGACAAGCAAGTCTGGATAGTCTGGATAGTAAATAATTATTGAGGGAAAAATTTTACCCAGTGGGAGATTTCGTACAGCAACCGATGCAATGGACGAAATCGTAGTTAATTCAATTTTTAAGAAACAAAACACTAAATAAGCTTTTAGGATTCTTCCCTCGAGGGGAAGATCTTCCCTTTCCACACGGTTTAATTTCTACGGTTAAATTTTAATGTAATAATTTTACGAGACAGTATAAAGTGTGATCTTTATATTATAGGTACGAGACAGTTTTTAAAATGCGAAAAAATCTGTAACTGTACATGACGGTATACGGTTTGTGTATTAAACGAGACGATTTAATAGATAGAAGCTTACCTATGCGTAATATTTATATTACTGGTAGGTACCGTGTGGTGCTGTGTGGTGACGGCAGAGTAGAATACAATTGTCACCAACCCAAATCTCTCCTGTGGGTGTCGTACAAGGCGACTAAGGATAAATCAGCGATGAGGAATGAGCAGCAGCGTTCCTATTGTACCACCTAGCAATGGTACTGCGACTTTTGTGCCCGATAAATGGCAATAGGCTCGCTACCTATTACGTGGGACCTAACATAATTGGCGAAACGTGGGTGCTGGTTCACCTCTGCCTACCCCTTCGGGGATATAGGCGTGATTTATGTATGTATGTGGTAGGTACTGACTCCCGAATACAGTAACGCTTTAAAAAAATTTGAGTACTGCTTTTAAAGTTAAGAGGAAAATACCTGTCAGAATTTGTATGGAAAAACGTCAATTTTGATAATACTTAAGTTAAATGCTAAGTAGGACTCAAATTTTGAGTAGCGTTTTTGTATTCAGGGATGAGGCTGTTTAAGCATATGAGTAAATAAATGGAATAGAGAATAAGCTAGTCAACGGCCGCTAGGCGAGACTAAAAAAAAGCTTTCGCTCGTACAGCCAGTTCACAAGCTTTTACTCTATTCTGTTTATTTACTTACTCATGTGGTTTAAGGTTTGGTTTTAATACTTTTACGAAACAGCTTATGTGGTTAGGTTTGCGTTGAATAATACACGAGTTAACGCTACGTTAAACCGGTTCTCATTAAACAGGTTCTTGATTGTTTGGTTTTTGGACCGGGCGGGAGACTCGGTTTTTGGCATAAGTTGGGTATTGTATAATTTGTATAACTTAAGAGAGTTATGCGTTATTTTATCGGTTACCAACTAAGGCTGGTGTTCACCAACACGTAAACAGTCGATTATTATTCAACCGCCGTATTTTGACATTTTACTGTATGGAAGAACTGTCAAAATGAGTATAAAGTGTGATCTTTATATTATAGGTACGAGACAGTTTTTAAAATGCGAAAAAATCTGTAACTGTACATGACGGTATACGGTTTGTGTATTAAACGAGACGATTTAATAGATAGAAGCTTACCTATGCGTAATATTTATATTACTGGTAGGTACCGTGTGGTGCCGTGTGGTGACGGCAGAGTAGAATACAATTGTCACCAACCCAAATCTCTCCTGTGGGTGTCGTACAAGGCGACTAAGGATAAATCAGCGATGAGGAATGAGCAGCAGCGTTCCTATTGTACCACCTAGCAATGGTACTGCGACTTTTGTGCCCGATAAATGGCAATAGGCTCGCTACCTATTACGTGGGACCTAACATAATTGGCGAAACGTGGGTGCTGGTTCACCTCTGCCTACCCCTTCGGGGATATAGGCGTGATTTATGTATGTATGTGGTAGGTACTGACTCCCGAATACAGTAACGCTTTAAAAAATTTTGAGTACTGCTTTTAAAGTTAAGAGGAAAATACCTGTCAGAATTTGTATGGAAAAACGTCAATTTTGATAATACTTAAGTTAAATGCTAAGTAGGACTCAAATTTTGAGTAGCGTTTTTGTATTCAGGGATGAGGCTGTTTAAGCATATGAGTAAATAAATGGAATAGAGAATAAGCTAGTCAACGGCCGCTAGGCGAGACTAAAAAAAAGCTTTCGCTCGTACAGCCAGTTCACAAGCTTTTACTCTATTCTGTTTATTTACTTACTCATGTGGTTTAAGGTTTGGTTTTAATACTTTTACGAAACAGCTTATGTGGTTAGGTTTGCGTTGAATAATACACGAGTTAACGCTACGTTAAACCGGTTCTCATTAAACAGGTTCTTGATTGTTTGGTTTTTGGACCGGGCGGGAGACTCGGTTTTTGGCATAAGTTGGGTATTGTATAATTTGTATAACTTAAGCGTATAAGTTATGCGTTATTTTATCGGTTACCAACTAAGGCTGGTGTTCACCAACACGTAAACAGTCGATTATTATTCAACCGCCGTTTTTTGACATTTTACCGTATGGAAGAACTGTCAAAATGAGACGGTTAACTTTTAAGCGCTTGTTTTACGTGTTGGTGAACTTGGGCCTAAGTATTTTTAGGTTACGATGATGGGACTGGCAAGTCTTTTTGTAGACAAAAGTCCCTAAATAAAATAAAGATAAAAAAAATTGTTGTACTTACCTAACTGTTAGGTCCTATTATTTTCTCATCCGATTATCAATCAACTGCACCAAAAATTAAATAAATTTTGAAACGTTGAGGTGGCTTAGGCCCGGACTCCACCAAAGCGGAGATGTGCGGAGATGAGAAGTTTTTCAACAAAGATGTACCTATCTAGGTACCAAAACTGTGCGGAGATGTGTACTGACTAGACTGTACTACAGTCTCTCTGTAGCGGAGAAGTGTGCGATGTTTGATTTTAGTTAGATCTGACAAGAAAACCAGTGTCTCCATGTCACTATTACTGAACTAGTTGCCGGCGCCTGATTGCGACGTACTAGCACACATGCCCGCTAGCTCGATAGTGCCATTTCAAATATTATGATAATTTCTTCTCGGTGGTATCTACTAAAGCTGAGCGTAGACGAATTTACGTTGATTGTTTAAAACATTCCGGGCCTTATTTCAGAAATCCGCTTCGATAACCCCCTGCTCAGGGGTGCCTATCTTTTTGAAACTAGCTCAATGTTTTTGAGCATTATTATGTGTAGATATTAGGTTGGGGAAAAAGTCTTATCGCATTATAGTATGTATAAACTTGTAATAAAATCTCTTTGGCTATACTATTTGTATCTGACTGGTTTTGGTATCATTGAAAGTTTAAATTTTAAAGAACATAATTCCAAATTCAAATTAGGAAAATGTGTGATTTTCATTTGTTTTTCGTACCGCCAAGATGAGTGAATCTAATGAAGAAATTCGATACATTTTAAAATTTTACTACAAAAAAGGTAAAAATGCAACGCAAGCCGCGAAAAAAATTTGCGATGTTTATGGACCTAGTGCAGTGTCTGTGAGAGTAGCACAAATTTGGTTTAAGCGTTTTCAATCCGGAAATTTTGATGTCAAAGATGCACGTCGCTCTGGTCGCCCTATTACAGATAAAATGGATGCCATTTTTGAAAAAGTGAAGCAAGATCGGCATTTCAGTAGTTACGACGTAGCTGAAGAACTGGGAATTGACCACAAAACAGTTTTGGCGCATTTGAAAAAAACTGGGTACACAAAAAAGCTCGACATTTGGGTACCTCACTAGCTCACTGAAAGAAACCTAATGAACCGTGTACTCATTTGTGATTCTTTATTACGACGTAATGAAACCGAACCATTTTTGAAGAAGCTGATAACTGGTGATGAAAAGTGGATCACGTACGACAAGAACGTGCGAAAAAGGTCGTGGTCAAAGGCCGGTCAGGCTTCACAGACTGTGGCGAAACCCGGGTAAACTCGCAACAAGGTGATGCTGTGTGTGTGGTGGGATTGGAAGGGCCATTATTCATTATGAGCTGTTACCACCAGGCAGGACCATCCATTCTGAACTCTACTGCGAACAACTGATGAGATTAAAGCAAGAAGTTGAGAGAAAGCGGCCGGAATTAATCAACAGAAGGGGTGTGGTTTTTCATCATGATAACGCTAGACCTCACACATCTTTAGCCACTCAGCAAAAATTAAGAGAGTTTGGCTGGGAGGTGTTAATGCATCCGCCGTATAGTCCTGACCTTGCACCTTCAGATTTTCACCTGTTTCGGTCTCTTCAGAATTCTTTAGGCAGTGTCAGGTTAACATCACGAGAGGACTGCCAAAACCACTTGTCGCGGTATTTTGACCAGAAGTCCCAAAATTTCTATAGCAATGGGATCATGTCCCTACCTACAAGATGGCAAAAAGTTATCGAACAAAATGGTACCTACATACTTTAGTTAAATGTAAATAAACTATATTAAAAAATGTTTTGGATTTTCTTAAAAAATGCGAATAAACTTTTTCCCCAACCTATTATTTGCAAGTTTTTAAATTAATTTATACACGAGGCTTATCGTATTTTAAGCAGGAATTATGTTTATTTTACTATGTACTAAGAATGCATAATATTATTCGAATCCGATCGTACAATATTTCATAAGTAGACATTTCTTTTTAATGCTCAAAAGCGCCATCTGTCGACACGACAGTAAATTACACATTATTCTGAATAAGTAAGAAGTTACTATTGCTACTCCTCAATAGATGGCGCTGCAAAATTTTTGTTATATCCCATTTATAATTAATTATTGATATAATTCTGCTCAAAAATAATAACTATTTTAAGCAGCTCATTGTTTACAAGATATTTTAATTACTAGCATGTATTGTATCTATTAAAAGATTGTTACTGATACAAAATGTATCAAATACAGGTATCATTATGAATAATTAAAAATAATGCAACTTACCCATTACACCCAACTGCTGAGGTGACAGTGGCGCAGCATCTCCACCTCCAGATCCAATGGAACCTGATGCCAATGATAGCCGCTCACTGAATCCCAATGGGCTGCTACGACCACCGCTGCTTGCTATGGACCCTAAGCCTAAAGCAATAGAAAAATATCAAGCCTGTAAATTTAAATGAGTTGAATATTATGATCATTACCATAAAGATTTTGGTGGTTAGAGAAATAATTTCGGAAAAATTATGGTCTTAATGGGGCAATCGTCTCAAATAATTTTTCGAAATTCTTTTTCTAACCACCAAAATGTTTGTGATAATTTTTCTAACATTTATATAATGTTGAAACTAAAATCGAATAGATCATTGCCATGTAATAGCTTAGTGTAAATATTGTTTAGTAACTCCTTACCTCCATTAGGACTCCTCATACGAGATATCCTTTTATTTATAGCTCTCTGGATTCTGGGATTCAATATTGGTTTTGCCCGTTTTCTTGCTAGGTATCTAGACAAGACTCCAACCACTGCTGCACTTGTTCCAACTACTCCAATGCTCCATAGAATTACCTTCACATAATAAATAATTTAAGTTTAGTTGATAAATATCAGACATTTTATATTTTGTTGTATCTGACAAGTTTTACATTATATTAATTTTCAATTGATTTTTTCATGTAATATAGATATAAGAGCCATTGAAAGTTTTGATTGAATTAAGTTACATGAAATGTTTTAAAGCAAGACCTAATTGGACTGTAACAAAATAGTAAGCTGTGAAAAAAATGTTTTATCTTATTTCAGACAATGAGAAAGCCTGACTTTAATTTCAGCAGTTATTTGGAAATAAAAGAGAGTCCACTCCAGACAGTTATTGAAAAACTATTTGTGACATAGCATTTAATACATTAAATTCATATATTAGGTTTTTTTATTTCAAAGAATAACAAAATATATTATTTTATTTAGTATTAAACGTTTAACAAGGTATACCATTTCAATTTATATAATTTATAATAGAATTAATTAATGCATAACACTACATACACACCTTTTGAGAAGTAGTCAAGTGTATCTCATTAAAATTTAAAGCTTGACGCCATCCCTTTATTTTATTCAGAAAAGGACTAGCTTGTATTAATAGTTGCATAATGTATGCTTTCACACTACAAATTTCAGCACCAACTCTAAACTTTCTGATGGGTTTAGTTTTGTTTCCCAATATTCTTAGGTTATGTGTCAAAATAGCGAAATGAATCAAATTGTTTTTCTAAGTAAGTTGTGTAAGGATTGTTACTGTTAATGCTGTGTCATTTAACAATTAAACTTATATAGAAGAAACGTATACTACTAGCTAAGTTGGCCGAACAACACAAACTTGAATATTCCCGGGGTTATACACACATTTCTAGTTTTTATTTTGTTATAATTTTCTCTGTCAAAAAAAGACCATGAATCCTAGTTCATGGTGTCTTCCAAAAATGTTTTTATTGTCTAGAATTTTATAAGGTATATATTATATTGTATTTATATAATATTTATTATATATGTGTATGTATTTATTATATAATAATAAAAAAATAATATGACTGTCGCAGCGAATTGCCGGAATCGCCACATATTTTTAAGAAAACTCTTTTTAATTTGAGCAGAATACAGCAAAGTTAGGCAAATAAAAAAGAGCATCAATACTTAATATCTCTTGGATGTTTTTTTATTGGTGACTCCTGCCCCCGTAGCACGGGACGTGGACACATCTCTTTCGGGAGACAGAAAATCTTTTCCTCTCGCTCTAACTCCCACTAAGTCCCGAGACAAAACACTGTCAAGTGGTGGAGAGAGACTTATCCACGTCCCCGTGCTGGGCCCGCTGTAGGCCTATTCGCTAACTTTTTTTGACACTTGAGAGTGATAATCACTGAACTATTTACTGAAGCATTACTACTTTACTATAAAGCTATTGTGACACTTGTCCTGTGAAAACAGTAATGGATAAGTAAATAGTTCGGTGATCATCACTTTTAACTGTCAAAAAAAGTTATAAAAAAAGTGGCGAATAGGCCTATGACAACCATTTCAAAAAGCAGACAGATGTTGCACAATACTACGAACGAAGTGAGAAGAACTCCAGTTGTATGTATTATGTAATTTCAATGTTAATGATATAAAATCATTATTATACTGAAGACATAGCTGTGTGTGTAAGATCCCGTCGCTTTTATCTTAGGGAGAAGAAAATTAAAAAAATAATAAATGTCAAATGAAATAGCGAGCAATTCCGATTCCGAAAGCAAGTAAAGCGAAAAAGAAAAATTTGTTTTCATTTCATTGGTGGTCTGCCTATTTTCAGGTTACTCAATCCATTATGAAATTTTATTCAGTAATATAAAAGAAATTATGAACTTTATCTCTGATCACTTTGCAATAAAATAAATTTAAATTAAAAAATATGGAAGTAATTCACCAATCGCTTCGGCAGCAAACACTGCAAAGCACCATCGAGGACCTACCTGACGAGGTTTTAGAATTCATACTAGGATTTTTACCACCTTATAAAGATTTGCAAAATTGTATGATAGTATGTAAAAGATGGTATAATTGTGGACAAAGTAAGTACCTTTAAAAGTGATCTATTGGTATTCATAAAAAATGGAATTTATATTTCATTATTGTAGGTAATTTAAACTCTGCCTACCCCTTCGGGGATAAATACATACATACATTCATAAATCACGCCTATATCCCCGAAGGGGTAGGCAGAGGTGAACTAGCACCCACGTTTCGTCAATTATGTTGGGTCCCATTTAATAGGTGGCGAGCCTATTGCCATTTATCGGGCACAAAAGTCGCAGTACCTTGCAAGGTGGTATAAGAGGAACGCTGCTGCCCATTCCTCATCACTTATTTATCCTTAGTCGCCTTGTGCGACACCCACGGGAGAGATTTGAGGTGGTGACAATTGTATTCTACTCTGCCGTCACCAAACGGCACATGGGGATAAATAGGCGTGATTTATATATGTTTATTGTTTTTCTCATTTTTCTTCTAATCTATAAATTACTATAGTAACTTTATGCCAAGGAATAAATATTTATTTAAACAAATTTTTGTCTTTCAGATGTTTTACACAAAACATCACTTAAGTTGATTAAAGCTATAGGAGAGTTTAACATATTATGGAAAAATATATATTCCACTGAAATGACTCCAACCATAACAAAAAGATTTTCCCATGCAGCTTGTGTAGTTCAAAATAATATGTACATATTTGGTGGCTGTACAACAAATGCAACTTCATTTAATGATCTGTGGCGTTTTGATTTATCAAAAAGACAGTGGATAAGGCCATTAGCCACTGGCACATATCCTGTACCAAAGGCATATACATCAATGGTACATTATAGAGACTATCTCATAGTATTTGGTGGATGGACTTATCCATCACTTTCTCAATACTACCAAAATGTCACAATGTTCAATGAAATACATTTCTTTTGTGTTACTACTAACAAGTGGATGCTGATGAATTCTCATAATCCACCACCTCCAATGGCTGGTCATTCAGCTTGCTTGAAAGGAGATGAAATGGTTGTTTTTGGGGGATTGGTTATGTCAGCTACCCAAAATCAAATTCAATGTTCAAATGATGTGTGGGTTCTAGACATACCTACAGTGACCTGGAAAAAGCAACCTACCACCAAACCTAGACCATCTCCGAGATATGCCCAATCACTAATAAAATTAGACATTGAAAGGTTGTTATTATTAGGTGGTGTGCAAACATTAAGGACCCGTTTTGTATATAGTGATTGCTGGATGCTGACTATGAAAGGTCCAACATGGACCTGGAAAGAGCTTGCTGTAAAAAATAAAGAGTGGGCCTCTGCTAATATCTGGTGTAACCCAGCTTGTAAGGTAGGAGACAAGGTTGTGAGTTTGAGCAGAAGCAGGAATGGATGGAATAGTGCTAAGCCTTTAGTTACTTCTGCAGTTAGATTATCTGCTTTGAATAGACAAGAAGGTGCACCAGTGTCTGTAAGGGTGGAACAAAGTCTCCAGAGGCCTTTAGATAGGGATCATAATATTAATGGAAGGCGCGGAGTGTTGCCCAGACAGGCTAGCTTGAATTCTGCAAGGCAAAGTCACAGTAATGCTAGTAATGAACCAATAGCAGGTCCTAGTCATGAGCAAGCTGGTAATGCACCTCCAATAGCTTCTAAAGAAAACAGTAATTCTTCTGCTGGTCCTAGTAATGAATCAAGGCAAATTGGAAGTGGGCTTGATTTAGGAAAAAAAGAATACATCTTGAGAAGAAATAAAAATAAGGTCAGTGTTATTTAAGTTTAAAAATTTTAAAATTGATTAAGAAGTTATTTTATTGTCTTGTTTAAATTTGAAATGTCTTTTTCACAGAATAAAGGAATGAAAATAGTTAGACAACTTCAAGAGGCAAATAAATATAGAATGGCAGCATTTGCCTGTGATTCCTCTCCCAGTAATTCACCGCCAGAAAATGATCTCATTAATCAAAGACAAATTGCTCACTTAGAAAATAGAAGAGAGCCTCTTTCTCCACCCAATAATCAACAGCAAAGGCAACCAGCTGTTAAAAAAGTAAAAAGGAACACATTAACTATGCATGTTTTAGATATTTCAACTATTTTAGATGGGAACTCTCTCAACTATGTTGCATGGTTATGTCCGAGACTAGGAGAAATGAGTGGAGCTCCAGAAGAATTGGTAATGTATTCATTGGTCAAAGGAAATGGGGAGTTGATTATGTTTGGAGGAGTTCATAATGATATAAGTATTTTAAATTATACAGAACACCAAAGTATGTATTCTAATTCTCTACATTTTATTACACCACCAAGAGATATTATATAATTGTTTTTTTTTTTAACAAAAATGGTAAATATGTAATCAATGCTTTATTTCTATTTCAATGTAAACATACTACATAATAATATGTAGTTTGCTGATTTATAGACTCATAATCTTCATTAAAACTCTTGTATATTATAATTATGCACTACACCTACAGATGTTTTCCTTCTGACATATTATATTTGTTATCAAGCATGATATATTAGCCATTGTGAGAAATAAAGTGGCACGAAACTGATTTCTGTGATTTCTGTTGTAAATAATAATAACTTTAACTGGTTTGTGTATGTATAAAATGTGTAATAATAAGTAAACTTATCAATAAACAGTTGATTTATTATTATAAATGAATATATCATTGTCTTCATTTTGTTTCTGGAACAAGACCACCAAAAACAGCAGCAGGGATATCTTTTTTATGTACTGGAGCGACATCACCATCGTCATCACTGTTTTCGGAATCTTCATCAATTTCAATTTCATCAGGATTAATCACCTTATCTGTACTTTCTTTCAGTCCTTGAGTTTCTCCCCTGACAAACATAATGTTGCCTTTGTTTTGTACAGCCATCTCTGCAGCTTTGGCTTCCAACATTCGCATTCCATCTTTCATTCCTGGAGCAAGATCAGATATAGTACCAGCTGCCTGTGCTGCAGAGCCTAACATTTGAGCCGACATCATATTCACTTGGGTATTATAAGTAGCTTGTACACTTCTCTTAATTCTTAGCATCTCCCTCATGGTATCTTCATTACCATGTCTGACTTCAAATTCTTTCCATGTATTCCAAAATTCAGCAGTGATTCGGGGATCACACATTTGACTACAGTGAGCATATATTGCTCGAGCTCTGTCTATTTCACCCAGGCGTGTTTCCATCTCGGAAAAGCGAATACACATTTCTCTAGATTTATCTTCTGGAAGGGTTTCAATAGCCTTTTCATAAATTTGACGTGTTTTTGGAACACCATAAATGTCAGCAGCTTTTTTTATGTAGATGTTGAACATCTCAAACATCTGCTCAGGCAGAACAGCTGTCGTAGCTCGTTCATACACTGACATTGCATGTCTTGCCAAACCATGTTCTTCTTCCAGTTTTGCATAAAGTAGATATATTGATTTTGCAAATTCAGGCGGACAATGCTCCAGACATTGCTCAAATAAATCTCTAGCTCTTTCTAGTTTAGAACCACCATATCTTTTCAAAAATTTTGTGAGGTATGTATTCCATATATCATAAACATTAGGCCATTTAAAAAGGGCAATCCCTTTTTCATATGCTCTAAAAGCTTCTTCAAAATAGTTATGTTCTTCTAGAAAAAGACCATAATTCATAATTATTTGAGGTGTGGCTATTTTTAAATCAATAATATGATCATATACAGCTTTGCATGATTTATATGTACCAAAGCTTTCTTCTAAATCAGCATACATTGACCAGACTTTTAAAGATTTATATAATCTCATTTGAACTGTTTCTGTATCATCATGATAAGCCACCTTTCGGCTTGGCAAAATTGTAGCTTTTTGCATTAATTTAAGAGCATCTTCATAATTTTCATGCCTTATTTCCATTTCAGCCCATTCACACCATATTGATGCTAAATCATCAACTTTAGCATAGGTCACTTGAGTAGCTTTTTCAAAAATTAATCTTGCATCTTCAATTTGGTCATTTTTTTCATAAAATTTTGCAAAGCCTACCCATAAAGTATATAATTTACCTACAGCCAGTTTCGGATCTACTGTATGAACAGCTTCAGTATAGGTGTCTATAATTTCATGAGGTTTTCCCTCATATAATTTTATTCTTTTATGCCACTCAGCCACATTATGTGGATTTTGTCTCAACAGAACAGAGTTAAGAAGTAAGAGTCTTCTTTCCATGAGGTACTCAAATCTAGCAAGTCTAAGTTCTAAATCAATATCATCATCTTCACTTGGATTTGATTTTTTCGCAACTTCTTCCATCTTTTTACTGAGACTTAGTTCTTCAAATTGAGCATATGCATCAAAAACTTGTGTGAAATCTCTGACTGTAGTCACAGTCTGAATAGCTTCTTCATATATGTCTCTTGCTCGTTCAAAGAGACCACTTCTAACATAATAATCAGAGAGTGAATTCCAGAGATGACCTAATTGATCCGTATATCGCCTAAGGCCACCTCTAATAATTGCATCAACATTAAGAGAATGAATTTTATCAGGATTTTTAGATATTAATTCACATAACTCATTCCATAATTGATGATTGGATTTTCCATGCTTAGACTGAAAATTTTCAATATTTACAATATTAGCCAATTTTAATGCTGCTTCATCTAATTTATTAATAGATATCAAGTAGTCAATATATTCTTCAGTATCCTCAGGACATAGTTTCAGATATCTACGAAATACTCTAACTGCAGTCTCAGGTATATTGTGCTTTTTCAAAAAACTTAAATAGAGTGGCCATATTCTGTGATGTTGGGTGATTGGTAGCGCACGTAAAGCACTATCAAAAGCTTTTCTTGTGGATGTAATTTTATATTGATCTGTTAAAAATGTGCAATAATCCATCCATATCCTTGGCATTTTATGCATGAATACCAAAGATCGCTCAAAACAGTCATTAACATCTTCATAACATGGATCAGTGATGCACCTACCTCTGATTTGACTACGCCTTACTTTTAAATAATTATACCACAGTTTAAATGAGCCTGGTAATTCTTTCAAGGATCTTTCATAGATCAAATTGATTTGTTGTTTTGGGGCTCCTTTTTTATGTTCAATATACCGAAGCCAATGTTTGACTGAAAAGGGATTTCTCAGTATTTCTTCTTCATAAGGCAAATCTTCTTCACTCTGAAAAATAATATATTTTCTGTTAGACAAAAACTAAGAAATAAAAAAAAAGTAGTGTATTGTGAAAGCGAGCTTACATTTTATATATAGTTAATTTATGAAATACATTTAGGGCTTGTTTCACAATCGATAAGTAAGCTCGAAGTAGCTTACTTTGCGGTTCAATTGACATATAATTCATATAGAAGTAAGCTACTTTGAACTAACTTGTCGATTGTGAAATAGGCTCTAAATTTTTAATGTACAAATTCAAGTTACTTACAAAAAATATGTCTATGTCGTTTCCATTCACCCGAGGCATATTTATATGTAAGTTTAAGATTTACAGCCTGAACGAGATAGGTAAAGAAACAGCTGTTCTTTTTTAGAAAATAAACTTTCTAAATGATAGAATTCAAAGGTAATTCTGTGAAAGACTGGTTAATTAGCAGATTTTAGAAGGAAATTGAATGCAAAGATTGAATGTTCAAGACAAAAAAAAAACCATAAACAATTTTTTTAATGTTTTTTTTTTAATTCTACCTATATTTTAGGGAAAGCAAAGGGTCTAGCCCATACAGCCAAGTCTTTAGTGTATATTTTATCTGTAGTCTTATGAAATAATTAGTGGGTGAAATGTATGAATGAAATGAATTTTACGTTAAAATATGGGTGCCACATATTTTAACGCATCTAGGGAGTGCTTGCCGCGAATTGAATGGTAACAGAGTTCATGATGGTGACTGATGAAATGGATTAAACCACTTTATATAGTGATCTTCACCACAACATCAAATACATCATAAGACTTGTTTTCGATGATTCTGCATAATTGCACATCAACACGGATGCTTGTGCATCAAAATAACACCACTTTCACTGCACAAAATCCACCCTGTAACAATTTTAGCATTAGCGAAAATAAATCTGACTGACACCACGAAACGCGCCAAACACTCTTATGTTGTTTTTTAATTCTCCCTATATTTTAGGGAAGGCAAAGGGTCTAGCCCATACAGCCAAGTCTTTAGTGTATATTTTATCTGTAGTCTTATGAAATAATAAGTGGGTGAAAAGTATGAATGAAATGAATTTTACATTAAAATATGGGTGCCACATATTTTAACGCATCTAGGGAGTGCTTGGCGCGAATTGAATGGTAACAGAGTTAATGATGGTGCTTGATGAAATGGATAAAACCACTTTTTATAGTGATCTTCACCACAACATCAAACACATCATAAGACTTATTTTCGATGATTCTGCATAATTGCACATCAACACGGATGCTTGTGCATCAAAATAACACCACTTTCACTGCACAAAATCCACTCTGTAACAATTTTTGAATTAGTGAAAATAAATCTGACTGACACCACGAAACGCGCCAAACACTCCCAATTTTTTTTATTCTCCTTATATTTTAGGGAAGACAAAGGGTCTAGCCCATACAGCCAAGTCTTTAGTGTATATTTTATCTGTAGTCATATGAAATAATGAGTGGATGAAATGTATGAATGAAATGAATTTTCATGGGTGTCACATATTTAAACGCATCTAGGGATTGCTTGGCGCGAGTCAAATGGTAACAGAGTTCATGGCGGTGACCGATGAGGCGGTGAAAACCACAATAAAATTCTCCTCGTCAAACACGGCACAACACTTTTATTTCAATGATTCTTCATAATTGAACATCAACACGGATCCTTATGCATCAAAATAACACCATTTTTACTACACAAAGTCCACTCTGAAACAATTTTTGAATGATTGAAATAAAAATTTGACTGACGCCATTGAAAGCCCACCAAGCACCTCCAAAACCATCAACAACGCTCGGCTGTAGATTTTTTAGTATTAATAGGTTTAAGGTTCCAGGAAACTAGTCCTATAAGAACTTTCTTCAGTTAGTTTAGTTTTAAATTCTCCCTATATTTTAGGGAAAGCAAAGGGTCTAGCCCATACAGCCAAGTCTTAAGTGTATATTTTATCTGTAGGCTTATGAAATAATGAGTGGGTGAGGGGAGTATTTGGCGCGTTTCGTGGTGTCAGGCAGATTTATTTTCACTAATTCAAAAATTGTTACAGAGTGGATTTTGTGCAGTGAAAGTGGTGTTATTTTGATGCACAAGCATCCGTGTTGATGTGCAATTATGCAGAATCATCGAAAATAAGTCTCATGATGTGTTTGATGTTGTGGTGAAGACTACTATAAAAAGTGGTTTTGTCCACCTCATCATGAACTCTGTTACCATTCAATTCGCGCCAAGCACTCCCTAGATGCGTTAAAATATGTGGCACCCATATTTTAACGTAAAATTCATTTCATTCATACTTTTCAACGACGGCCGCCTTGGTCGAATGCTCAGATTGCTGGGTATTGGCCAAGAGGTCCCGGGCTCGAATCCTGGTAGGGGCAAACTTTGTGATGACCACAAATGTTTGTTTCCGAGTCATGGTTGTGTATATGTTTATGTAGTATATTTTCAACATTTATATACATAATTATAGTAAAAATATGTCCGTCATCTAGTATCCATAACACAAGTGCTTAGGCTACTTACTTTGGGCTAGATGATAGGTGTGAGTGTAAAAAAATATTTATAATAATTATTATTTTCACCCACTCATTATTTCATAAGACTACAGATAAAATATACACTAAAGACTTGGCTGTATGGGCTAGACCCTTTGCCTTCCCTAAAATATAGGGAGAATTAAAAATAAATAAAAAAGAAATTAAAATGAAAAGTAATCTTTGCAAACATGGCGACGTTTAGGGCGCCGGTGTTATTCTATTTTTCAAGTAGATTTTATTTGTGAGACAAATGTTTCCTATTTATAATGTCAAAACAAGGAAAAAGAAAAATTACTGTCGAATTACCCAAAACTAAGGATCTTGCAAATAGACCTAGTGTTTTCGAGCGTCTTGGTACCAAGAAAACATCAAGCGCAAAAAAAACAACCGAACATTGCAGACAATGGGCACAACACGGTAGTTGCGCTTACGGTAAAAGCTGTAAATTTGCTGTAACTCATACCTTGATCAGTCCATCAAAACAACGTGCAGCAAATAAAGATAGTGAACAAAAGCGTTTAGTGAAAGACGATGCAAAGAATAGACTTCATTCTACTGTGGTAGTGCGCTCAGGACGTAGTCCTGAAGGTGAAATTGACAATTGGGATCAGAATGACTTGGAATACGCCGATACTGATGTCCTTGAAAAACGAAGACAGCAATTGCAACGGGAACTAGAATTGCAAATGAAAATGGATAGCGGCAAAGATATGCGGAAAGATAAAAAGAAAGCAGTGTCGAGCACTTCCTCATCAAGGAGTTCTAGTTCCTCTAGCATATCTTCATCGTCTTCAGATGGCAGCTCTTCCTCATCTTCATCTGGCAGGTTTGTAAAACTTAGTTTTTTTTCAATTGAATAGTCAATGGATTGCAACTTTCACATAATATACCTTCAATAATACTCAACTTATTTTAGTCACTTAACAACTTTTTGTACGAAATACCTATATGATAATAATTCTGTATATTAACTACATTTTGACTGAGTTATGTTATTCATTCTTAACTATGAATGGTTTTGTTGAATTGACTACACTGGCTATCTGTATCATATACAGCTGAAGAGTTTGTTTGGTTGGTTGGTTGAACGCACTAATCTCAGGAACTACTGACTCAAATTAAAAATTATTTTTGTGTTGGATAGTCCGTTTATCAAGAAAGGCTATAAGCTATATAATTCAAATTCAAAAGGGTTTATTGCCAATAACATTATAATTTAATTTTTTTTCATTTCTTTATTGCACATGAGTAGCTGTATCAGAGTGTCCAAGCTCATCCAGAGGGATCCTGCTACCGTCCTTATGTCGTCAGACCACCTCTTGAGTGGTCTTCCACATTTTCTTTTGAACCTATCTATTGAACCTGGGGGTTCCATTCCGTGGTCTTTCTTGTCCATTTTTCAGATATTTCTCTAATAATGTGACCTGCCCATAGCCATTTCAGATGTTTAACTCTCTCTTCCACATAAGCAAACCCTGTGACCATCCGGATGGTGACCATCAGTGTGTAAATTAGTAGATAAGTTTCGATAGGACTGTCATATCCAATGGATAAAAGTCCTTTAAATAAAATAGAAAACAAAAAAATCAGTGGCCCTCTTTTTGTCTTTCCTGCGGTACCCTAAGATGCTTCTCTATACAATAACAGACATTAACGCGAGCTGCAGGTGTCCACTAGTCATATTTTAGAATTGACAACATTGCATTTTTTCAATATACCTTTATTATGATATTATATATTTCTTTGGATCAATATCATTGACATTAAGTAGCATATTGAGGTTCTTTTTTTTTAAGATTTACTGGTAAATTGTCTAATATTGTTACTTAAACTATACATAAAAGTCAATCATTTAAGTCTAGGAAGTCTCTAGTACCTATGTACAGGTTCAGCCTAGTTTAGGTACTAGTATATTGTATACAATATTAATTAATGTATAGAGATAAAAGAAAAGAAATTAAAAATAAATATCAAAGTTCATAGTATTAATGGTTGTAGTTGTTGAGATGAACCATGCCGTAATGTTTGTTACGGGAGAAGCAATTGTATCTTATGCTTATTAAAACTCATTATTCCCTGTCGCTCTAAGCGGCACTGTAATTGTTGAGTAGTCTGGCATTTGCAATATCGGCGTTAGGGAGAGAAAAATATTGTGTTTAGCAAATTGTTATCGGTTGTATTGACTATTTGGTGTTTCGTTGCATGTGTTTATTTGTATATTTGGCCATTTATGACAATAAAATATAGGAATAGTGTTGGCATGAAGTGGCTAAATAAATAAATAAAATTCGGTAGTAAATTAAAAATTAATACTTCACTTTGGCTTACTTGTACTAACATAGTTATTTAAGTTGCATTGTATACTAACAAAGGTTGTTTGTTTGATTTTTGAAATAAATAAATCAATAAATAAATATGAAATCAGACCCATAATGAAAATTCTGTTGTTTTCATACAAAAAATCATGTTTAAATCACCAGTCATTCTAAACAGATGTAAGCACCATATAACGTCACAGAGGAATAGCAAAATGACTGGTTTCAATCCTGACTACGAATTTAAAAAAAAAAATGGTATTTACATACTTACATACATACATAAATCACGTGAACTAGCACCCGCGTTTCGCCAATTATATTGGGTCATTTATCGGGCACAAAAGTCGCAGTAGGTACATTGCTAGGTGGTATAAGAGGAACGCTGCTGCCCATTCCTCATCACTGATTTATCCTTAGTCGCCTTGTACGACACCCACGGGAGAGATTTGGGTGGTAACAATTGTATTCTACACTGCCGTCACCACACGGCCAAAATGGTATTTGGGGTATTATAATTTTTTAAATGCTGTCAATTGTATAAGAAAGCAAATTAAAGATTAAAAATGTTAAAACCTAAATAATTTTTCTATTAATCTTGAAAGTAAAAAGACTATTGTATTAATGAAATTTTTGTTATGCAATATTGATAACCTACTTAAATGGCATTGGCAAACTTGATATTCTTCCATTTTGTCAAATATCAGCATAAATTGTAAATTTTAACAGCAGCCTAAGCATTTGTGTTATGCTAACTAGATGATCAGATACACAATAATCAGATAGAGAAAAACGAGAGTTTTTCTCTATCTCTTAGTTTAGAATTTTCCCATACTGACCGAAACAAAAACTCACGGTGTATAACTTAACTCGGCAGGAGGCGCTACCGGGTGAATTTTACCATAGAGTGCATAAAGTAGCTAATATCTTTTTTTACTTTGGTTTTCGCGTGGTAGCGTTTTAGGTACCTTTCGACAGTTGTATGACGGTCCTCTATGTTGAATATTCGTCAGTGGTGCGCGGCGTTCGACCAGGAGAGACGTTAAAGATATGGGTATTTTTTCCCCAGTAGCGCCTGTGGTAAAATCTTACGAATCATCAAAAGTCGTAGAACAAACATTGTTGCCCATGATGTTAGCTATCTTCTCCTGCAAGGTTTTTAGTGTTAATTTGTGGTATTTTTTACCCAGTAGCGACCGTCCGTGTCTGTATATAGGGTGCACCTAATCGGTGTCTTAAAGGCGACTAAGGATAATTCAGTGATGAGGAATAGCCAGCAGCGTTCCTCTTATACCACCTAGCAATGTACTGCGACTTTTGTGCCCGATAAATGGCAATATGCTAGCCACCTATTACATGAGACCTAACATAATTGGCACCTCTGCCTACCCCTTTGGGGATATAGGTGTGATTTATGTATGTATGTATGGAATGTTATTATCTTTAATAATAAAATTTTAACATTTAATTAACTTTAAATTTTTTGTGATATTCTCATGTTTTCAGAGAGGTTAGGAGGAAAAATAAAAAAGGAAAATTGAAACGAAATTCAAGTTCTTCATCAGATGGAGAGGTGCCTAAAAAGAAATTTGTAAAAGGTGACAGTAAAAGAGAGAAAGGCGAAAAGAAAGGTACTCCCAAGAAAGATGACAGGTTAAAAAAGCATGACGTTAATAAAAAAAAATCTGTTACAAAAGTAGTTGTAGGAAAAAAGTCTTTGTCCCCAGGTAAAAAATCAGGTGGTACTCCACCAATTACTTCAAAAAGCCTTACAAAAAATACGATGAAACATGGGAAATCCCCTCAGAGACGAGAACGGAATAGAAGTTTGTCACCCCATTCTGCTAGAGATCGAGAAAAAGACCGTGAACGCAATAAGGATAAAGAAAGAGATAAAGATAGAGACAAGGAACGTGACAAGGACAGAGAACGGCCGAGAGGACGCAGTAGGTCTCCTAGAAAGGGCCGCTCTAGGTCACCTCGCCAACACCCTAAAGATACTCGAAAGAAAGAAAGTTCAGAAGTCCGTAGTAGACCAGTTTCTCCTAAGAAACAAGTTAGGCGTGAAGGCAGTTTAGAACGACACCGAAAACGATCAACTAGTAGAGATCGTGATAGAGGTCGTGACCACAAAGACAGATCTTTGGAACGCAGAAAAGATAAACACGATGATAAAGATCGACACGATAGAAAAGATCGGGGACGCGATAGAACAAAAGACAGTAAAAGAGATGACAGTAAGCGTCGCGGACGCGACCGAGGTTTGGGTAGTAGGGGTGGATCAGATAAAGGATTAGAAAAACCTAATAAACCTATGGAACGCTTACTACCTAGACCTGAGGAACGTCTCGCAGCACTGGCTGCTATATCCAATAGGGTTTTGGAACCAGATAAAAGTTCTACTAATTCCAAAGATAGACAAGATAGCCATTCTGAAAGGGGTGGGCGTAAACAAGAAAGAATGGAAAGAGATCGATCTACAAAGAGAGATAGAATGGAAAGCATGGATAGAGATCAAGGTGATTATGAAATGGGTATGGATCGTCAATATGATAATGATCGTGACCACAATATGGAACATTATGAAAGAGTTGATGATCGTTATGAAGGACCTAGGGAAGATGATAGATCTCCAGGATATGGAATGCAAAATCGTGATAGGCATTATGATCAAGGTTATGATATGTCTGGTCCATCAAGAGGCTATCCTGAAGATGATGATCGAATGTATGGTGAACATATGGGTGATCACCGTGTGGATATGGGTAAGTCAATATTTTTGGTAATAATGTATAATAAAGAGTATTGTATTCAGGAATTATAAACTGACATAACCATTATTTTCTTATAATTACAAGGATATGATGATAGGCGACCGCACCGTGATCGTTCATGGGAAGGACGCTCTGGCTCTATGGATCGTGAAAGAGGGTACATGCATCCGCACAAAGATTGGGACAATGAAGATTATAGAGGTGGGGATTGGGGTCGGGAACGTCACTGGCAGATGCATGAACATCAGGTACTTCAAATATATGTAAAATACAGAATTGTTATGAATTCAGTATTAATAAATTAATTGCCTAGCATGCTTTACTCCTTTCCATTTATTCTTTCGTAGGGGAGTATGTACTACGAAAGATGCTATCGGAATCAACTTATTGACTACCGTAAAAGAAACTCTAAATATCCTTGTTCCATTCTATCCCACATTTTCCTTGGCTGTCCATTTCCCCATTTCGGTATGTGCATAAAATACATTATAGTTTCCTAGACTATTGTTACCAAACAATTGTAACACTGTATTAACTTTTTGGTATACCCGACTTTAAATATTTCAGATGAGTGAATGGGGTGATAAAGAAGCTGATATGGAGGGTTGGCATCATCGTGGACCACAGACTGGCTCTCATCGGGGCAGAGTGCATGGTAATTGTACAAAATTTATATTTCTTAGTAAATTTTTATATTTTTGTTTTTCATGTCGTAATGCATTTGTATCTAGACAAATACAGCAGAGGAATGCGAATGGATGTAGGTAGAGAAGGAAACAAACGTCGTGGCCCTAGAAATGATCAGGAACCACCGCCAAAAGAATCTCCAGCACTGTCATCACAATCTGCTCCAACAGCATCACGGCAAGATGTTGATGTTGATGACAAACCTATACCCGATGATCTTAGTGAAATCAGTGATGACCCTGATGACATACTCAATAGAGATGATGTAAGTGAACTTGTATTATAATTGTAAAGAATATTAGCTGCTAACTGCCGCACTCAGAGACGTCAATTAACTTTAATGAGTATTTAATGTCAAAAATTTTCATTGAAATCGAGACCATAGACCCGGCAAGAATAGCGACTAGTTTTGAATTGTGATTTTTTGACGTTAAGCATTAACGTTATTTGAAGTCTCTGAGTGCGGCAGTTAGACATGGATTTTAAGTGATTGTGTCCGATCCATACAGTTGCAAAGATGGACAAGAGAGCCATGAGCAAATTTTTCAACTTGATATCCAAGAGTAGGTTTTGGACTAGTTTTTGTGATACAACAGCTTAGCTCTAGTGCCCTCTATCTATAGCATATTAATAAGGAGCTAGAATGTGACATATTTTATTAACAAATATCGCTAGATATCTAGTTGAAGTATCAAAATCACTAAATGTTAAATAAACTCATTCACTGCCGCACTCAGGGAAGTCAATTAACTTTAATGAGTATTTAATGTCATAAATTTTCATTCAAATCTAGACAGACCACTGACCCGACAAGAATGGCGACTAGTTTTGAATTGTAATTTTTTGACGTTATGTACCCATTAACGTTATTTGACGTCTCTGAGTGCGGAAGTAATTAGATAAATATTGGTATTGACTATAGACTCATACAATTAACATTACCTGTGCTTTAATAATATTACTAAACTAAATTATGTTTCTCTTCTAAAATTAAGAATACATTTTATGCATACTTAGATGGCAGACCAAACAATGGATGAGGACAGTCAAAATGCACCAGTTGATGAAGGGGCATCTAAAATTGAAGGTTCTGAGAAAGATTCTACACAGGTATGACACAAAACAAAAAAGGAAAAAATATTTTTTGTAATTATTATTCGTCACTGTGTTTCTATAATACATTTTGAAATACACAACTCTACTAAACTTACTTTAGCATTGTTTACGCATTGAAAATATTAGTACGTATGTCCTTATCAAACAAGTATTTTTAGGATACCAGTGGTGTGGGTGAAGAGAAAGACTCGCAGGACGCAAAAGATGATGAAGATGTCGCAAACCTAGACTTTGAAGAAATATCTGATGGCGAACTTGAAGAAGAGAGGACTAGAGGTGAACAAGTGTATTTTCATTGGCTTGCCCAGGACCCACTTTTTGGAGTAACATACTAATATGGTCTATATTTCAGCTGGATTGGGTGACGCACTTGGTGTGGATTGGGCAAGTCTGGTGGCTGATGTGCGGCGTCGAGAAAAGACGGCGCCTACTGGAGGAGCCCGTGATCGCTGGAGACCTGAACGAGTGCTAACAAGTCTTGGGCTTTCCCTAGATATGGCTGGAAAGGAAACCATTCAAGATATATTGCTTAAAAATGCACAAATTCTCAAATCTGAAAAGAAACCCGTGCAGGAACCTTTAGAAACTAGTACTATTAAAATAGAACAAAATGGTGAAACCAAACACGACGAAAATCATACTGACGAAATAGAATTGCCTGTAGATGTCAACAATTTGCATCCAGTTGCTGCTATTCAGGTACTTATAATTATATATTTTTAATTTCTGAGATTCAGGGATAAATATTAATGTATGTAATTACTATTTATCTCGGAGAGGTAAGCAGAGGTAAAATAATTTCTTGATGAAGTTGGTTTATGTCTAATATAATAATACTAATAACCTTTTAAAATTGTTCTAGGTTGCTACACAGAAAAGGAAACGCCAAAGAGCTATTTTATTTGGATCAGGTTGTGAAATTACTAGAGGTTTGAGTGCTAGACGTGATTTAGCGTTACGACGATATTTATGCCATCTTCCAGTCGTCGAACGCACGGGACAGTCGCGTATATCGCCACAACCCTCGTTATTTCATGCTGCTCGCGCGTTGCTCATGCAAGCCCCAGTGTCAGGGTGACGAAGACTGTAAATCCAGAAATCTGGATAAACTCATTAGTTCTCTCAAAGTGCAATACATTTTTTTAACACTGTGTCCTGAAGACCCGGTATTGAAATCTTCAATTTTTTTAAGTGAACTGATGTGAAGTGATTTGTGTATGTCAAATTATTTTATTGTTGTAATTTCTGCGGGGTTAGATAAAACATGGCAAATGGATTCTTGTAAAACTTTTGTGGAAGTGGATTCAAAAATGAAAGTGCCTAAAGACAGTGGGACTTAGAAAAATGTCTAGTGTAAATGCTGCCACACACTGGGTCAGAAAAGGATGGTAAACTTTAATATATTAGAGATTATGAGATTTTATATGGACTTTATAATAGAATCAGTAAAATTTGAGTATATGAGAGACATGAGATTTGTTTATAAACAGGACTCTGGATAAACTGGAGTAGCTGATATAAGCAGTATACCTTAAATACTTTAATTTATTGACCACTCTTTAACCATAAAGTGAAAATAATGCCTCGTAACAAACTTTTTACTTTTAAGACTCACTCGGATTGATAAACATCTTAATTAGTCAGCTGTTCAACTTGTTGACACTGCTAGCCTTAATTCAAATACAATTTGCTATATACACTAACAAAGTGGGTACAAAGCTTTTGTTCTGTAATATTGCCTCATGTTATCAGTAGAAATTAGTAGTTATCTCACTTTTTCTTTAGAATAATAATTAATATAGCCTTTCAGTGAATTGCCTCAAGGCAGAAATTAAGAATTTTTTTATCTAATAGTGATAAAATGAATTGACTGATGACCTTATATCTTACTATGCATGTTGAATAGCTCAATCATAACAAATGATCAGCTGTAGATTGGTTTTATTTTGACCAATGTGAGGTTGTATTTAAAAAAATGACATCCTATTTTTCATATTCTTACATTTATATTTAAATGATAAAAATAAATAAGTCTGTAATAAAATATTGTATTCACTAATTTATAAAGTAGAAAGTGCAACTTGTTACTTCCTTAGTTTTTGTTTCTTTATATGTAATCTCTCCTTTAAACAATTTTAATAAACATTATTTTTGAACTGGCTACTGTTTTGTCAATTAGGACTTAGAATCTAGGAATGAAACATCAGAGTCCACTGGATAGTCAGTCTTCTTATCCCTAGAAAAAGTTAAATACCTATATAAAACAGCACCAAAGGTCAAAGTATCCATTTAGCTATAGAAGTCTTACTTTTCAAATAACACTGCTCCTGAAACTCCTTTAATAGATAATGCATTTTTATCAACTCTTAATATTGATCCTTCTTTTAGGCCCAGAACTGGTGATGCATGAGACATCTCCAAGTACTCATTTATTCTCTGATCCCTTGTTTCACCTTTATGAGTTTCACTTTCAATTTCTATATAATGCGGGTTAATGTTGAAGGGAACTATTTTTATGCCATCAAATGATGGTGGGTAAACAATGGGCATATCATTGGTTGTGTGTATACTTTTTGTAGCAACATTAGTTCCAGCACTACTGCCTATATACAATAAACTGCCATTGTGTACCTTCT
This sequence comes from Cataclysta lemnata, assembly GCA_963931975.1. Lineage (NCBI taxonomy): Eukaryota > Metazoa > Arthropoda > Insecta > Lepidoptera > Crambidae > Cataclysta > Cataclysta lemnata. The sequence goes on along the minus strand of OZ008341.1, from coordinate 5,012,109 downwards.
CCCTGATTAGTTCAACCAAATTGTTTTCAAACAAAGTTTTCAATAACAGGAATGTATTTCCACCACCTACAAATATTGCTTGTGAATCATTTATAGCATTAACAGGATCAGAATAACTATGAATCCCAGTGACCTCAATGCCCCATGGCTCAATTGCACCTTTTATCTTTGCTGTATATTTATTGTAGTCAATCCCAGCATAAGGTAGAAATAGTAGTTTAGTTACTTTATTTCTGAAAAGAAATGCTTATCGTTATTTATTATCGTATTTTGAAAGCAAAGTAATAAAATTTAAGCATACCTTTCTAAAAAGGAGCAGATTTCTTGCTTTGCAAATTCTAACATACTGTACCCATGACAATTAGAAGATGATAATAATAATGCTTGACGACAGGACTTCATTTTATTTACACCAAGTTTATAAACCTCTGTTGATATCGACATTCACTGCAACTAAATTAAAATTTAATTATTACCTATTACGTCGTTATGGACGGTTGCTTATCTGATATAAAACGTCATAAAAGCGTTTTGATAACATAGCAATGAACACCGACAAATTAAAGTGATAAAGTATTCAACACTGCAAAATAAAGTTCAATTCAAAATAAAATCAATGTAGAATCAAATGACTGATGTCTGGAAACGTAGAGTATTATATACTCTTTGGATGTCTGTGCATTTTTTTTAATTATCCCTATATTTTAGGAAAGGCAAAGGGTCTAGCCCATACAGCCAAGTCTTTAGTGTATATTTTATCTGTAGTCTTATGAAATAATGAGTGGGTGAAATGTATGAATGAAATGAATTTTACGTTAAAATATGGGTGTCACACATTTTAACGTATCAAGAGAGTGCTTGGCGCGAATTTGATGGTAACAGAGTTCATGACGGTGCCTGATGAGGTGGACAAAACCACTTTTTATAGTAGTCTTCACCACAACATCAAACACGTCACAAGACTTGTTTAATACGGATGCTTGTGCATCAAAATAACACCACTTTTACTGCACAAAATCTGTAACAATTTTTGAATTAGTGAAAATAAATCTGACTGACACCACGAAACGCGCCAAACATTCTTCCGTGCATTTTTTAATTCTCTATATTTTTAGGGGAGGCGAAGGATCTACCCATACAGCCATGTCTTTAGTAGTTATTTTATCTGTATTCGAATGAATTCCACCATAATCTCAAGGGAATTCCATCTTAATCTGCAATCCCTCCATTTAGTGAGCTGCCTATCTTTTATTTCCAAACCGCAGGCAGTTCTATTCCATATTTTCTTCGAGGTTAATGTCGATTCTCACCGAAAAATACAGTCCACTTTTTTTCCGATTTTATACTAAGGCGTTGCGAGAGAATCGCGACTTTAGTATCGTCGTGCCACATATTTCTATATACTCTCTATGAGCGCGTCTCCACACGGCGATGTTATCGCGACGATGCGACGAGTGAGTAATGGGCAGTCCTCATATGGCACCTAGCAATATTAGTACCTAGCAAGTAGGTATGTACTGCGATTTCCGTGCCCGATAAATGGCAGTAGGCTCGCCACCTACATGGGACCTAATCTAATTAGCGAAACGTGGGTGTTAATTCACTTCTGCCTACCCCTTCGGGGATATAGGGGTGATTTATATAGATATGCTCATCTACGACCTTTCCCAAAGTAGGTAAGCTGCTTATGCGCAGGTGTTATGGTAAATAATAATTTATGATGGTAAAATGTAAAATGAGAAATTAACTTGCCGTAATTTCTCTAACCTTTCAACTTCACGTTGTAAGCCAACTTGTTCCCCTTGTAATGTAGAAATAAAGTATAAGTATACTCATTTATACTGTGAAGTAGGAGTATACTCATTTATACTGTGGCTGTTAGATATATGCAAATTTTGCAAGCAGGTATGTACAAATTATAGCCAATAATTATCCAATTTGAGAATGGTGTCAGGAAATTCCAGCCAAACAAATTGTTATTATATAAACTTTTATTAAAACTTATATCTATTAATCGTCAGGATTTCATACAAAAGTATTCTTAAATCTAAATAATAACTTAAGTAAAATTACTTAATTAGGTACTTTTTAATAAAGAAATAATTAAATACGTATTATTTTGGTACCATCAACAATTAAATGATGTATCTATCTACTAGGTATTAACTATAAAAACAGTTTTTATATAAATGTATAATAACTATATTATTATATAGGTACTGTACCTATAGGTACTTTATAAATATATATTTTAGCAACTCACTCAGTCATCAACACATCTGATGTAAAGTATAATATGGGACACGTATCTATTGATAATTAATATACTTAATACCAATTTTGAGAATAGAAAACACAATTGAAATTCAGATATCGGATCAATTTTAAGTACAGCAACAGGATAATTATTATGTCAGGCTGATGGTAAATTAAAAAAATATCAATCGACTTTACTGTAAACAAGTTTAGGTTGACAATCGATTAAGGAAATTTGACAGATTTGGGTAGTCTTAAGTGCCGTTGACCGTAGTCACCTACATTTTTTTCGAAAAGACATTACAGTTCCATTCGTGGCGTAGTAGCTAGTGGTAAACAAAGAGTGTCATAGAAATAATATCACAAGCTATTCTACTGCGCTTACGAAGAAGGCATTTATGTATGATTTTGGTACGATATTTGAAATTAGGAAAACGAGCTAGCTCACATTAACATTACAGTACATTTTTACCTATGCTTAATCAAATCAGGGTAAGTGTGCAGTACCGGATTAGGCCCACCTGTAGTAAATTCTATCAAAGGGGCTTTGGGTAGCAGTGTCAGGGAATATTTAACGAGGAATTTTCAGAAAAGATTTGTGCGCGGGACCCCCAAATGTGCGGAGCCCCTAGCATTTGCTACTTTTTCCACGTGGCTAATCCGCCACTGCGGGCCTAGCACGGGGACGTGGATAAGTCTCTCTCCACCACTTGACAGTGTTTTGTCTCGGGATTTAGTGGAAGTTAGAGCAAGAGGAAAAGACTTTCTGTCCCCCGAAAGAGATGTGTCCACGTCCCGTGCTACGGCTGCTGGTGGCAGTTAGTTCTATCTTACGAACGTATGGCGTAGCATAAGTGTTGAATATTGGAAACCTTTTGACTTTGACTCCCACGTTTCCAATGTGCAACGCATTTATTTGACGATTCATGAGTGTATGTAATAATACCTTATATGAATAAACCATATTTTAATTTTCATTTCATATGGCATAAACGCCATCAAAAACATTTGCTAAAATGATACATCCGAGGCGTCTAGGATGAAAAATCTCTCCTGGCGTGGCTTGTCGCTACCGGGGCCCAGGTACTGATGCCTCAGCTCAAGGTCGGGGGGGCCGGATATGTCTCCTTGGAGGATGTTGAAAGCCTGCTCTATAGTGCTCTCAATTTCCGTTTTCAAGTCCTGAAATATATAAAAGAATTTCGTTCTAAAAATTACGCTGTGATGATATGAATCAAAAGGGAGTGGATGGCTTGATGACGTCTGGCCGATGTGAATGGAAGTGGAAACACACTGCGCCGACCCCAGATAGACTAGGAACAGAGCAAGGAGAAGAATATTTCGTTCTAAAAAATGAGTTTTTGAAAGTAAGAAAAAAATAGAAAATGTACTTAGACGATACAGTTAGCAAACTAGTACCTACAGAGGTTTGTAAGTCAAACTTTACTAAATAGTAATGCATTGTTTTTCAGACTTATGTAGCTACATAAATATGAAATTTTATATGAATCATGCCTATATCTGCGAAGGGGTAGACAGAGGTGAATCAACACCCACGTTTCGCCAATTATGATAGGGATAGGGCTAAGACATGGCGAACCTATTGCCATGACGTATCGGGCACGTAAAATCGCAGTATATTGCTAGATGGTATGAGAGGAACCATTAGTCATCGCTTTCTTTATCCTTAGTAGCCTTGTACGACACCAGCCAGGAGAGATGGATACTCTGCCGTCACCACACGGCTAATTAATGTCACCATACGGAAATTATACCATTAAAAACTTATAGCCCATGTGACGGCCAAACAGAATAGCGAGTGAATAGAGTGCTTCTAAAGGTGGAGGCATATCTATTTGAGCCGAACGCGCCAAAGTCAACGAGACTACGGATTTCTGAAGTTCTGACAGATTCGGACGAATCGGACGATTCGACACAAAAAGACTTCTTTAAATTCGTTGACTTCGGCACGTTAAGCCGGATCCAGACGAGTGTAACGTGTAATGTAATCTAACGTGTAATGTAAAACGAATTCTCCGTTAGGACGCCTACATGTAACGCTCGTAGTGCCGTCCTAATGTAGAATTCTTGTTGCATTACACGTTACAATCGTCTGGATCCGGTTTTAGGCGCGTTCGGCTCGGTTAGATGTGCGTGCACCTCAAAGGTACTAGGAGCGTTACACGTAATGCCCTGTAAAGGCGCGGATGTCGGCTCAGGCGTGCCGTGTAGCTCCACTACAGGGCCCCACTACACTACCTACCACTACATGGAGGGAAGAGTGGAAAGGAGTAGAGCTCACCTCATATAGGTCGGGATGGCGGCGCGCGCGCTCTGCCAGCGCGGCGTGCAGGTGGTACAAGAGGCGCCCGCGCAGGTGCGTGTCGCCCACGCCCAGCGCCGCCAGCGTGCGCAGCGAGCCGCGGCATAGGCTCTCTTTCAGGGACAGCCGGGACTCCGACAGCTCTGAAATGTTGGGCAAACATTTAACAGGCATCCATAATTGTCTGTTTAATCTTTCTCGATAGAAAAATGTAAAATACTCATGCTTATTATCCCAGAAGGGATAGACAGAGGTGAATTCGCCCACTTTTCGCCAATTACGTTAGTAGGTAGTAGGTCTCATGTGATAGGGCAGAGTATAATGCTATCTATTGGGCAACTTAATCGCAGTTTATAGCTAGGTGTTATAGAGGATGAATCGTATTCTACTCTGCGGTCACAATTTAAACGGTCCCGGTAGCAAATCTGGGAAAAGGCCTCGTTGACTAGGTACTAGATTTATTAGTCGACATAATAACCAATCTATTACACCAACTATTTTCGCAGCTTAAAATAGTTGTAGTGCAGGACCCATAATACCTCGATCCGGGAATGGGATATCGGTAATTTTTCCCTTGATCGATTCTTGGCTCAGTGTAAATAGAAATACTTGGCAGTAACAATGCGCGGGCTTCATCGGTGTACCAACTACGGCAAGCCGCCAACTCGGCTCTGCGATTGATGACAAAATTCGATGCTACATTACGTTATTTGACGTAACTAATTAAGTAATATCAAAGATGCGTTAATCATTTTAGTAATGCTTTAATGCCACTCGTCTAATTGTCCATTTGATAATATGAAATGTGTCCTGTGTGGCAGACGTAGTTATAAATAGGTAGTTGGTATTAGGGCGTCCCTAGGCGAACGTCGATTTGGCAGCCTAAAGATACTCAGAGAAATTTTGCATTTTTAAGCGGCCCATGCGCAAATATTTTTTGTATTATTTATCTTTAATAGTGCATAAACTGTAAAATTTCTGACCTCTTTTTATTACCGTTTTAAATACAAAGTTTATCAAAGACGTAGATAGCGATCTTGTAAAAGAAAGGAAAAAGAAAGTTCAGACGTACAGGTTTTTTTGTCACTTGACACTTATTTCCAGTCAATTTAATAAAAATTAGGCTAGATGGGCTAGTGCTATGTTGAATTGGTTGCCTGTTATGTCACTTAAAAATCGCTCTTTAACCGTTCCCTAAATACGTTTTGCACTACGCGCGCGATCCATCGGGTAACAGAAATCGCTTTCCATTTCAAATAAATAGTCTGATGGCCGGTGAATGAACTAGGTGCAATCAAGGTCTAAGCGTTTGTGTCCAAGATTACGTCGTAGGACTATCCAGATTTACACATATACACAACACACACTCACTTAACTAAATGTATAATATCATCATCATCACTGCAGCCCTTTAACGTCCCCATTTCTGGGGCACAGGCATTAATTCCCTATGGTTGGAAGAATATAGGGAGATTGGGCCATACCCACCACGCTGGCCCAGTGCGGATTGGTGGATATTAACAACTGCCGATGACCAACGGGACCCGGGACCAACGGCTTGACGTGCCTTCCGAAGCACGGAGGAAGACGAGACAATAAATTTTCGGTCATCCATCCAATGACTGGCCTTAGCGAACATTGCTTAGTTTCTGCAATCGCGGGCCGAGCGTGTTAAGCTATCGAGTTCTTCCTCTCTAATGTATAACTGTTAACTGTATAGTATAGAAGCTCGGTGAACCTTGACTCAAGCAATTAAGCTAAAAAGGGGACTCCAGGCACTTGTCGAGTACAATCAGCATCATAAGTAGATTAACAGTTTAATACCTTGTCACAACAGTTGTTCGTACAAATTGGTGGCAATTGTTACTGCGCGTTCGCTGTCTTTGGTTTGACAGAGGGCTAAAGTGGTATTCGACTTATGACGTTGACCGTACGTATTTTACCAGACACAAAACATTATTATTCTCTACTGACGGTTCAGGGAGACAGATCCACCTGGTGACGACGTGCGGGCGAGCGTTCCACGCAGAGGCGCCCATCGCAGGCGCACACGATCTACTGACACTACCAATTGACAGTCACCGATTTTATTCACATGTTGCGCAGTACTCCGTTCAACTGCTATTCTGAACCCAACATGCAGATTATTGCATTATTTACATATGTGTTAGCTCAGTTATATCGTGAATAACGAACAAGTTTCAGAACGAGCTCAGAAGAATTAATAATGAATACAGTATTTTTAATCTGTGCGAAGAGTAGGTACGAGTTAAAAATTTAATAGAGGCGTGAAGTGGACTTATTTAGATAATATTAAATTATTTAAGAGACAGGGGATGTGTTTACAGGTACTAGCAAGGCTTAAACGTATAATTTTACGTTGATTTGGTTCGCGCGAACATTCTATGCAACGGCTCAGTTCCGCCGAAGGCGCAGTACTGAGATGTGGCGAGAGTGACAAAGTGTATTTTGAACTTTACAACGAATTCTACGATAATTTTAGGACCCTAACAAATTGTAATGTCGGCACATATTTTAACATGACAGTCATAATCCTAACTAATATTATAAATGCGAAAGCGAGTTCGTTAGTTTGTTACGTTTTCACGCCAAAACCACTAAAACTATTTTGTAAATTATTTCATTAATATAAAGAGCGAACTATGAGCTCAGACTATGAGCGATTAACATAGGCTCTTTTTCAATTAGAGATCTCTACGAAAATTACTACAATGTACCTAGCCCTAGGTAGGTATCAAAAATTTGCGCTATCTTTTGTTGTTAGACAATTTTTGTTGTTAGCATTCAACATACTGATTACTGATTCAGTTATTAATTTTTTGTTGTTTGCTATTGTATAGATTATGACTTAGACAGCTATTTAAAGACATCAACGCGAGCAAAGCCGCGGGTAACAGTTAGTTTTTAATATTAAAGTATGTAGTAGAAAGGGGTGATGAGCATGCATGGTGCATATTCTTGGCAACGGCTGTGTTGGACGTCTCAATAAAGTTTTTCTTTGATCTTTATATGCTGGATGTGACATGTTAGACATTAAAAATCAATAAGAAGCGTGCGCAAGAAGATTTGTATTATTTTATTATTAGTAGTAAGTTTGTAAATTAACATCGGCGTTTTTTTTTACCAAAATATTGTACATTGGACGTTCAAATAACATTACAATAAAAAGAAAAATAGGTCAGACTTCATTAAAAAGTAGGTACCTATCTTCCGTTGCCAGCACATAGTTTTAGACTTTTTTTTTTAAATATTTTTTTACCTTTAAGAACAAGAAAAAGAGGTCGGTGGTTTGTCCTCCACCATTCGGGTGCCCCAAAGTTCTTGTTGTTCAACACCGGGTGGTCTCACTTCGACTTTCACAACATGCCTGGGGTGAGTCAGGGTGGCACATTTTACGTTATTTTTGCGCACTCAGACCGGCATGGAAGGCATTAAGTGTAAAAGACATACATGCATAGAAGAAGCTTATAATAATCTGAAAACATAGAAGGCATTGTGTAGAAGGCATACCTACATAATAGAAGAAGAATAGGCTGAAAGTTAACATATTATCGAGGAATGGGCAGCAGCGTTCCTTTTATACTACCTAGCATAGCAATGTACTGCCGCTTTCGTGCCCGATAAATGGCAACAGGCTCGCCACCTATTGGGACTTACATGGGACCTAACATAATTGGCGAAACGTGGGTGTTGGTGCACCTGTGCCTACCCGTTCGGGGATATAGGCGTGATTTATGTTTGTAAAATATTGAAGTGAAGTAAGCAGAGTTCAGGCCAGCGCCTTGGACATGGGCAATCGCATCTCGGCCCCGATGTGCGCAGGCCGTTACCAGACGCAATATTACATGCTACGTCCTTACGCTATTAAGGCACCGTATCCATTGCTTCATTTAGCGATGTTTTGTTTTTTAACGTGAATTCAGACGAAAGTTTTCATTTTCAAAGACAAAGCCGGTTACTGTATCTATTAAGATATAACACTTTTAAATACACCTCCATGCTGGCCTGGGCGCGAAAAATAACACATCATGTGAATTTAAATTAATTATTGACTTTGAAAACACCGCTAGTAGATAACAAATCAACAACGGCATACCCAATATAATCCTGCATGTTAATGTGTATACAACCTACACTATAATACAGTCTGGACACGTTGATTTGTCATATCTTTAATTATTTATTTTTATTATTTAAGTAGCCGAGATACAATTATAATAGAAATATAATAGAAAATAAATATAATAGAAAATAAAATTTCTAAACAATAGCGATAAATTCCCGTAGGTACAATAAATAGTTTAATAGTGATGGGACAATGGAAACGTAGTTACATGTTTCATTCGTACCTATTCGCATAACATTTGAATACAAATAATGTAAGTGTAGGTAAATTGGTAAACTAGTTTGTTTTAATTTCATAATAGAGGAGTTAATTGAACTTGGTTACTACTTAATATTATAATTATATATTGCAAGTCATTAGTAACGCTTTGTGTACTGCCTAGGTACCTACAAGGCGATTATTTGATAATTGTTAAGTTACTTCCTTATCTATAAAGAGTATTTTATCGTCATTATTTAAATTTTTTAGTACTTTTGGAATAAAACTTTCAGGGTAAGTCATTATTGGCCCAAAGTCTGTTTAAAAATTAAAAAGGGACCTAATTGACACCTGCCCTGCTGTCCTAACGAAGAATGCAATAATTTTATAAATTTATCTTGTAATAAACAGCCAAAAACTAACGACATATATACATACATAATTCACGCCTATATCCCCGAAGGGGTAGGCAGACGTGAACTAGCACCCACGCTTCGCCAATTATGCTAGGTCCCATGTAAGAGGTGGCGAGCCTATTGCCATATATCGGGCACAAAAGTCGCAGTACTTTGCTAGGTGGTAGGTATAAGAGGAACGCTGCCCATTCCTCATCGCTGATTTATCCTTAGTCGCCTTGTACGACACCGACGGGAGAGATTTGGAGTGGTGACAATTGTTTTCTACTCCACCGTCACCACACGGCAAAAAACTAACGACAGCAATATTTTAATTTAGAAAATGTGTCATTTATCTCTGAATATTATAATGTTCTCTTATATTTGCACAAGCACTACACATTTGAAACAAAATCCGTAAAAGTTGTTGTGTTTCAAATCTAATTATTATATGTTCAATATAAAAATAAAACAACCTTTAACTGACATACATAACAAAAGTGCAGCCTAGCTATATTCTTTTAATGCGTTTTACATTAGGAGTGTATTAGCATGGCAGAAGATTATAACAACACAGCAGTATTCCGTTTGCAGTATCTAGCAACACTGTCTCTAAGGACCTTTTTTTTTTTCGGGCTCAAAAATGACTATTTACGCACATCCCACGTCCCCGGGACTTGGGCCGTGGGGGTGTGTATGACTCCCCGGCGTGTAAAAAGCGCCGGGACTACCCACTAAAAATTTCCCCGGCTCTTCGCCTTCGGTAAAGTGGGGGAGAGGGCTTCAGCAGCGCGTTCTCCCAAAATCCACCCCACTTCGTCCGTTTCCGAACTCAGCCTTGCGTCAAGACGCAGTCGCGGCCTACCCGCGCGATTGGCTCCCTCCATCGCGGCGGCATACCGAAGAACGTGTATGCCGCCGCGTCAACTCCAGGCCACAAACCTGGCCATTGGGAAATGTGGGGTCCCGCCCAATGTCCAGGGGCCGGACTCTAAGGACCTAGCCTAACTAGTCTATATCTTAGATAGTCACTTTTGTTTGTCCTGGTTCGGTTACTATGAACCTTGACACCGTGTTACCACATCTTGGCTTAGTAACATAATCCGACATTGTTACGGTCATAGTACATAAACCTACTAAATAATATACTTGATCATCACTAGCCAACTTGGAAGAATAAATATACAATTATACCATCCCAATATTTCCCACGGATATCGTACAAGGTGACTAAGGTTAAGACATCATTAAGTAATGGGTAGCAACGTTCTTAGCAATAAGTAACCTAGCAATAAGTATGCTGCGAATTATGTGCCCATACCGAGCACAGTAGGCTCGCCACCTATTACATGGGACATAAATAATTGGCGAAACGTGAGTGTTAATTCACCTCTGCCTACTAATATACCTATTTAATAATGGGCGTGATTTATCTATGTATGTATGAGACTAATTAGTGGGTACCTATTAACGACTGCAAAAAAGTATTTGCAAAATTTTATTTTTACTTCTTTCTATGAAGTAAAGAACAATCTAACCAAACTTACCCACGTTGTAGCATATTGGGACTAGTACCATTCGAAAGGTCTTTAACTGCCGCACTCAGAGACGTCAAATAACGATGATGAGTACATAACGTCAAAAAATGACAATTCAAAACTAGTCGCTATTCTTGCCGGTCTTGCATGGTCTAGATTTAAATTAAAATTTTTGACATTAAATACTCATTAAAGTTAATTGACGTCTCTGAGTGCGGCAGTAAAAATACATTATTGCAACACTCTCTACTACTACTCTGCTACGCATGGAAGAAAAAAGTTATTCGACGTTGAAATAAGCCTGAAAACCCTATGTGAGTTTACATACATATATGTATGTATGTAAACTCACATAGGGTTTTCAGGCCTATGTGAGTTTACTCCTCGTATAATCGCGTTTTCAATTTTTTTTATATTATAATCGACCATCTTATAGATTATATCTCCGTCAAAACAAACCAGACATACAGTTAGACTGCGAGTCTAGTTGTAGTAACTTTCGCAACGTGTTCGAAGAAAACTTACTACTTATAGCATTTTTGTTACTAAAAATAAAAGCGGTTGCTAGGGGACGAAACGGTCTGTAGATTGAGACTGGCCGTTTTTCTACGATCGGCATGTTCACCGGTTGATTCCATTTACCCGTACTTTGTTCCTTTTTTATCATTCATAATAAACACCACTAAAGAATTCATTCATTGCGTTTGTGTTCCCGAATGTCAAAAGTGTACATTTTCTGGGTTTTAAAGATCCAGAAATATTTACACTTTTCTGCAAAACTACTAAGTATTAACCCGCATAAAGTATAGACATCAACGATGCTAAAGATTTCGCAATAAAAGTGGAGCGGTTATTCGTGTTGCACATAGTAAACAAATCAACATACATACATACATAAATCACGCCTATATCCCCGAAGGGGTAGGCAGAGGTGAACTAGCACCCACGTTTCGCCAATTGTGTTAGGTCCCATGTAATAGGTGGCGAGCCTATTGCCATTTGTCGGGCACAAAAGTCGCAGTACATTGCTATTGCTAGGTGGTATAACGCTGCTGCCCATTCCTCATCACTGATTTATCCTTAGTCGCCTTGTACGACACCCACGGGAGAGATTTGGGGTGGTGACTGTTGTATTCTACTCTGCCGTCACCACACGGCTTAACAAATCAATACATTATAATATTGCAATATTGGATATATAATTTTTGGATTAGTCGACGAATTTTTGCCACTATTAGATACTAAAATTCACTTATGGTATGATGCAATAAATCTTAACTAATTATATAAATGAGAAAGTGAGGTTGTTGTGTTTGTTTCGCTATCCCGCCCAACCACTAAAACCATTTAAAAAATTCTATTACCAATAGAACGCGACATTATAAGCAAATTAATTAGAGATCCCTACGAAAACCACAAACGTCTATCTTTTTGTATGACTATGACTGTGTCAAATCTGACAATTCTGCCCATGTCGGGTTTGGAGAAAAAACGTTTAGCAATGGAGATAAAATTAAGCTCATTTTATCTCCGTTGCTAAACGTGTTTCGTGAACAAAGTTTTATGTTCACAATTACAATAATGTAACCAAAGGTATCAAAATTGGCCCATAATAATAGGTAATTGTTTGACGTGCTCTGTCAATTTGTTATTTTAGAAAATTTAGGTTGCCTTCTTATGGAGATTTCTTTGATACTTAAAATTTAACTATAAATATACATAATTAAGTTATTTAATTTTTGTTGTTAATTATTTTAATAAAGATTATAACCAGTATTTAAAGACACCAACACGAGCGACGCCGCGGGCAAAAGCTGGTATACCTAATAAATATATTCAGGGGGCCTACCGCCTAACTGGATTGCTGATGATAGCTATATTGCAATGCACTGCTTACGGCTTTAGAAGCCATCCTGAATTTTTAGGCGGCACGGATTTTGTACCAAATTCATACAAAATCATTCGGTGATCATTCGTACAAAGCTATCGCTAATAGCTTAGGTACATTTAGACCGAAATGACAGCATGACGTCATAAACTATAGCTTTTTCATTAGCAATCGAGTTAGGCGGTAGGCCCCCAGATCTGCCAGGAGCATTTCGATGGCAGTAATAATTTGGAAATTTTATTTATCTAAATCCGTCAACGACGGTAGGCGTTCCAATGCGGTTGACATCTCATTTTTCAGTAAGAAATACGTTTGTAAGATTTATGTCGTCAGTCAAATTAATATGTAACTGAGCTTGCAGCTCGTAAAATAGCAGTCTCGTTTTCATTTAATATTTAATTAAAATAAGTTTGAATTTTAACAGACCTCCATGTTTATTGTAGTTTATTCCAATCGAATTTAATGAAAAAAAAAAATTGCTTTCTCAATTGTATCCTAATCAAAAATGACATTCTATAAGTTCATAAAGAAGTTAATAATTTTAGTAACTTTACCAATAAATTTTTGATTGGAACTCACCATACAATTGATAAAGTTAATCTGTGTTTTGCAAAGCGCCTTATCTTGTTAGCCACTTTTATATGGTAGGCTTAGACGTTTATATGGTAGGCTGTTTTAGGGACGTGTGGTGACGGCAGAGTAGAATACAATTGTCACCACCCCAAATCTCTCCCGTTGGTGTCGTACAAGGCGACTAAGGATAAAACAGTGATGAGGAATGGGCAGCAGCGTTCCTGTTATACCTACCACCCAGCAATATACTGCGACTTTTGTGCCCGATAAATAGCAATAGGCTCGCCACCTATTACATGGGACCTGACATAATTGGCGAAACGTGGGTGCTAGTTCACCTCTGCCTACCCTTTCGGGGATATAGGCGTGATTTATGTATGTATGTATGTTTGGTGACGCGACTTAGCACGTATATTCTTAAAATTATTAATATTAAATTACAATACTTTTAATTTGGTAATAAATTGCATTCCGACCCTATATTACAAATAAGTACGTAAACATATTACGCATCATCCACTGCAGTTACTTAGGCAAGATGCCGTTGGCGCCACCAGAGTGCGTTCTTCTGCGCATCTTCCACGCGCAGCGTCTTTCCCGCCAATCTCATGCTCCGACGGCGCTAAAACACGGAGCTTGAGACCAGTTCGCGCCTAGCAGCCGTTTCTGCAACTCCCGATACTCACCCGCATCCCGCATCCGCGCCGCTTCCCGCTTTTTACTATTAATTTGGTGATAAGACATTAACTAATAGTTGTACAATTTACGGACGCATTAGTTAGTGAATTGTTGTGCTGGACTGCAACTATCAAAACAGTGAACATACGGATTAGCCTGGGTCGACCCCGGTTTTCGAGCTACGTACGCCTGTGGTGGCGAGAATCCAGGAGTTTGGAGTAGGAGCACCTGGTGAGTCCGTTGGTGGCATTGAGCCTATTTACTGTTTTGCCTGTTGTGTGCTGTGTTTACGTACGACATTGTAATAGGAATACGTGAGCACGGAATCACTTGATTCAGTGCGGCAATTTTGTTACCAAATTAAAATTTACAAATGGTAGGCTATTTACACGCCTCACCATTTCTTATGGTCCTTCAGAGCCTAGGATATTGTTCTAGCTATTTAATTAATATTTGTGTTATTTGCGTACTATTTGGCAGGTAATACAACCGTAACCAACGCTTCCGCTCGCTTGTCGCTTCGTTATTCATTCCGCCCGCCATACGCCATATTGGATAAATTCAATAATTTTACGTTAATTTTATACAAACGCATTAAATATTTTAAATTTATATTTTTTCTTACAAATACATTCTAAAATGGCAAATAAACAACTCGAAACTAAATTATCAATATTAAATACTAAAAAGGAATCCACCTTCTCGCGTTTTAATAACTTGTTTAATTTAACAAAAAATATTAGTAACTTTGATTCAAGGTCAAGGGAGAATTTTATAACTGAAACTGAAACTATTGATAGCTTATTCGAGAAATATGAAAAGTTAATAGATGACATAAATGAGGTACAATTAAATTTAAAACCGGACGCAAAGCCCGATTATTCCGCCTATGAGTCGTGTCAAGATTTATATATTAGAATAAAAAGTGCACGTAATAAATTGACTAATTGCTCATCAGTGCAATTAGGTTCCGCTAATACTTATAAACAAAATAGCAGCATAAAATTACCGCCGATTGAGCTGCCCTCGTTCGACGGACGAACTGAGAATTGGCCGATTTTTTATGAGTCGTTCAAGTCAAATATTCACGACAACGCTCAGCTGTCCGACTCACAACGCGTACAATATTTAATAGGTAAATTAACGCATTCCGCCCTTAAAGTCACGGCAGGTATTGTACCTACTGGTGATACTTACCAAATAATCTGGGACAGTTTAGTTAAAAAGTTTCAGGATACTCGTGCATTAGGCACACATTATTTAAATAATATCTTTGATTTTAAAAATTGTAATAATAATAAAAAATCCTTAGAATCATTTGTCGAAAATTACTCGTCATCGATATGTGCATTAAATCAGTTGGACGTTCCCGATTTAACTGATTTTATATTATTATATTCTGGTCTTAGGAAGCTTGATTCTCAGACTATTCAAGCATTCGAATTATCAGTTCGCCATATTGAGATTCCTTCGTATAAGGATCTCGTTTATTTCTTACAAGATCAAGTTAAGATTTTGGAACGCTCTCATAATAATAATTTCCATGGTTCACGTTCTTTGGTGACCGGTGAAAATAAGACCGCTCCGCGTACATATAAATCGTTCATGTCATGTAACGAATCTACTAATAATAATTCACAAAAGTGTGCGTTATGTAATGGCACCGATCATTCCTTACTTTATACGTGTAATCAATTTAAAAATAATTTAACCGCGAACGACAGATTCGATTTTATTAAATCTAAACATGGTTGTCTCAATTGCTTAAGTTTATCGCACACTATATCTAATTGTAAGTCTTCCTCTGTTTGTAAAACATGTGGTAAAAATCATCACACCTTATTACACTTTAATAAAAACTCTAATAGTACAACAAATACACTTATTGTACAAACGGAAGAGGGATTTCTTGCCGATAACAGCTGTTGTGGCAGAAAATCCTCATTCCCGCCATCCGCGTCGCAGCCAGATTCATCTGCGTTCACAAATAATGCGTCGTCGCTTGTACCCACGCCACATGATCGCGCTCCGAACGCCGCTGCATCGATGGCAGTCAGTGACCCCCAGCGACACTGTAGTATTTGCGTGCAATCTAGTAAAATTAATAATAATAA
The DNA here is from genome assembly GCA_963931975.1 of Cataclysta lemnata. Lineage (NCBI taxonomy): Eukaryota > Metazoa > Arthropoda > Insecta > Lepidoptera > Crambidae > Cataclysta > Cataclysta lemnata. Next base: position 4,995,999 of record OZ008341.1, on the reverse strand, counting down.
TCACGCATCACACTCTTTAAGCGCCCGTAATAATTCAAATAATATTCTTTTAGCAACGGCACAAGTATTTGCAAAGTGTCACAATAGTCAGGATAATAAATTAATTCGCTGCCTCATTGATAACGGCTCTCAAAATAATTTAATTACTATTGATAGCTGTAAATTACTTAATTTGCCGATTATTCCTCTGAGTAATTCTTTTATTAAGGGAATTGGTTTATCTTCCAGGCCGATTTATGGTTACGTAGAATTTGAAATAAAATCACGAATTTATCCGCATACTAAATATAATATTCACGCTTTAGTTGTTGATTGTATAACCGATAAATTACCTTCCCATTTAATACATAAATTCGATTTTAATAATATACCGCTTGCTGACCTTACATGGAATATTCCGGGTGATATTAATTTAGTCCTCGGCGCTCAACTTTTCCCTTACATTTATTTGGGCAACAAAGTCGATTTAGGTCCACACATACCGCCTGCTTTATTAACTACATTAGGTTATGTCTTAATGGGTGATTTTCCTAACAACACTTATAATAACCCACCGCAACCCGCATGCTGTCGCTCAGCGCCGCTTGTATGTTCTAGAGTTAACATTTAAATCAATCAATTCTTCATAACAAAATTATTATATTAGATTTTTATACCGCGTCACGCATTGTTACTCACCGACAATCCTATGTCGCGAATATTGTAGTGCCATAAAGCACACTGGGATGTCGTTCAATTGTATTCTTTATACGGCCTAATTTACTATCTAATTTATTAAGCTTTATTAAATTCCGCTTGTTTCTTGCTGCAATTAATGCTGATATTGTAGTACCTACCTACGTTTAGATTCTAAAGTTGATCTGAAATATTTAAAAATCATAACTATACCGCTTACTAATAAATATTAAAAATCTTATACCGCTCTATGATGAATATTTCAAACGCTGATACCGCTTTTCTGATATGATAGGTGCATTATTTATATTTAATTCCGCCTTTTTTCCATGCGTACTATTCATATGCTACACAGCTACTTACTTTCATGCCTCCGCATTATCTTTATACTGCTAAGGTTACTGTATGTAAAAACTAGTGACTTGTACATTTTGTCACTGATGAATGTACAGCTGTGCAACTGTCACAGCATTTAATTTTTCTGTTCAACATGAACTTTAAATCAAATTGAATGTAACTCAGATATACCTAGATATTCGTAATTTAACCGCATTCAATTAATATAATGTTGATTTCATGAAAGATGAATTGACAAAACTAGTTCTTAGGTTATTTTTATTTCGTAGTTAGGTTTTAGGTGTATTTTAGGAACACCTAAATTTTTGTTTGTTTTAACCGCATCGCTGATACATAAACATGTGCTGGTACGCTTAATATATTATTATATCTACTCTCGTTAGTCGCCCGCTTATTTAACATAATACGAGTCGTTCTATGTTATACTTTATGCTACCTCAACTGTTAATTAAAGAGTTAGGTTTTGTATAATCACATGGGATGATACTCCTGCCGATGATAATTATTAATCGATTCTCTTCCTATATGCATGAATTTAGTTTATGTCATCTGTGTAGATACCGCGTCTTCTGTGACATAAATCTCAATAGTTACAGTCACAGTAATACATACTACCTTACCTTATGGGACGCTTAATGTTCAGCTTTTAGGCACAAGAAGTGTTTCCAACAAGGGTTGCCTCTTCTTTACTCACGCACAATTAGGGTTACCTACGCGCGTTTGTCTTAATGGCTAAACAAATTAATGACATTCAATATTTTTATACATAATCCAACGCTTTCTTAAAATTAAATAATAAATAAATAACATACCGCCTGCTTATACTTTACCTAATGTATCAATTAACCATATTCTTATATTCTTTTGTTTTGAAAGTTCCATGAACTTCCAAGGCGGGGAGTATGGTGACGCGACTTAGCACGTATATTCTTAAAATTATTAATATTAAATTACAATACTTTTAATTTGGTAATAAATTGCATTCCGACCCTATATTACAAATAAGTACGTAAACATATTACGCATCATCCACTGCAGTTACTTAGGCAAGATGCCGTTGGCGCCACCAGAGTGCGTTCTTCTGCGCATCTTCCACGCGCAGCGTCTTTCCCGCCAATCTCATGCTCCGACGGCGCTAAAACACGGAGCTTGAGACCAGTTCGCGCCTAGCAGCCGTTTCTGCAACTCCCGATACTCACCCGCATCCCGCATCCGCGCCGCTTCCCGCTTTTTACTATTAATTTGGTGATAAGACATTAACTAATAGTTGTACAATTTACGGACGCATTAGTTAGTGAATTGTTGTGCTGGACTGCAACTATCAAAACAGTGAACACACGGATTAGCCTGGGTCGACCCCGGTTTTCGAGCTACGTACGCCTGTGGTGGCGAGAATCCAGGAGTTTGGAGTAGGAGCACCTGGTGAGTCCGTTGGTGGCATTGAGCCTATTTACTGTTTTGCCTGTTGTGTGCTGTGTTTACGTACGACATTGTAATAGGAATACGTGAGCACGGAATCACTTGATTCAGTGCGGCAATTTTGTTACCAAATTAAAATTTACAAATGGTAGGCTATTTACACGCCTCACCAATGTTTTAGGGACCCCACTGCTGGGGAAATTACCTAAAATGTTGTAAGTGAAAGAAAAATTACTGAAATAACGAAATTTAGTGCAGACTACATAAAACCAAACTAAAGTCCATTCGTTGTTTAATATTGTCATAACATGCGTCTTCACGATGACAAATATATCACTTCAAATTAATAAAATCCGAGTTGTAACTCTTACGTCATACCAAATAGGCTGATAAAATATTAAAGCATATTTTTGTCATATAAAAACGGTGATACATGTAATATCAAGTATATTTATGGAATGATAAATATGTCGGTTTAATGTATTTATGATCTATTTATTTTTATACACGTGCGTATATGAATTCTTATTATTAACGTAAATTAGTATGTAGGTAATTATTGACTCTTTAAATTGATTATAAGCTTTACTGTGTAGGCAGTGTTCTGTCTGTGTAATTACTATGTAAGCTTACATATTTTAAATACTTAACACAGCATTAATAAAGTGTGGGTTTTGTGCATATTATCAAATATAAATAAGTGCCTTGTGGTGATAGCAAAGTAGAATAACGCTTAAAAAGAAGTGATGAGCAACCGGCAGAAACGTTCTTGTGTTTCACCTTGTAATATACTGGGATTTACGTGTCAGGTCGATGGCAATAGGCTTGCCCCCTATTACATGGGACTTAATATTATTGGCGAAAAATGCTTATACATTTCGCTTCACCTACCCCTTCGGGGATAATAAATGAGTAATGAATATTTTTGTGGTAGTTTTAGAATAATATACATTTATGGAACTACATTTTTTTTCGTTTAACTAAATAAACATATAAATTACGCCTTTCTCCCCTAAGATGTAGGTAGGTAGGTGTTTTACCGCTTTTCTTCAATCTGTCTAAATAAAGGGATTAGAATTTGAAATATACACATACCTAAAGCTACTACGAATAAATTTGACATAAAATTAAGAATGTGTGGTTAAAATGGGTCTTCCGTGTTCAGCTTGAAGTTAGTCATTTGGTTAGAAAGCAAAAAATATATATTCATAAATTACCATTTAATAACAGCCCTTTGTCAAATCCGAGTTTGAACGCTAACCTTAAACGCAAGTCAACAAAAATATGATTTGAATAGGGTACGAAGTGCGAAAGTCTTTCGAGAATCAACGTTTCTAGTTTGAACTGATCGTCCAAGTCCAACGTACCCACTAAACTTCCTAGTACACTTTGAACCGCACTTACTTTGGTAGCGTCCGCGACTACACTACAGTTATCACACTGCCACTCACTGCTAGGGTCCAAAGGGTCCACTGGCAGTAGGACCCCAATGCACTTCTTGTTTAAACACTTTAACGCAGAAAGCCTGGTCCCACTCTCGGTTCGATCAGCGCACCTCTCGCATTTACACCAGAACTGTTTCGTTTTCTGTAACTGGCACCTTCTTGCTGGCGTGCACCATAAAACACCAGTGTAGCACGTGAAAATTTCTTCCCCTTCCGCGATGTCCCTAGTCGCGTACACTGCCATATCGAAATTATTATTTATAATATTCATTGTGTTTGGTAAACAGTTGTGGTTCATTAGGCTCGACACAAAATATAAAGCACGAAGAGGCATTTTGTCCTTAGGCGCGATACGAAACGCGTTCAACTTGATAATTGAATCGGTCGATTTGATTTTCTGGATATGATGTTCGGGTATTAAGTAATTGCAACACAGGGCTTCCAATTCTTCAACTGAAAGGTTACAATCGTTTTTTTGGAATAAGGACAGTAAATTGTTTTCTTCTTCATCTAATAGTAAAGATCGTATGTAAATTAAGGACCTCGTAAGGTCTTTTGGCTGTTTTTCGCAGTTAGATTTCAATTTCCAATTGTTTACCAGGAATTCACACTCCCTGGTGTGGTTTGAGTTGCTTCTGCATTCCTCTGAGCAAACTAAAAGACTGCATTCGTTGCAGGGGTAGCAACTGTCTCCTATCTTATAGCAGATGGAACAAAAGGATTCCTGGGCGCGATCTCCACGGGGGCCCAAGATGAGAGGTTTATTCTTAAAGATGAGGGCGCCCTGTTTGATAGGTTTCTTCGCAAAGATTCCCCTTCCGGCAAGCTTGGATTTCTTGACGTGCCAAATCGAGGTGTCCGCGTCTAGATCGTGACAGTTGGTGAGAGCCGATGCCATGACGCTAGAGCTGGTTGGGGGCAGATCACGGAGTGACACGCCGAAGCCGGCGCCGCGGCCCACTGACGCTGCCGATCGGTCGGATGACCCGCTATAAAAATAGCTACTGGAATACTAAATCTTGTACATTTCATACAACCGGCATTCGTGTCGAAACTGACGTAATGCGCTCCGGTACCGTGATTTATGTTTAGTTTATAGTAGCTGACTGAACCTTGAGGCGATGTTTGGCACCATTACGTTTAAGATTTGAAGTTTATTTAAACATTAGAGAGCGGCTAATCGGTAATAAGTGTTAATGTTGATTGGCGAGAGCAGAGTAAAACCGCAATTGGCGCCTACATAACAATTTAAACAGCGATAGAACAGAATTAGAAATACCAATTGAACAACAAAATAGTTGGTGTTACGTGTTGTGGTAAAATTAGGTATAAGTTACAAACGAGTACGGTATTATTACTTAACTTAACGTCGACGTCAATAGCATAATTCAATTAATAAAGGTAACCGAAGAATACACTTGCCGATGTAACAAACTAAGGGCGTAAAAGTTTGAACTGTAATTTTATGAAGAATCACTTAAATTTATTAAAAATCCATTAAGAAGTCGCCGTGTCAAAGTCGTTTTTAGAACTAACAGTGTGTCACTAAAGCTGATTGCTTATGAATTTCTGGGGAATTATTTTGTAACAAATAATTTATAATAAGTGTGAGTGTGACAGTTGAAGGTTGGGAACGGATCTGCTATAGGCTTATTTTGTGGACTGGTTGTCATAAAATACGACGTTTTTGTATCATGATTGACATATTCTCGGTTGAAACTGTCATAGTTGACCTTACTTATTTACTGTAACAATATGATGCTGTACTAATTCAGTCGAGTTTTCATTACTCTTCGGCTTTCGAGGATTGGTACCAATAACAGGAGAGAGAACATAATTATAATTGCATTGAATTATAATATTATTATTGTATATATTGCAAATCATCAATTATAACGGATGTCGCATATATATTGGTAATAGTTTGTTAATTGTCTGACCATTCGACCAAACCGGCATTGGGCGTTGTTATATTGTATCATTCATTACCATAATCTGGTATACCTATACCGATTGAGATTCAGAATTGTAAATATTCAATTAAGAGTACCTAAGTTTCATTTAACCCGTAGAATATTCGTGGACTGTTTCAAAGAGTATTGGATAATCAAATTAATATAAGAACATTGCTTTAAAAATGAGAAAAACGTCTTAAATAATCTGCCTTTTTTTGTACAACCTGTACAGGTCGCAAAATCTTTATAATAACAATGACAAAAGACAATTGTTATCACATAAAGAAGTAGACTTTATCTTTTCGTTAAACGGTTTTGCCTCATAAATTTTACACTAAGCGAGATCTAATTTTAGAAGGCGAACAATGCATGAGTCTTGTCAAGGTAAAAATGTCAATAAATGTTTTAATGGATACTTAAAAATACTATTTTAAAAGTAGCTAAAGATTTTAGATGCCAAACTCTAATTTAGCCGACAGCGTTGCTCGTAGAAATGATTGGGTAATTAGATTTTTATTAATGTTCGCTTCAATTTTCACTCAACTTTTTTGACGGCGTTTCCGGTGGTCGCGGCTGCTGTAAGTCATCGAAACGTCTGGAATAATATTTGTTGTTGTTAACGTGTGAATTCATCATTTGGTGTCGTAATTGTCGACTAAGGGAAGATTTCCCGGTGTAGGCCAATTAGCACCTTGGGGCACCCGAATGGTGGAGGGCAAACCACCAACAACAGCACATCCAAAGAGGGTTAGTGTCAGGTAGGCGGCTGGCTGTAAAACCTAAGCCAAAACCTTGAGCAGTATGGATTGGAATGTTGTCATTCTAATCACTCTCTCCGGTCATCGGTCTCTCGACATGGTCCGTTCCGTCTCTTTTCTGTACATTCATTCATCACTAGCACCTTTACGGTTTGATGGATGATATGAATCAAAAGGGAGTAGATGGCTTGATGACGTCTGACCGATATGAATAAGAGGAAACATACTGCGCCGACCCCAGATAGACTGGGAACAGGGCAGGGAGAAGAAGTTAACGTGGAATACATATCGCCACTTTACTTAAATAACGTGTTATCTTGTATAACACAATTCTTGGACTTGTCACGTTATTGAAGCAAAGAAGCGATATATAATATGTAATATATAAGGCTTTATATACGAGACTTGAATCCGTGTAAGTTCATCATCTTTCTGCCCTGTTATTTGGGTTATCAGGGGTCGACGCATTATGTTATCTCTTCCATTCATATCGGCCAAACGTCATTGTGCCATCTGCTTCCCATTAACTGACATCATCCATCACAGGTGCTAGTGATGAATGAATGTGTTCATCATCATCACCGCTAGCCATTTAATGATCACACTGCTGAGGCGCAGGCCTTCCCTATAGATGGAACAATGTAGGGAGAATGGGTCATAAGTGTGGTAGGTGTTTAGATTGTTCTATGAATTAAAATAGTATAAAAAATTCAAGGATTTATAATCAGACACATAAAAAGAACAGCATGACAGTTTTATCTAAACAAAGAGTTGTTTGACAAAATGTATCTACGAAAAATCATTATTTTCTGTTACAAAGTCAGAATTTTTGAAAATTCAGGCCCTGTCATAATATTTCAGACAATTATGTCAATCAATGATATTTAAAATATAATATCATTGATTTATGTAATACTGACAAGTTTATAATAAATGTCCATGATATTTGATGCCTTTCTTTTTACGATCCATGACAATGATATTATATTTTTCCATTTCATCCATGATACTGTAAATAATAACTAAAATTACTTTATATAATTTTTACAACTTAAAAAATAAAAAAGCTCTTTATTAGTTTATTTTCTAAATTTGTTAGCCGTAGTGCCGTCGTTTTACGAACGTCGATTTCGCATTTACTTTTTTTATTTCCATTTTATTTACGTTTGACAGACGAAGGTTTCGATAAAGCCAATAAATGATGAACTGCCGTGTCCCTGCCATCTAATTTTCAAGATAAGGTGGCGATAATATTACTAGATATGAAGATGAAAGATTTAATCCCACGATCTCTGTATTTTAAGTATTACATAGACGCATCTTAATGTATTTAGGCACGTCTGAGAAAATACATTTAGGTGGGTGCTTCTATATGTTACGCTCATACTAATTCATATTATAATACAAAAGAATAAATATATTTATTAGCGTAGTGTATACGAAAACCTAAGACCAAGGCCGAAATATATTTCTTCTTCATTCTTCAAGATTTGAGAGAGAGATGCTCGCGTGGTTTGGTTACGTAGAAAATAATGAGTGAAAGAAGACTATTTTGTATAGTCAAATTGAAAGTTTAATAGTCCAGGTTCAAGAGTACGATGAAACTGTAGTAGTATGAAAGTGACGGCCATGCAAAAGGTCATAATAGTACTACTTGATATAAAGAACTGATAAACCTTCTTTTGTATTAGAACTTTGACTTGAATTGATTTTTTGTATTAGTAAACAAATAAAATGTTGCATATTCTTACCATGCCAGAGAAGCCCTTCCGTGTCTCCAATCTCCCATATTAACTGACATTGGAGATCGATAAAGATTTGATTAGTTTTCGGAATGTATATATTGATGCGATCGGTCAGAAAGTTCTCCAATTGGTCCACGTTTTCGAAATCGAGCGAGTTCATCAGACTGCCGAGGGCATTTTGTAATACGCAAATATTGTTAGCGGGAATGCGCATCTCGCACTCTAAACAGTGCCACGGAGATGCTGACTTCAATGGTTCCACCGGGAGAAGGGACCCGGGGCACTGCGGGGAGTAACATTTGAGGGCTGCCAGCAATGTACCGCGCTCAGTAGGGTCAGCACATCTGTCACAGTTGCACCAGAAATGTTTCGTTTTGTACAAGTGCAATCTTCTAGCTGGAGTGCCCCACAATATCCCTGTGTAGCTGGTCACAATTTCAGTGCCGGCCCGTATTGGCTTCACAGCTTTGACCGTCATTTGGTTATTACTATTGTAGCTGTAGCGAGTGTTCGGCACACAGTTATGATTCATCAATCCAGCAACTGGGTACAAGCCGCGCATACTCACTTCCTTTTTACCGTACGGAGTCGCAATTTGGAATGCATTTGTGTCGAGCGCGCGACAAGCGAGAATTAGTATTTGCTCGTCCTCGTCTGGAATGTGGAAATATTGCTTTAAATGTTGAATCTCGGCGCCGTGCTGTGGCAGAGTGTGGGCTTGGAGCGAAACCATTAGTTGTTTCTCCTCTTCGTTCAACAACAATGCCCTTATCGGTGTCAGCGTCCGTGATAGGAGCGCGTCGTCCACTTCCTCAATTGGTACTTTCTTGTCCCAGCCCGATATTATGGCGCAGTCGTTGTAATGTGTGTTACTATTTTGACATTCCTCTGAGCACAATAATAGAGAGCACTTGGCACATTTGAGAAAAACGTAACTTTCTGCATTACACACTGTACACCCGCGCGCAACGTTTGTCCCAGAGCGTGGTCCCCGGATCAGAGGTCGGTCTACGAACAACACTTCGCCAGACGATATGTCTTCGGTCGCAAACAGCCCGCGTCCACTCGAAGCTGTACTGAAGATGTCCCACTTAGAAGTTTGTTCTATTCCATCCGTGTAGCTGACGAGTCCAAGGTGCACCTTCACCATTTGTGACAATTGTTCCAACGACAACATCCTGCCGCGACTCGACCGATGACGGCACTGCACTGCGCGCTGATATGTACATACAAATCGGCGAGTTTGATAACATCGGCTAGGTACTGCTCCGATTTACTATTAGACCAACCGAAATAGTAGCCAGCACGATCTTTTCCCAAATTAGTCGAGTTCGATTGACGTACAGCGTCCGTATGGGGCAAGTGTGAAGTGTGCGTTTCGTACCTGTCGTTTTCTTTGAGGGCGTTGCCAAGCCTCTGCTGTATGAGCGAAGTGATTTACGCACAAAGCAATTTGTTCAACGATCTATTATCTGATCGCGCAAATATAGCGCTTACCTGAGCGGTCGTAGTTTTGTTAACGGTGCGAAAGACGAACCCGTGACATCTGGGAAAAATTCAAATTACACGATATATATGCCCGTTGATAGTTATTTTTAGAGAAACTGAGCGACTTTTTCAACTGAGTTCAAACATGTAAAAACATCTGGCAGGCTCATCAGTCCACAGTTACCTACGTAGAGTTATTTGCCAAGAAATGCACTTTATTTCGATCGGGAAGAGTAACCGATCGACGGGAACATGATCTGGCAACTGCCGATTATTAATAATCGATACACGTAACGACTACCATTAGGTGCTCGTCGAAGCTTATAAATGATTTACGAGACCGTGAAGAGAGACACTACTTGAATAGCGATGGAACATAATAAAAAACGAAATAATATAAATAACGTCTGTTTATCCCCGAAGGGATAGGTCTCTCCCTAACCCTGGTGTAGAGGAGGATCCATACATTTTTTATTAACATTTTAGATTACCAGTTATCATTATAGGTCATTGTTTCATCGCTATTTATTTGCCAGATGATTGATAGGTTTTATCGTTCTTGTTGATACTTATCTGTCAAGATCTTAGTTTTACTCTTAATAAGCAGTATGCCGGCTGTGGAGATAAAACAAGTAAAAAACGTGCCCTTTGAATAATACATGCTATCCAATTCAGAGGGAAAAAAAGCTTTTTGCATTCAGTCTTAGGTTCGATACAGTTTAAAACATATCATACATTTTTCGTAACACGTTGTATAATATAATAATAGAGATATTTGCCAAAAGTTTAGAGAACTACATATATCAAAATTATTGAAAAAAAAAAACCCAACTAGATTTATCATAATACTCTAGCCTATTAAGTCCCAGTTTTTTGAGTGACGTTTACGTACTAATTTGTTTGAATAGTAAAACAAATAAAAAACCAACCAATTTCAATAAAATGCAATTTATAAAAAACATCGATATTTTCAGAAAATATTTTCATTATAAGCCGTGTGGTGTGGGTGACGCAGAGCAGAATACAATTGTCACCACCCCCAATCTCTTCCAAGAGTGTCGTACAAGAAAGTTTTAAGCAGTGATGAGGAATAGGCAACAGTGATCTTGTTATATACTGCGATTTACGTACCGAATAGACGGCAAAAGGCTCGCTCCCTATTGCACAGGACCTAATACAGTCGGCGAAAGCGGTGTAAGTTCCGCCTATCTGAAATAACAGAAGTAATTCATGTAGGTATGTGTACATTATCATAATTAAACAATGCTCAATACTTTATTGTATTCCTTAATATACAGTTACGGTGACGGCAGATCAGAATACAATTGTCACCGACCCAAATCTCTTCCGCGGGCGTTGTATAAGGCGACTAAGGAGTAAAAGATCAGTAAAAAATCAGGAATGCAGTGTTCCTTTTATACCACCTAGCAATTTATTGCGTTTTTCATGCCCGATAAATGGCAACAGGTTTGCTATCTGTTATATGGGACCTAACATAATTGGCGAAACGTTGGTGCTACTCGCTAAATTCACCTCTGCCTACTTCGGCCCTTCGGGGCCATAGGCGTGATTTTATCTAAGTATGGTGACTGAATAAAAATTGAAACAATTATGGACCCTGTCGGCCAAAGCACAAGTCAACAGGAGAGAGGAAGACCAACGTCTTGGTTCCATTCGGATCGAAACGAGGAATGCCAGTGGGTGCTTGCTCACCGTAGCACGGCGTTCACGCCCTGGATGATTCGCACAAAGCGTCCCCAAGCCACGGTAACCGGATCCCGGCCCTTTGTCCTGGCCGGCGCTGGTTCGACAACCTGCCCAGTCTCTGTAACCGCTCGTCTAACGCGGACGTTTCCCTCTGGTACGCCGAAAAGAAATGCTAAATGCGCAATGAAGAAATGCTAAATGCGCAATAAAGAAATGCTAAATGCGCAATAAAGAAATGCTAGATGCGTAAAGACAAGCAACGGCACGGCAGCCCAGGACCCTGAGGACGACAGCCACTGCCCACCGAGAATGCAAACGCTGCTCGACTATCAGGAGGATGAGTGTCCCTGGTATCATTTCGATAGTTCCTACAAAACCCTTCTGGGCGCGTGTCTCTTTTTGTTTGGTAAGTTTTCCAGGTACAGTGATTTAATAAGGCAACTTACCTATGACATGATCTTTCATACCAAGAATACGAAATGATGCGGGAATCAAAAATCCCGGTTTCGGTACCCGCCGCATCAGGAGGTCTACTCTGAAACTCCGAACAATTAACTCACATCTATCCGTCTTTCTCACGCCACTGCGTGTTAAAATAAGAGCGATAAAGACGCAAAGACTCAATCGAACGAAATAAACTTCCAGAATAACGCCTTAGGACTACAATTTTCGAACTTTTTCTGACCTATTTTTCGTTGTAATAATTTTTCATTTGTTGTAATAATAATTTTGAAATTTATTACAATGTTCAAATTAACCGGTTTGCAGATCCTTAGGGGAGGCCTATGCCCGACAGTGGGCGTCTCTCGGCTGAATGATGATGATGATGGTTCAAATTAAAATCAAAATGATCTTTCCCAATTTTTGGAAAGCTTTTCTGACCTTGTATTATTTTTAATAATATTTCTAACATGTAGTACGTGATGTTACGACATTCCCGGCCTTATCACTGTCTTGGTGTTTATTTGATGTTTGCGTTTTGTCAGGTGTATTCGGGGTGCTGTTGAACAGTTGGCTTTGTGCCACTTTTATCCACAGTCACCTGCTAGTATTCAAGAGTCACATATTAGTTCTGAACCTTTGCTCAGCTTCGCTCGGCAGGAACTTGCTGGGATTTCCATTTTCGGGGTCGTCGGCTCTAGCTAAAAGGTAATTAAATTGTTCAGATACATGGTAGGTATAACTACATTGTGACACACGTTTTGTTATCAGTAGATTCGCGATGATAATTGAGAGGATATTTCAGGATACAAAAACTATTTGCCTATTATAGAATTTAGACATCCAACCTTACAAGTTCACACGATTTAATTATTGATATAAGGTCCGAGCATACGTAACGGAAAACACCCCGACGGGACGTGGACGGGGCCTCTCTCGTACAAAAAGATCCGTATGACTTTGTCACGGAGACACGGGCGGAGCTTTTTGTACGAGAGAGGCCCCGTCCCCGTGCCGTCCAGGGCGTTTTCCCGTTACGTATGCTCATGCCTTTAGTTTAAAAATATAATTTTATTTAAAATTAAATAACTAAAAGACTAAATAATTATAGACTTAGGGCCTGTTTCACAATCAACAAGTAAGTTCGAAGTAGCTTACTTGGTAGTTCAATTGACATATATTTCATATTACAACTGTCAAATGATCTGCGAAGTAAACTACTTAGAACTTACTAGTCGATTGTGAAACAAGCCCTTAATGATTAAATAATTATAAACTTTACAACTTAGATGGCTGTTCGGCCCCGCATGCTGCCAACTCTTCGCGTTTCTCAACCAGTTCTTTGGAGTCTTTCAAATGACGGCCCTGTTTACTATGGTTTTGGAGAGATATCTTCAAGCAAGGTTCTACAGGCGTGGTCAGTATTATAGTGTATTTATAAAAAATCAAGTTCCTACCTATCGTACAAATTATTATATTATTTTTAGATTTAGCAATAGGGGTTAATGTATGAAATTGCCGATGTTCCCTCATTATTTAGAAGTAGTGTATAATTCCTTTAAAACAATAGTTATGTCCATTATTCTTTTTTTATTTTAAACTTCATTTCAAGGACTTATATTTCTGTATAAAATTTTATATTTTTTTTATTTCTTTCAGTACCAATAAATCTTCAAAAACAGCTCGTCCTAAGTACCACTTAGATCCACGGACACGGACACCGGTCCGTCTCCGTTATAAAAAAAATACTCTAGGTATCCTAGGTATCTATAGCTTAATGTCGTCTAAATATACCCACAAAATTATATAAAATTTAGATTTGTGGTTCCTTAAAAAATCGCAAATATGTTTGTATGGAAAAATGAATTTTCGCTAAATTCTCCATACAAAACGGCAATTTGATACTTAATTTTTTTTTTAATATTTAGTTAGTAATTTTGTACAAGCACAGTTTGATAATTTTGTGGAAGATAAATTAATGGTATCTGTATTCCTAGCTAGTGCAGGTTTGAAACTTTGATATTATATTACAGTAAAATCATAACATAACCTAACGAAATAAGATCAAGAATTAAACGTTCTAACGAGAACATACGTAAACCGCCCTAAGCCACTTGCGGATTTCAGAGTTAACAATTTTAACTTGAGTTAGTCGCTAACCCAGGTTTAGATTTTAAAGGGCTACTGGTGCAGTTTGTTATACAAACGATGCCATTGGGGTGGTAGTTTCCGATATCTAACGTCTTGAAGATTCACGAGTGTATTGTAATCATACCAGATATGAATAAGCGAATGTTGACTTTGTCTTTGGTAAAAGCCTTGTGGTGACGGCAGAGTAGAATTCAATTGTCACCACCCCAAATCTCTCTCGTGGGTGTCGTACAAGGCGACTAAGGATAAATCAGTGATGAGGAATGGTCAGCAACGTTCCTCTTATACCACCTAGTACTGCGACTTTTGTGCCCGATAAATGGCAAGAGGCTCGCCACCTATTACATGGGACCTAATATAATTGGCGAAACGTGGGTACTAGTTCACCTCTGCCTACCCCTTCGGGGATATAGGCGTGATTTATGTATGTGTGTATGTATGACGTTGGTAAAATTAATTTAACATTGTGCAGAGAAGTCCCTCTACATGCGGTGGTACTGGACCCTGATCGGCGTGTGCTGGGTCAGTTCGGTGGTGTTCGCCACCCCGCCGCTGTTCGGGTACGGGGTGTACTCGTGCGACGCCACGGGCACGGCCTGCACGTTTCTGTGGCCCTCTCTGCACGGTGGGGCCAGGCACATTGGCTACAGCGTGCCTTACATTGTTGTGGGTGGGGTAGTGCCTGTTATTGCCATGTAAGTGACACTTTTCAGTGTTTCTTTCAAAGGAGGAGGTTCTTAATTCGTTGGGATTAATTTAGTTTTATTAGTGCTTTCATGGAACAACTATGACAAAAAAGATTCAACGGTTCTACACAATTCCATAGAACTAATGGGTTTAAGATGTAACGCCTTTTAAATCCGTAAAAGACCCGACCTTATGTATTTGGTGGCGAAAATCCCCCAGAAGATGAGAAATTCTCCTTTTGAAAAATCCTGTAGATGATGTCAAGTCTAGGTTCTTTAAAAAAGTACGTCAAGGAATCATTATCATGCTATTTATGTATCAAGAGATGGGGCACATGAATTGCCTATGGATGGTAAAATATGCCGTGTGTAGTTTGGTGGGTGTTAACGACCGCTAAATGCTTATGCTTAGTAACTAGAGGTCTAATCTTGATAACCTGCCCAGAGCGCTAGCCCAGCTTTGGGCGTCTTCCGCCTAATATAATTATTAAATATAATGTTAAATTGATTTTAAAGTGCGAAATCAGGTCCCTTATTGCGCTTATTTGGTTGAGTTCTTGACTTCATAATAATATTTTTATTTGACGCTCATTCGTTTGTTGTTTTGCCTTTTATTTCAACTAATTAACTTAATTTACGTTTGTTTGTTTCAGTTTTTATTTTATGGGAAAAGCAGTTCGCTTAGAGAAGATTTATTATAGAAGCGAACTACAGCGAGAACAAAAACTGCTCACAAAGGTAATAAAGGAATATTTTTAGACATTTGAGTTTCAAGAATTAAAAGTTTTATTTTCCCACTCTTTCGGATATTGTTGGACCAACGGTTTAACGTGCCTTCCTAAGCACTCGAGATAAACATTTTTGGTCATAAATCGAACGATGATCTTCGAGCCGCGCAGAATGCGCTAAACCACTGCGCTATCGAGCTATTAATTTTTATATTATTACATCTTTAAAAATACTTGGGACTCATCAGTAAGGACGTTAAAGGCGATTATGTCACTTTTTTATATTAAAGAGACATAACTCACCAACAATTTTTTACCAAAAATAAGTCTCAATGCCATGCATTTTGAATACACAATGTTTCAAAGTATTTTTTGAGTCATGTCGTATAGTTTTTGGTTGCTTGTAGAGTGTCCACGCGCTGACCGTGACCACCCTGGCCTTCTGGGTGCCCTCGGCGGTGCTGATCGGATGGCAATGGTTGCCGCTCCTCGTGTACGGGTACAGACCCCATGTGCCGCCGCCTTTGGCTTTAATTGCTACCATCGCCGGTGAGGTAAGTCTAATCTGAGGGCTTAGACAAAGTAACATACCGACAAAGATAACGAAGTTCGATAAAGAAAAATGTATGGGTTTTGACGTAAGTCGTCGTGAAATTACGTGACAATGTGAAAATCGTCTTTGTAAGTTCCTTGTTATGTTGGTAGCGCAAGCTAAAACGCTGTAGATACCAAAGGACTAAGGCCGATCGTGACGAACTTGACACGTTGTCGTTATGAAACGATTGCCACTCGACCCTACGGGCCGAGAAAAAGCTTGCGTTATTTTTCCGCCAAGGGATTCCGGGTCAAATCCTGGTGGAACTGTTTTTTGTGTGTTTACTACATAAACTTGTAGTATTACATTAACTTATAGACGTCGAATTAGCCAACGTCTTTGATGTCCGAGCTGCTTAAACAGTCGCTCTGATTGCGGAAGCAGGTTCGAAACCCGCATTCAACTTCAACGTGAATTCAACTTCAACGTCAGTGTCACTTTGTTATAAAAAACAACAGAAAAAAACCGCCTGTAGATGGCTGATCAAAAGTACAAAATAAACTCTCGGAAAAAAGCCCGCGTTCCCATATAAGATATGTCCTTAAAACTGTATGACATGAAACATCCAGTTCTCAATTATTGATTGATTACTCTTTGTTTTTAGGCTGCCCCAAGCGTCCCGGTGTTGTGTTACCTGTCTGTGGACGAAAGGATCCAGGCGGCGTTGCTGGGCCGCATGCGCAAGTACTACGCGCTTCTCCCTCCCACCTACGCCATGCGATATAACAAGAACCTTCTAGAAAACTCAGTAGAGAAGCGATACAGTCGGCTCTTAGAAAAAAGTTCGCTAGAGAGCAGTTACACCAGTCTTCCAGACAGAAACGATCTCAGCAGAAGTAGCAGAAACCTTTGGGAAAAGAAAAGCATCAATGTCTAGAAGCCAAGGAGGCTAGCGCTAGTGCAAAAGACTGAATATAGTTAATACCTGTTCAGAGTTCGGGGTATTGCTATTAAATAAATCATAATTTTAATAAAACGCCATTTCGTCTTAAGTCTAAATTGTATAATGATTATGAATTTAAGTAATTATAATATTTAATAATATATTCAAAAAATTTATGTTTTTTTTTCTTAATCTTACAACAACACCTATAAAAATTGTATTCCGTTTTCGAACTTTACACTTGGTTAATGCCATGTTCTATAATAAAGATAATGGAAAAAAATAATTACATTGAAATTTAACATTTATTAATCTCCTTCTTGATATAATTAAATATTAAAATCTAAGATATTGAATTTCCATAAAATCAACTCTCCAAGAATCAAGCAGTAGGTATGATTTTTTTTAAACAGTTTGATTTCCAAATAACAATCCTTAATTATTTGTATTGTTAATTCAAGTTGTTGGAAAAAGTCACGATAAAGATGAAAAGTATTAAAGGCAAGTAGTAATAACAAAGAAATATAATATACCTAATTTTTCGAGTAATAAATCTGTACTCAGAAGCGATTAACAAGTTAAGCAGCTTTCTCGATGCGTAATTTAACTTTTTCAGTCGTTAATTTGTGCAAACAGTCTGGAGAGTGATTTTGTTATTGATAGAGACACGGATAGGGGGCCACCCACAAGCAACCCACCCCCTAGTCCCGCCGTTTCAACTCGTATACAGTGTAGTTACGGTATAGGTTAGCAATCAGAGTACACGGTACGCGTCATTCTTTATTTAAATCATAAACAAGTGCGTCGCGTTGAGATTTTTCTCCGGGACGCGAGGACTGTGAGTTTTGTGGAGGGTCTTCAGGAGCTTAGATACTTTTTGGTGAGTAATTAGCAATTTAATAGGCACTTTTCAAATTGATTCACACAATTTTTCAATTTCTCCAGTCAAGGTAAGTGCGCAGATACGTGCTTGTATTTTTTAGGAATCCTATCAATGTGTTTCTGGATTTCTTGAACGTTGTTTTACATAATGCCTGTTTAAACTAGTTGTTCAACAACGGTTTTCTAAGGTAGTACTAAAGTTTAGTTTGACTGGTTCGCAGTGAGATTGAAGGCATTGTGTAGTCAAGGCGAGGAACAAGTCGCGAGTATTAGAATGATAATGGGGAGTAAACGGCGCGAAACTTGTACATTTCCTGCTGGATGCAACTCGATAGGCACTGTGTTTGCAGTCGTGTCCTTGCCACCACCACCCTCCGGTGCACGCAGGCGCTGTGCATCTCGCCCGGGCTGACCTAGAGTCTCCACAATCTGGCTAGCCTCCCCGGTGCACTAACGAGCAAGACCTAACTGCGGACATGGCCACTCTAACTGCGCCAGCAGATGCAGCTGAAAATGACAAGTGCCTTTGGAGCGAAATCTTCTACGACGCTAAAAATTATTACGGAAAGAATTCTGGCCATGGAGGTAAATATTAATTGTTTTTTTTTTTTGCGAATTTGTCTAGTTTAGGGTGTCAAGGGCGAATGTTCTTTGTTTGTAGTAGAGTGTGTCAACGACAATTCTTTACAATTTGTGATTACTACTTGAATTGTATATAATTGCAATAACTTTTAAATGCTCATTTGCGCAATACTTTTTAATCTAAGTTTAACTTTATTCAGGGTTTAAGCATTTTTCAACAAACTGACAACTTTCTATACATTTTATTCTTTTAATTATTAGACTGTACCTAGATTAAAATGTAGTAGACCTAAAT